>JBBPBQ010020322.1:43934882-43959266 GCA_037974755.1 Cicer yamashitae | reverse complement strand
TTTAGAAAAGAAATTCAAATATCAAAAATAATTTAAAAAATAGGTAAAATACATTTCATTGTACTTTAACTTAATTTTAGGTAACATTTAAGTCATTTATATTTTTCACCGATATGGTCATTTATTTAAGTTTAAGTAACAATTTGATTTTTTATGTCTTAAAATGTTAATTTTTTTTTTCTTTCATAAACACATAACATTGATCAAAATTCATAAAATTAATTATCATCTTTAAAATAATCCACATTTTCATCAACTTCATAACTCAAACCTTCAAATAAACTCATATTTTCATCTCCAATAACATCAAATTCATCAAATAAATAATAAAAATATGAGTTTATTTTAATATTTGATGAATTTGATGAGTTTTCTTTGAAGATTTGGATGAATTTTCTGTAAAAACAAGATAACATTGTTGACATTTTAAGACGTAAAAGATGAAATTATTACTTAAAATTAAATAAAGGACCAAATCGAAAAAAAAAATGACAAAATTGTTACATAAAATTAAGTTAATGGACCACGAGAAATATTTTGCCTATAAAAATATTTCAAATAAGAAATTGTATTGAGTATTTTTTCATAAAAATAATTTTTAACAACAAATTTTTCTAAAAAATGATTTTCTTTATAATGAACAAATACAAAATAGCTCATGTTTTTATTTTATTTTAATGTTTTTTAAAAGTCTAAAAAATAAATTTAAAATTATTAAATATGAAAATCACTTTTTTATAATTCATAATTATGAATCTTTAATTTAAATTAAATTAAATAAATAAACAATCTAAGCTATATTTTTTATTTAAAGAAATACTTAAAAAAGGGTACTTAGAGGAGAAGGGTTGTAGAGGGTAAAGATAGTGGCAGTAACAGTAAACAAGGCAGGGACAAAATAGTCATTTTCAAGGACCCACTTCATCTTTATAAGTTGTATAATTTCCTTCATTTATGTGTTTTTTCTCTCCAACTCTCCACTATTCATTGTTTCATCACTTTCTCTCTCTTTACATTTTCTTTTCTATTTCTAGTGAGAGAAAGCTTCACTCTCTGCTCTCTCTTTTTCTCTCTTCTCATCTTCCTCTTCATTCTTTCACTTCGAATCTAAACCTTCTTCCGTTTTTTCCGTTACTGTTCAGGTATAACTAATCATTTCCTGATTTTGCTTATTTTTTCGATTTTAGGGTTTTTTTTTTGTAATTTTTAACTGTTTTTGTGTTGATTTTTTTGCTTTGTTTTTGCACAATGTTTTCCTTCTGTGCTTTTTTCTCGAGTAGATCTAGTAACTTCTGTGTTCTTCTGAAGTTGTTGTTCGTGATTCTGACTCTGATCTGTTTTTTTGGTTTTTGACAGTTTTTTGTGTGATTGTTTTGTGAAGTTTTTGGTTGTGAAGGTATTTTTGATACTTGTGACTTTGGTGTTATTTTTTGTGTTTACATGTTGCTTGTGATTTTTATGCTGGGGTCATTTATTTGTTTATTTTTTGAGTTTTGCTTTTGGTTCCGTTGGATTTAGGGATGTTTATGATGGTTTTGTTGTTTATTTTTGGTTTCTGTTGCAATGTATGTGAAGATTCTCATTGTTTTTCCGATGTTTTTTTATTTTTGATTTTGTGGTTTTTTATACGATTTTTTTGGTAATTTATTTTTTGTGTTCGTGATCTTTTTTCCTTTTTTGTTAGTAGTGAAAAAGGTGGTGGCTATGGCCAAGGAATAGGTGGTTGGTTTAATTATTTACTTTTATATATTGTTTTATATTTTTGAAGTTGTCACCTTTTTGTTAAAGTTCTAAACCTCTAAAGCTTAATTTGATTTAGTGCTTTTGAACTTACATGTTTTATATTTGTTTGTTACTGATTGATTATTATTGAATGTTTTAGTCTGAGTCATCATGAATAGCTTGCCATTTTAGATGTCGAGTTATTGCTTTGTATGTTGGTTATTATTGAATGTTACTTGTTTATTTTGGAAGAATATAATGGTAAGTTTTGCTGTTTATTTGATAAGTGTTTTCTGCTTGTCTTATCGGGATTCTGTGTTTTTTTTTTTTTATAATTTATTTAGAGAAGTAATGTTAATTTGTATTGATTTTATCATTTCATATGCAGTTTATGTACAATTTGATTGTATTTTTTGATGTTTGTGTTGCATTTTTGATTTGCTTCTTGATCTGTTTAAATTGGCCGTGTTTCTATTGTCTGCTGCTTGTTCACACTTCACATAGTAATGTAGTCTGTTGTGTTATGTGTGTGCAGCCTTCATAATGGTTAGGAAGAAGCGGACTGATGGTCCAAGTGAAAGCTCTGATGCTCCACCCCATCGTCCGGCTGAGAGGAGTGCCCCTCCTCAACAACAACAGGCTGCTATAGCTGGAGGAGTAGGGCCTCAAGGAGGGCGAGGTTGGGGTCCCCAAGGTGGACGAGGGGGTTATGGTGGTCGTGGTGGTCGGGGAGCGCCCCAACAACAGCAATACGGTGCACCTCCCGAGTATCAAGGAAGAGGAAGAGGAGGACCTCCCCAGTCCCAACAGCAGTATGGTGCACCCCCTGAGTATCAAGGAAGGGGAAGGGGAGGGCCTCCCCAGCCCCAACAGCAGTATGGTGGCCCAGCGGAGTATCAAGGCAGGGGTAGGGGGCCTTCTCAGCAAGGAGGCCGTGGATATGGTGGTGGCCGTGGTGGCCACGGTGGTGTGGGCGGTGGCCATGACGTTGTTCCTTCATATGGTGGCCCACCTAGGCCACCAGCACCCGAGCTGCACCAAGCTACATCCGTTCCTTATCAAGTTGGGGAGTCTCCTCCACCTGCTCCATCTGAGGCTAGTTCATCTTCCCAGCCGCCAGAAGTGTCTGAGGTGGAACAACAACTGGGGCAGATGACAATTCATTCTGAAGATACTCCCGCTCCTCCACCTCCTGCAAGTAAATCATCGATGAGGTTTCCCCTTCGCCCTGGAAAAGGGAGCTGTGGCAGGAAATGTGTTGTCAAGGCAAACCATTTCTTTGCTGAGTTGCCTAATAAAGATCTGCATCAATATGATGTAAGTTGCCACCTTTAAAGATTGGTAATAATGGCTTATCCTTTAATTTAACACTCGTTACCTTTGTTGCTGTTTTTTGTTGCTTAGGTAACAATCACTCCAGAAGTGACTTCTAGAGGCGTGAACCGTGCTGTTATGGAACAACTTGTCAGGCTGTACCGGGAATCTCACCTTGGAAAGAGACTCCCTGCATATGACGGCCGAAAGAGCCTCTATACTGCAGGGCCGCTTCCCTTTATTTCAAAGGACTTTAGAATCACACTTGTGGATGAAGATGATGGAGCAGGAGGACAGAGGTTTGATTCTTGTTTATTGCCATCTCTTTTTGCATGCTCAAGTTAATCCTTATTTGTTAATTTATTTATGTGTAATTGATTAATTGATTTTGATACAGGAGGGATAGGGAATTCAAAGTTGTGATTAAGTTGGCTGCACGTGCTGACCTTCACCACCTGGGTCTCTTTTTGGAGGGGAGGCAAACTGATGCACCTCAGGAAGCACTGCAGGTTCTTGACATTGTTCTTCGTGAGCTGCCTACTACAAGGTTCCTGATTTAGCATACTTTTTTCTATATTACAGGCATTCTGGTTCATCTTGTTGTGTCTGCCGTTGCTAACTGTACTTTTGATGGAGCAGGTACTGTCCAGTGGGAAGATCATTTTATTCACCTGATTTAGGTAGAAGGCAGCCTTTAGGTGAGGGTTTGGAAAGTTGGCGCGGTTTCTACCAAAGCATTCGTCCTACTCAAATGGGACTGTCGTTGAACATTGGTGCGTAATTTCATTGTACTAGCTTGTATAACTTGTATCTTTTTTCCCTTGATTCCCTATTCATTCATTTTGCTGAACTAATTGTGTCAAATCTAGTTACAGACTAATTGTTTAATTTTTATATGCAGATATGTCCTCAACTGCATTTATTGAGCCATTGCCTGTCATAGATTTCGTCACTCAGTTGCTGAACAGGGATGTCTCTACCCGCCCTCTGTCTGATGCTGACAGAGTAAAGGTTAGATTTGTTGATGTTCTTTCTTTGCCCATCTTTGTCTCTATGACACATTTTTTGTTAACTTTATCTATTGTCTTTGTAAAACTCTACTGTCAATGAACTTATATAATTAATGAAATTGGTAACATATTAGTTCTGTAATATAAGTATGCATTCTACTTTGTCTTTGTTGTCATTAAATGGCAAGTTTACTTGCAGTTGGCAATGTAAAAAACCCTTCATTTAGTTTAGTGAATTTCTTTGATATGTTATTCTCTGCAACACCGCTCAAGAAGAACTGAGAATGATTATTGCACCTAGTCTTCCAAATTGACTGTTTCTCTTTTTCTAATGACAGATAAAAAAAGCACTCCGTGGTATCAAAGTTGAAGTTACACATCGTGGCAACATGCGGAGAAAATATCGTATCTCTGGTCTGACTTCACAGGCTACTAGAGAGTTGACGTGAGTAGTAGTGATGTTTTCAAATGCTGTATATTAATTCTTTTGCCGATTTCCTTCTAACTTATGAATAATCATTTTAGATTCCCTGTGGACGAGAGGGGAACTATGAAGTCTGTTGTTGAGTACTTCTATGAGACATATGGCTTTGTTATTCAACATACTCAGTGGCCTTGTTTGCAAGTGGGCAACACACAGAGACCAAACTACCTACCAATGGAGGTAAATGTTCTCATTAATTATCTCCTTTTGGCTGTTCTACTGTCAGTCCTTCCTTTGGTAGTGGCATTAAAAGCATGTCTGGGTTATAGGTATGCAAAATTGTGGAAGGGCAGAGATATTCTAAAAGGCTTAACGAGAGGCAAATCACTGCCTTGCTCAAAGTTACTTGCCAACGCCCGCTTGATAGGGAACGGGATATCATGCAGGTCAGTGGAATTTATTCTTATCATATTGTGCATATTTTTTCATTGATTATGTGTACAATTTAACATTTTGTCTGCAGGTTATGACATGATGATTTTGTGTATTGTTATTTATTTATTACAAATAGACATTTTTTTTTGGGATATCCCATATATTACATATTATACATTATATATTATGCATGTACATTATATTATTTATTGGCTCTTTAAGGTATGTTTATATGTTCTATGTTGATGTCATTCCCTGCTTAATGTGTTTGCTTTGTTCAGACCGTACATCACAATGCCTATCACGAAGATCCTTATGCTAAAGAGTTTGGAATCAAAATTAGCGAGAAACTTGCACAAGTTGAAGCTCGCATCCTTCCTGCACCATGGGTATTATATCTCACGACATTTACTATTATTAATAATTTGCAATTTATCGTTTTTTTTTGCCTTTTTTTTTGCCTTTTTTTTTCCTTGTTATTGACATTATGGTTTCCTTTACAGCTCAAATATCATGACACAGGTAGAGAAAAGGATTGTCTACCCCAAGTTGGTCAGTGGAATATGATGAACAAGGTACTCATATTTTCTTAATCTGTACATGCTGGTACAGATTAAATTTAATTGTCCAAGAATTTGTTATGTACTTTTTGAAAGTTACAGTTCAATGAGACTGACCAATATTAGATTAGTTGGCACCGTAAGAATGCTTTGTGCACAAGAGAACTTGTAATATATGTTTAAGGTTGGCTTTTTTCATTCTCTTTGAATTTGAAATGTTGTTTTACTGTCAAATTGTTTCAGAAAATGGTCAACGGGGGAACAGTCAACAACTGGTTCTGCGTTAACTTTTCGAGGAATGTGCAAGACAGTGTTGCACGTGGCTTCTGCTGTGAACTTGCCCAGATGTGTTATATATCTGGCATGGTATGTATATCTTTTGCCTGGGCCATCTTTACTCAAACTTGTTGTATACTAATCACTTGATAATTTAATTGTTGTTACATGATTCAGGCATTTAATCCAGAGCCAGTAGTTCCCCCACTTAGTGCTCGTCCTGACCAAGTGGAGAAGGTTCTGAAAACACGATACCATGATGCCAAGAACAAGCTGCAGGGAAGGGAGTTGGACCTGCTCATTGTTATTTTGCCTGATAATAATGGCTCTCTCTATGGTAAATGATGATTTTGACTGAAACTTGCAACTTTCTTCTGTTCTTATCAGGCCAGTTTATAGCAAGCCACCTTAATATATAATGATTTGTTATGTTATGCAGGTGATCTCAAACGTATATGTGAGACTGACCTGGGGCTTGTTTCCCAATGTTGTTTAACTAAGCATGTATTTAAGATGAGTAAGCAATATCTTGCGAATGTTGCGTTGAAAATTAATGTAAAGGTTGGTGGAAGGAACACCGTTCTTGTTGATGCACTTTCACGACGCATTCCATTAGTCAGTGACAGGCCTACAATTATTTTTGGAGCTGATGTGACTCATCCACACCCTGGAGAGGATTCAAGTCCATCAATAGCAGCTGTATGTTTTTGAATTATATTTTATTTTAGTTAAAAGCAGCTCAAGGTTGAAGATATGTTCTTTTTCTCTATTTAAAATCTTTCTCTTTGAAATTATAGGTTGTTGCTTCTCAAGATTGGCCTGAAATTACCAAGTATGCTGGTTTGGTTTGTGCGCAAGCACATAGGCAGGAGCTCATTCAAGATCTTTTCAAACAATGGCAAGATCCAGTCAGAGGAACATTGACTGGTGGAATGATCAAGTAAGTCTTTAACTCCCCATCATATATGGACCTGTTAATTTAATGCACATATGGTTCACATGCTTGTTGCTGTTATATAGAAATTTAATAATATATATTTTATTTACCTTTTTGCTAGGGAGCTTCTTATATCTTTCCGGAGGGCTACTGGACAAAAGCCCCAGCGCATTATATTTTACAGGTATGTTATGTTTTGCGGTCATGTTCATTTTCAATTGTTTTTTGATAATTCTAAAATGCTAAAATACTACTTGCAGAGATGGAGTCAGTGAAGGTCAGTTTTATCAAGTTTTGTTGTTTGAGCTTGATGCAATTCGGAAGGTAAAGGATTTTTGCTTGGTTGGTTCAGCAATTTCAACAAATAATGTATTTCGACTGTGCTTAACTTTTTCATCTTACCTATTTCTCAATACCAGGCTTGTGCTTCCCTTGAACCCAACTATCAGCCTCCTGTGACTTTTGTGGTGGTTCAAAAACGTCACCATACTAGGCTCTTTGCCAGTGACCACCGTGACAAGAGTTCTGTTGATCGTAGTGGCAATATATTGCCTGGTATTTACTCTGACTTCATATTTTGCATGATTTTGCAATGAATTTGCTTCACGTCTGATGCAAAAGTACTCTTCCTGGAAAATTTGCAGGAACCGTTGTGGATTCTAAGATCTGTCATCCGACAGAATTTGATTTCTATCTTTGCAGTCACGCTGGAATACAGGTTAACTTTTGCTCTTTAATTGGTAATAATAATTTAAATTTGAATTGTTATTGTGTCCTTATATCAAAGATATTTGCAGGGGACGAGCCGTCCAGCCCACTATCATGTGCTGTGGGATGAAAATAATTTTACTGCAGATGCTTTACAAAGTCTTACAAACAATTTATGCTACACGTAAGTAACAAACTAGTAGTCCAATCCAGAATTTTCATTTTTTTTTAACAAACTAGTGAACCTTTAAACTTAACGTCATTTTTTATATTAAATGCTTTTTTTTGAGGAAACATGATATTAAATGTTGGTTACCTTTTATTATTTTCTGCAGATATGCCAGATGCACTCGTTCTGTTTCAATTGGTGAGTTTTCTTTCAATCATATATGAAAAACTAACTAGATTCATGGAGTTATATATGCTGTGCTTGTCATTAACAATGTGTATTTTGTGTGCCTTTTAATTGCAGTGCCCCCTGCTTATTATGCTCATTTGGCTGCATTCCGTGCAAGGTTCTATATGGAACCGGAGACTTCAGATAGCGGGTCTATGACAAGTGGTGCTGTTTCTGGTCGTGGTATGGGTGGCGGTGTGGGGCGTAGTACTCGTGCCCCTGGTGCTAATGCTGCCGTGAGACCCTTACCCGCATTGAAGGAGAATGTCAAGAGGGTCATGTTTTATTGCTGAGGACATATTTGAACTACAATGTCATTTTGCTGGTGTTTGTTGTGTTGGAAGTATAATCTAATTTTTAAGTGTGTTTGAACAATATTCTCGTTTTGCTCAATTATCTGTCATCAATTCTCGTACTTGATGATACAAACTATGATGTTTAATGTTTGGATTGTGATTTGAGACTAAATGGTTTTATGTTACATTTCTTTATGCAACATGGTGTTTGTATTTATGTCATTTTGCTGGTGTTTGAATCGTTTTGCTCAATGTATGGCACTTCCTTCATAGCTACTGACTGACTCTCATTTATTAGCATCTGTTAGTGGACAGGCTTTCTTAACCAATGTCATTGTCGTTGGCTGGGGCTATCTTCTATGCTTTCATTGTTGGATGGCACTTTTTGTTGTTATCCTGTCAGGTTGTTGTCTCGAGATATTTATAATTATTTACTATTTACTAGTTTTTTTTTTTTATGATCATAATTCTGTCTTCTCATGCAAATCAAATTAGGGAAGCGTTATTTATTCTGTGTGTATGGTTTGGTACATTAGTTTGTAAGAGGATGATTAGGATCAAATTATCAGAACTCAGTTTTCAGATTAGTTTTTGTTTGGAGTTAGGTGATCTTCAAAGGCTTCTTTTAGGGAAATGTGACAGTTGATGACACTCTTTGGAATGGTCGATAATACAGATTAGATAATCGTATCCATCAAATTATCTTAAACACGATTAGATAATCGTATCAATCAAATTATCTTAAACAGGGTGTTGTGCACTTTTAACCGAATACTTACCATGGTTCTCAACCTTCTGAATCAACTCAATGTTGCAAGCATTCTCATTCGAGTGCATAAGGTAGCATGCTTGTAAATTATCTATCAGTGACAATAAAATTGTAGAAGCCCTATTATCCAGCCAATTTTCATTGACTCCACAGTGCCAAGACTCCACTTGTTACCTTCACGAATGAATGGTTAAATGATGGACACCGCCTTCTCAAATTTGATTCAAATGTGAGCTGATCTAATTTAACTACTTGCAACTTTTCACGAATACTCACATATATTTGTATTTTTAATTTTTTTAATATTTCCAAATTAAATAAATATCTAAAATATATCAACACTTATCAAACACATTAGGAATGTAATTCCCAGTAATAAAATTCCCAAAAATAATTCAAAAAAATGTGAATTGATACCTTAAAACAAACACATCCTCAGAATATATGGTTATACTGTCATTCTTCTTTGTCTTTGAAAAATACCAAAATGTATTTCAAATTTCACTAATTTGATGAAAGATTTAATTTTAGTTAAATGAAATTCGGGAATCTGTTCCTTAATTGCTTCAATTTTTAAACCAATTGAATTTTTAAAACATTGATATTAAGTTTATTTACTAACTCTACTACAAAGGTATAATTGAAAATAACAATAATAACTCTACGTGATAATTTGAAATGAAACTCTTATGTTAAGATAATTATTTTGTTCCCAAGGGAATTATATGCAGGAAGAAAAACACTACAATGTAATACCAAAAAAAGAAAGATGGGGTTTACTAGAAAGATAATTTAACATGTCTATATCAACAAAAATTTAATTTAAATATACTGCTGGTATAAATATTTTTTACATTGTCAATCAATCAAAACAGTTAAATTATTATTAATATTTAATTTTTATCACACATACTTCTAAAAATCACATATATAATTGATTATGACGTGTCAGACTATATAAACGTTTTTACACCGGAAGTACACATGAAAATTAAACTCTTTTAACAAACTATATGGAAATCTCAAAACTGCTAAATAAAGAACGTGTGGATTTGAAATGGAATAAAGCAAAGAACAAAAATGTTACCTCATAGAACAACTTCATATCCCTGAAAACATTCTTTGCCTCCACTTTTTTAAAATCAAATAAACACAAAAAGTGCAATCTTTATTTGCTTTTCTCCTCATATCACCATATCTCACACATTCTTTTCTTGCATTAAGTTTTCCTTTCATGTAAATGATATCTAAAATTCATTATAAATATCTATCATCGCAACACAAAATATTACATGCACAAAACTGTTCTCTCTCAATTTGTTTCTAAGTTATTAATTTGCAAGTGTTATTCAAATGGCTTCTACTTCAAGTTTAGGTTTGACAAGATCAGATTCAATTGCAGATACAATGCCTGATGCTTTGAAGCAAAGTCGTTTCCATATGAAGAAATGCTTTGCAAGGTACTCCCTCTGTCTCATATTATATTTTCTCCGGACTCAAATATAAAAAAAATATTATGTTTGATGGATTCAAATATAAGTCAATTATAACTAAATTTACTGTATTTAATATCATCATTCCAAAAGTAACATTTAATAAATGTTTTCGTAAAACAAAATCTTATAATAAATTAAATAAAGAAAAAGTAATTTAAAAAATATAATTATCATTTTGATTACATCAAGAAAATTAAATGAAGTTAACTAATATTCTTAACTAGTGTGCAAATCATTAGTTTATATTTGAGTTTAGAGAGAATATATCGATTAAGGTTATGCACATGATTTAAAAAAAATGAACTACACATATTATTTTCAAGGTAAAATAATGTTTTCTAAACTAACATATTGTTATGATATATAGTAGTAGTTAGGTAAAAATAGTAATTAATACAAGTCACTGTATTATTAAAAAAATGTAATTAGTATATGTTTTGATTGACTTATTTGAATTTATCTATTGACATAAATATTTGTTACATTCTTTGAGAAAGTTTATGAAAACAACTTACGATATATTTATAAGTTGTTTTTAACTTATTTCTACAAGTTCTTCACGACAGTTTATAATAATAGTTTATAGCTTATATGTAAAAGTTGTAAAAGTTGACTTTATTAGTTAATTTTACCTTTTGTTATTTTTTTGACAAAATCTTATGATATAAAAATAACTTATATATAAGTATTTATATGATAAGTGTTTATGATACAAACACTTAATTAAGTTGTTTATTCAACATAAAATGAATACCCTTTTCAATATTTAAAAATGAAAAATTATTCAACACAAAACCATATTCCAAATATAACACATGATGTAAGAGGAACCAAATAATGTATGTTATATAAATAGTGTTCTATGTTAAAAACTTTTATAGTGTTCTATGTTGTTTTTGTATTGAAAATTTTGGCTTTTTCACTTCATTCTTTTAACTTTATACATGATGAAAAATGTGAAACAGGTTGGTTGGAAGTGGGAAAAGGTTAGTGAGACTAAATCATATAATGGAAGATGTTGAGAAAACAATTGAAGACAAAAATGAGAGGAAAAAACTTTTGGAGGGTTTGTTTGGATACATCCTCAGTTGCACTCAGGAGGCAGCTATTGTTCCACCATATGTTGTTTTTGCAGTGAGGCCTAATCCTGGCTTTTGGGAATATGTTAAAGTGAATGGAGATGATTTGCAAGTTGATGGTGTTGAAGCTTCAGATTACTTGAAGTACAAGGAAATGGTATTTGATGAGAAGTGGTAAGTGATATTTACACCATGTTTGGATAAATAATTTAATTAAATGATTATTATGTAAGTGCTTATGTATAAGTTATTTTTATAACAAAAGTGAAATAAAGTTTAACTGTTTTTATATAAACTATAAATTGTTTTCAAAAGTTACCGTAAAGAATTTTTTAAAATAATTGAAAACAGTTTAGTTAAACACTTAGCATAAGAGCTTATCATATAAGGGATTATGTATAAGTTAATTTTACGACAAAAGATAAAATAAACTTAAAATATTTTTATTAAGTTATAAACTACTTTTGTAAGCTATCCTAAAAAGTTTATCAAAATAAGCTGAAAACAATTTATAAATATAAATATGTTATAAGTTGTTTTTCATAAATTCTTCTAAACAATTTCATAAATGTTTATGCTAATAAATAAATGGCATGTGTGTTACGAAAATAAAAAGAATTTTGACATTCAATAATTTAGAGATTTTTTTTTAAATAAAACCCATACTTTTGTTTGTTTGTCGCAACAAAAGTTTCATTTTTTTTAAATCATCTATAAAAATAATTTTTGTAAGAAATTACTCAAAACAACTTATTTTTAATAACAATTTTTATGTTATTTTCATATTCAAATAATTTTTAAAACCTAGAATAAATAAATAAATTGGGCAACAAACCTTCGTGAACCATTTCACGAAGTATGTGTCCAGATAATCCAAAGTCTCGATAATTACCTCTCGGTCTTATTTTTAAAAAAAATTATGATTATTATTTTTCTTTTAAAAATTGTGATTATTTTTAAAAATAAGCCGTAACAAACCGACTCAAATTTAATTAAGCCAATAAAAAATTGATCCAAAATGTTTTTGGCTAACCATTCTATTTTCTTTGTGTCAATGTTAAGTTGACTCTTTGATGAGGAAAATGGTGAACAATACATGACTTGAATTTGCAGGGCAAATGATGAAAATGCTTTGGAGATAGATTTTGAAGCTATTGATTTCACCACACCACATATGGCTCTTTCATCTTCTATTGGAAATGGATTTGACTTTACTACTAGAATCTTGACTTCAAGGTTGAGTGAGAACTCACAATGTGAAAATCCATTGCTTGATTATTTATTAAGCCTTAATCATCAAGGAGAGGTAAGTAAATAAAGGCATAAGAATATCAAGTATTGAGAAAAAAAAATAAACTTTGGTTCTTAAATGATTGATGCACTATCAGGGTAGTCCTTGAATGTATTAAAATTACAGAAACATATTAAAATGTGCTTTGTTATTTATTTTGATTATCGAATATGTCTTTAGTTAGTTTAATCCTCGAATGTGTCTTCTATTAGGTTATTTGATCGATGAAATTAGTAATAAAACAGACATTTGAAATGTGAGTGTAATTTCAATACATTTAAGGACTATAGTGACAATATCTCACACGTTTAGAGACCATAATAACTATTTATTCATTGAAAAAAATTGTGAAAATTAATTTTAATAAATAAATAAAAACTTTATATTGTTTTTGCCATATTGCAGAATCTTATGATAAAAGACAGCTTGAATACAATACCAAAACTTCAGCAAGCACTAAAAAAAGCAGAAGCATATGTATCTGCACATCACAAAGACACACCATACCAGAATTTTGAAAACAGGTCAATATCTTAACTCTTTTACTTTATGATTATATTTTTGTATTAATGAACAAAAAAGTACACATAAAAAATATTGGAGAAAAGGTTAACACTTTCAAATTGAGTTGAATATATACTATAATGCTTGTGAAGTTTTCCAATTTTTCTTTAAACATTATTTGTCTTTAGATCAATGTATTTCATATGAAAATTCTAATAGTGCATGCATGATGCAACATTTGGGATCAGAATTGCATGCAGTCTGGACTTTTCTATTCCTCCGATCAAGATCAGACAATTCAATTTTAAAATTCGAAAAAACATTTAAAAATACTGACCGTAGGACTACATGCAATCCATATCCTAACATTTGATCTAAGTTAAAAATTATTTTAAAAATAATCATATATTAACATTAGAATATAATCTTATATACATCGTCAATGTAAAAATATTATTTTAAAAATAATCATATATTAACATTAGAATATAATCTTATATACATCGTCAATGTAAAAATATTTTTTACACTACCATTCAGTCATAATCGTCAAATTATTAAAAATATTTGTCTTTAATCATAAATATTAATAAAATCACACATCTGATGTTATTTATTTATGTGTGTAGGTTCAGAGAATGGGGATTTGATAAAGGGTGGGGAAACAATGCAGGAAGAGTTAAAGAGACAATGAAAATGGTTTCTGAGGTATTAGAAGCAGCAGATCCAATTAAATTGGAATCACTTTTTAGCAGGCTTCCAAACATGTTCAACATTGTTATTTTCTCTATTCATGGATACTTTGGTCAAGCTGATGTTCTTGGATTGCCAGACACTGGAGGACAGGTTTTAATCCCTCTTTTTTCAATCATTCAATCAAAACTTTGTTGCCTAATTTTTGAAGCTCACTTTCCTCGTTGTTGTAGCAATTTGAGACAGTGATCTGATCGATGTCAGTTTGGCCAAAACACGAGAAAACAAATATGTATGTCTCAACTAAACTCTTATTTGTTTTCATTGGTTTTTGTCAAACCGACGCCAATCAGGTCAATGTCTCGGTTGTGAGAATAAAGAGAACCTTGAACTTCTACCAGTGTTGTCAATTGCAGATTGCAGAAAATTGCAGTTTGTTCAAATTCTGCAACGCTATAGTACTACTATAGACATTATTTGACAACACTTTGTACTAAATAGCTTATCGCAGAACAATAGACATTTGTTTAAATTCCGTTACGCTATAGCGCTGCTATTGCCACTATGTGACAACACTCGACTGTTGCCCCTATTTGACAACACTCTACTTCTAGAAGACCGCATTTGGTTTTCTAAGTGGTTTTTAAGTACTGGTCCACAGTAAAATTTGCTCCTTCAGCGTAACTAAATTTTATCAAAATTATGGTTAATTTTTTTCTGCTTGTGTAAACAAACACTATATAACATTGAAAGTTTTATAAACTAAATAATCTTTTCCATTGTTGGGATTAACAGGTAGTATATATTCTTGATCAAGTAAGGGCATTAGAGGAAGAGTTACTTCACAAGATTGAATTGCAAGGCCTTAATGTGAAGCCTCAAATTCTTGTGGTATGTTACTAACTACTAATACAAAAAAAATTAAAAAATACAAATTATTTTACTTAGAAAAAATTCATAAAAAAGTATAAGCCATCACATTTCTTGTTTTCATCATTTGATCTTATGTTCCATGCATGCATAGGTTACACGTTTGATACCAAATGCAAAAGGAACAACATGTAACCAAGAACTTGAACCTATCGTCAACACTAAGCACTCTCACATTCTTAGAGTTCCTTTCTATACAGAGAAAGGAATTCTTCAACAATGGGTGTCGCGTTTCGATATCTATCCTTATTTAGAAAGATTTTCTCAGGTACGCGAATTATGTTCGTTTTTAACTGTCGCTTTTATAGAAGAATGCAATAGAAAATGTGTTTATGTAGTTATGTTCCACTTTTTGCTCATGTTTTTATCATAAACAGGATGCTACTACAAAGATTCTTGAACTTATGGATGGAAAGCCTGACCTCATTATTGGAAATTATACTGATGGAAATTTGGTTTCATCCTTAATGGCTTCTAAACTTGGTGTAACTCAGGTTAGCTTGATTTTGACTTTAAGTTCTGTTTGGAGAAACAACTTCTTAATTAAGCATTTATAGCATAAGTGCTTATTTATAAGCTATTTCTATAAAACAAAATATAAAATAAAGTCAAACTGTTTTCGTAAGCTATTCTAAAGAGTTTATGAAAATAAGTTGCAAACAACTTATGGACATGACATGTCATAAGCTGTTTCTATAAACTCTTATAAATAGATTCACAAGTGTTTATATTAGTAGATAAGTCCAAATAAGTTGATCCAAACCGACACTTGGTGAAAAATTCAGCAGTGTACATGTACATTATTTTCCTATTACCACTTTTGAACTAAAACTTGTGTGATATCAATGATGATTGAAGGCAACTATTGCTCATGCTTTGGAGAAGACCAAATATGAAGATTCAGATGCCAAATGGAATAGTTTTGATGAAAAGTATCACTTTTCAAGTCAGTTCACAGCTGATATAATCTCAATGAATGCTGCTGATTTCATCATAACTAGCACTTACCAAGAAATTGCTGGAAGGTTAGCCTTTTTCCTATTGAATTATACCATTCTTATATAATATGATTAATATCTAAATATCATTATGTCTAAATATATTTTTAGTTCATACAAATATACCATTTTTTGCATTTAGTCCCTATAGTTTTTTGTTTTGCGTGTTTAGTCCTTGCAGATATATCACTTTTTGCTTTTTGTTGTTTTGTTTAGTCTCTATATCGTGAAGGTAACACTTTTCGTTGTTTTGTATCATCAGTAAGGATAGGGCAGGACAATATGAAGCTCACACGTCATTTACCATGCCGGGACTTTGTCGCGTAATCTCAGGCATTAATGTATTTGATCCAAAGTTCAACATTGCTGCACCAGGAGCTGATCAATCTGTTTATTTCCCTTTCAATGAGAAAAAACAAAGATTGACCACTTTTCAACCTGCCATTGAAGAGCTACTTTATAGTAAGGTTGAAAATGAAGAACACATGTGAGTCTCCTACTAGTCTTTTCTTAACATCCACTTTTTATGTTATAGTAATGAGAACATGTCATTTGTAATTCCATTATTCAAACTTGTTGGGTATGACTCACAGTTTACTGATAAGTGGCTCATAGTTTACAACATAAATAAGTATGGAATTTGTTCTGTAGTCGGAGGCTTAGGCACAATTCCATAGTATTTAAATACATAACGTAATTTGTAACTCTAAACTTGAATCATAATACAAAGGAAGTGCAACCTCTTTGCATTCAGAGACTTGGGCACAATTTCGTAGTATTTAAACACAAGTTATAATCTGTAACCCTAAGCTTAGTCATAATAGAAAGGTACTGCAGTCGTTCTGGAGTCAGAGGCGTAGACAGATTGACTGAACCCCGTGATCAAATCTCGTTTATTCTTTATTTGCATTTTTTCGTATCTGTTTTCTTTTGAATCGAGATTAACGTTCTAACGAAACTAAAATGTGTATGGAACAGTGGTTTTTTGGAAGACAAGAAGAAACCAATAATCTTCTCAATGGCAAGATTTGACAAAGTGAAAAACATGAGTGGCCTAGTTGAGTGGTATGCAAGGAACAAAAGGCTAAGAAATTTGGTAAACCTTGTGATTGTTGGAGGATTCTTCGATCCTTCAAAATCAAAAGACAGAGAAGAAACAGAAGAAATCAAGAAGATGCATTTCTTGATGAATGAGTACAAACTACAAGGTCAATTCAGATGGATTGCTGCACAAACCGATCGATATCGCAACGGAGAGCTTTACCGATGCATCGCCGATACAAAAGGAGCTTTTGTTCAACCTGCATTGTATGAGGCTTTTGGTCTCACAGTCATTGAAGCTATGAACTGTGGATTACCAACTTTTGCAACAAATCAAGGTGGTCCAGCTGAAATTATTGTTGATGGTGTCTCAGGTTTTCATATTGATCCTCATAATGGAGATGAATCAAGTAACAAGATTTTTGAATTCTTTGAGAAGTGTAAGACTAATGTTGAACATTGGAACATAATCTCAAAAGGTGGTCTTCAAAGAATCAATGAATGGTAAATTTTAACCAACAAAAGTACTATTATTTTTTGCAACAGCTAATTAGTATTGTTAATATTGTCTGTATTTTGCTGAGGGTGAGAATCGAATGCGCGATCTCCTTATCACTCCACCCCCAGACTCTCCCACCCCAACCACGAATATCATATGTACCAGTCTATTCTTAAAGGTTAGGCATAGGTCTAATGAAAAGCCTCTGAAAGGCTACAGGTTAGGCTTAGGCTTTAATTTTTTTACAGGTTAGGCGCATGCTTTGCAAAACCTAGTTTGACCTACCCTATCCCCACCCGTATCTCAAACAAAAGTACTACTTTAATTAGCAACATTCATATTCATATATGGTTGGATTTGTTATCTTTATTATTATTTGTGTTTTTTCTTGTAGTTATACATGGAAGATATATGCAAAGAAAGTGTTGAATATGGGATCAATGTATGGGTTTTGGAGAAGGTTGAACAAAGAACAAAAGTTGGCAAAGGATAGATATATCCAAATGTTTTATAATCTTCAATTTAGGAACTTGGTAAGTTTTCATTTGTTATAAATTAACGCTCCGTTTGTTATAATTTTTAGGAGTTTTCAACTGTTTGTTACATATCGTTAAAAAATAAAAAAATCAAAATTTGAAATAAATCTTAAAAATCATTTTGATAGATAATTTACTTTTCAAAAAAATGATTTTATTTGGATAAACAAAGGACCAAATACAAAAAACTTTTTTTCTTAAAATTTTTAAAAAATAAATTATTAAATATCAAAATCATATATATATATATATATATATATATATATATATATATATATATATATATATTTTATAAGATGTAACAAACAATACTAAATAAGTATTGAAACATTATGCAAAAATTTAATTGCTTGGCAGGCAAGAAAGGTACCAATTCCTAGTGAGGTACCTCAAGATCATCAATCAATGTCAACAATTCCAGCCAAAAAATCAGAAGCAAAAGCACAACCTACTTTCAAAGGGACTGATGAAGCACAAGCAAAAGCTGAATCATCTCAAACCCAAATAACAGCACCACCATCCAAAATCAATTCTCACTCAACACCAAGGCAAGTCATTTATACAAATAGCTATACCTCATGTGTCAAACTAAAAAAATGTGCTACAATTTACCTAAATGAAAAACAAACGACTTAATTACACTTTTCGTCTCTAACCTTAAGTATTATAATTGTGCAATTTTGTTTGGAGGACTTCAATGACGCAATTGGATCTTCCGAGTATATTTTTTTGTTACAATCATGTTTCTCCTTCACTCGACATTCCAATTTTTAAAGTCACTAGACTATCTGGCAAACGTGAGTGTGTTCCTCCTTCACTCAACATGGTATGCCGTTGTGGCCAACACATGTAGCACTTGAAGATTCATCGGTTGTTACTCTAGTGTGTCACGTAATTGGACGGCTTAACTGGTGATTGAAGGACCTGATTATTACAAGATAGTTATTTAGAAATTTAGTTCATGGAATTGAAATTTAAAGAATCAAAATTGCACAATTGTTATACTAGAAGGACTAGGAAATAAAAATTAACATGGAAGAATATTTGCATGCAATGTTGATAAATTTGAAAAATATGTTTAATAGGATTTAAATGAGAAAGAAAATTGTATGAATATTTTGCATGTATTAATTGGTGTTTGGATTTGTAGGGATGAAGCATCAAGCAAGGAACTAGTTGCTTCTAATGAAAATAGGGGTGTTTTGTTTGGATTAAGTTGGATGCTTCCAGGAATTGCTTTTATGTTAATAATTCATTACCTCACTATATATTTGGAACGTTTATTCACAAGGGAGCAATAATAATAATCTCTAAGATGGAATCACAATCAAATGTGGATTTAATTTTAGTTTTTAATTCATTTGTAACTTTACCTTCTTATTTCAATTTTATATTGTAAATGATTTCAGTGGTACATAACAAGTGCCATTTCAACAATGCATAGTAGCATTTGAAGTCAAATATTTCAAACTATATTTAAATCCTTAGGGTTGTACTGATTTCTTTGAATAATTAATTGTTAATGATATTCATGTACAACACCAATAATTAACAGAGATTTGTAATTGTAGCTTCTAATTAATATTATATTATGTACGTTTTTAATTTATTATACTTTGACTTTGTATATATGATATTTAGAATATATCAATAATTAATAAAGATAGTTTAATAACATTGTTATTCTTTATTTTATTTTATTTATAATTATTTTTTAAGATGTGTGAAATAGTCAATGATATGTATAACAAAACAAATATTGCTGAAAAGACAATACACGTATTTCATTTAATTATCAACAATCTATTAAAATTAAGATGACAATTCAAGGGTAAAACTCATAAGGTAGCCGCATAAATATTTGATAAATTGTGTTGCAAATTTGAAATCAAGATATCTATCTTTTCATATTTAATAGAGTTAAATTTTTATGGTAAGGTTTTTACATAAATCATAATTAATCATGTGAGTGATTTTATAAGTATTTATGAAAAAAAATCATATATTATTAACAATTTAATAGTTGTAATTGGCTGAGTAAAAAAAAATTTATACTAAAAATATATATAAATTAAATTATATTTAATACGTGTGAATTTCACCGTCAAACTTTTTAAAAGAAAAAAAAAACAATTCAATAAGTCAAAAGTTCAAAAAAAATAATAGATTTTTGAACTTTACTTTATCACGTACATAATTTAAAATATAATAAATTTAATTTAACCTTAAACATAGTTAGTGTTATATTAATAGTGCAGCTGGAATAATTTATTTGCATGTTATGTTTGGGCCAGATTGGTTGACGCCGGATATTTTTTTTTTTATTTTTAATATTTTCAAATACATATTTAAATCGATCAATTTAGACGTATATATTAGAAAAAAAAAAATATATATATATATATATATATTTAGATTTATTAATTCAAATACACATGGAAAGAAAAAAGATATTTTTCTTGCTAATGTAGCCTTCAATACGAAAATTTATTTAAGAGGTCAATCTCTCTTAATAAATGTTCTTCCAATTTCACTTTTTAATTTTCTGCATATAAGTTGAGAATCTTATATTTTCCTGGAAATAAAAATTATTATCAGGGCAACACAAAACATATTGAGGCCTAAAACATGATTTAATGCAAGACCTTTTTTAAAATTTTTTTTTAATAACATTTTATTTAAATTTTATTTTATAAACTTTTGAATGCTAGTTATAATTTTATTCAAAGCTAATAAATTCTATTTAGTTTTATTTGTTTAAATTAAATTTATTAAATCTATTTAAAGCTGTTACAAAATTAAAGACTGATTTTCGTGGCTAAGAAAATAAATTATTTCACTTTTATTAAATAATGACTTTTTTGTCACTCAAACTCTTTTAAACCACCGAACCACTTATGACTTTCAATTTAGGTATAAAGTAACACAAAAAATTGACAAATGATCAATCAACCCTCTAATTTCTCTATATTTTACCAATTTTTTTGAAATATGTTACTGAAAACTATCAGTAGTGTATTTTATACTATATAAATAAAATAGTGGACGAATGAGTAATCACTCAAACTTTTTTAGACCTAAAATCATTTCTTGAATCTCTTGAATCTTGAGTCGTCTTGATTATAACTTTTTAGTTTCACTTTTCTCTATCAATTTGTTTTTTTTAATATTTTGAATATTTATTATTTTTAAACTAAAATAAATTTAAAAATATTATAAAGAATCACAAAGATTTATCAAACATCTACAATGAGAATAATATTTCTAAAAATAATATTCACAATAAGTTAATCATATCCATGAAGTCAGTGAGCCACATATACATTTCTTCACTACACTTATCATCATAAGTTTACTTTTGGAGGTATACTATTTTTTCCATTTAGAAGTTTACTTCAAGATGTATTTTGGAACCATGCACTTGTAGTGTTCCATCAATAATCATATTCCTAATTTCTTTGATTTTTCGCCCCAACTCTTTCCAAGGTGCAGTCCAATTTAACTTTCTTCTAGTCTAGAAGACATTGCTAAAAAGAAACAAAAAATATTTCCACTTCTCTCTTATGTAAATTTTGATAGTTAAGATTAATTACATAATTTGTTATATAGTAATTGTACGAGTGCATGTATAATACGATATGTATATGTAGATACTGATTTTTTTTAAATAATACGACTTAGATACATTAACAAAAAATTTATTAAAAAAATAATATATATATAATACTTGTAAAGAAGAGACATTTATTATTCTTTGTTAATATATATTTTAATTCGTGAATTAAGATATGAACAAAATTATCATTAAAAAAACTTAAAATAAGTATTGACTTTTAATAAAATAATTTAAAAATGTTTTTCAAGCTCTTCACCTAGTACCATCATGTATAAAAAAAATAATTTTTAATGTCACAAAAAATTTGTTTCACCTTTTTTATTCTCTTTATCTTTCTATAATACATATTTATGTATATCCCTAAAGTATTCATGAATATCCAATAAATTATTTTTAAAAAAATAAAAATAATAATTTCAATACTTCTCAAAGACGTATTCACAAATATATGTGGAGTATTAGTATTAGAAACACCTTCAACTTTAAATACCCAAGTTTTATAGAATTTAATCTTAATTGCAGTTTTGGTCCGTCTATTTTTATCTATTCACGAAATTGATCATCTTATGTTTAAAGTCTACAGTTTTGGTCATTCTTAGATTTTTGAACTAAAAAATGAAGATTTGACGTGACATGTGATTTCATAATGTATTACTTATTCACATGTCATTAATTAAATTACAAAAATAAAAAAATTCAAAGTTAAAAAATAATTTTTTACGCGATTTTATGGATATTCTACATAATCTATCATATGTCACCTTATTTAAAACATGTCATATCGCCAATTTTTAGTTAAAAATTCATAATGTCAAACCAACATAGTCATATTTTAAAATAAAAAGACTGAATTCTTGAATTAATAAAAATATAATAATAATAATAATTATAACCTTCACAAGGAAAAAACCACCCTGCATATGACTTGTTCCGGTTGTAACAGAAGAGAAGAGAAAAGAGACTTAAAAAAAAGCTAAAATACTAAAAGGTCCTGCCGAATGAGCTGTCCCATATAATATATACTAATATTAAATAAATATGCTTATAGTGAACATTAATTTGTTTTCATAAAAATAAAAAAAAATTAATTTGCAGAATATTCCTCTTTAGAAGCTGCCTTGAACCGACTCTTCACTGTATCCGGAATAATCTTCTTCTCAATTGCCTCAACTCTTTACCTTCATTTTCATTCACATATATAATTTTTCGAATCTATTTTTAAAATATTTGAATATATTTTTTTATTTTTTATCAATAAATAATTTTATTTCTATAGTATTATTTGAATTTAAGCTCTATTCAAATAATTGTTTATTTTTTGTCCTTATATTTACTACTATTTTTTTTACTAGTACTTTTGTATTTACTCTGTTTTAGTAAATATAAGGGATGAAATAAATAATTTGTTTAAATAAAGACTAGTAAAAAAATAAAGAATATTTTTAAAATGTTAGTTTGGATATAATTTTTTTTCTTAAAATTAAAATTAATTTCATTCTCCTTTTTAGTAATATTTTTATAATTTTTTTTCTAGATATCCCGTTTGTCTCTTCATTAGTTTTATTACTTATTTTCTTTTGATCTTCGACTATTTTTTTAAAAGTTAAAAATAATCAAAGATATAAACCTATCTCAGAGAAAAAAAAAGTGCCAAAAATGAAAACTCACAAACTTATAGAACAATTTATCAAAACATATCTTAATTTTGAACAAGCTATTTTCGTTTTTCACCAACCTGGTCTCTACCCATTTCAACTACTTCAAAACATTTGTTTTTGGTAAAACTACTTATAATCATGCATAGTATATGCTACACCAAAGTTTCAAGATGTGATATTTTTTATACCAATGTTTATGGTGAGAACTATAAATGAACAATTTGTATATTGAAATTGTTTTTAGAGTCTAATAGCAACTATCTATTGAAAGTAAAAAACATAAACCAATTTCACTTTAGCTGTGACTACTAATTAAATTTTCACAATAAAAATTGTCAAATATTTATAAATAAAATGATGAATTTCTTATTAATAGTTTAGTTGTTTAATCAAGTAGTTGAATTTAAGTGGTTAGTTAATGAATTTAAGTTAAAGATGAATTATTAAATTAAATTTCAAATAATATGCTTATGAATAATTGATAATAATAATAGTTTATAATAATTAAAATTATTTTAAAAAAATATTTTTTTAATAATAACTTATAAAAATGTCTTTTTAACTATAATTTGATTCAAGTGATTAATGAACTTTATTTAAAAATATATTTTTCGGAAACTCGGAATTCTTATCTTGACTAAAATAATTTTGGGCCAATTTACTCTTATTTTCTGGTTGAACTCCAAATTATAAAGTTCTCTTTCTTTCTCTTGGAAATTGGAATGTTAAGACAGAAAAATTATTTATCAATTATTTCAACAACTTTTAAAAAAAAATAAATTAGACAATAATTAATATTAATTAAATTCACGCTATAACTATTTTACAAATGGTTATTAATTACGGATTTGAACTCTCCAAGTTCATTTTCTATTTTTTTTTCTTCCCCAATTAAATATTATCATTTTCTATTTTCTTCTTCCATAATTAAATACTTTCCCTATTCATTTTCAATTGTAGTTTTATGAAGAAGAAAAAATCTTATTATTCTTTATTTTGAATTTTCAGATTACATTAACTAATTTTTGTCAATGTTATATTTATTCCTCCCTCTAATATATATTCTAGCTACTAACATTTATCTAAGAGAACTACTTTTTGTATCAACGACCTTTTTTCTTCATCAATTATTTTAAACTTAAATTAAGGAAGGGAGAGCGAGTAAATTAGTTACTTGACATATAAAAGATAAGAT
>JBBPBQ010020322.1:43868345-43934410 GCA_037974755.1 Cicer yamashitae | reverse complement strand
AAAATTGAATACAATTACCAATATTTGATAATATCATCTCTCTTATATATGTATTTTTTTTTGGTCATAAGATAAAATAGTAAATACTACTAAAAACTTATACACACAATAGCAAAATTATAGATTCGAACGTAAGATATAATGTCTAATATAACAATATTAATATTTATCAGTTGAATAAGTAGTCAAAAATTATTTATATACTTCCTTTAGTCACTATTATTATAAGAAGAAAAAAAACTTAAATATTAACCTCTATTATAAAAAAAATGAATTATTTTTTGATAATTTAATATTATTCATCATTATACACCATTGATAATTGAGTATTTAATATTTTAAAAAATAATTTAATAAATTTAATTTATATTTCACATAAAATTTAAAAAATTAATTATATTTCTTAATATTCCTAAAAATAGTTTATTTTTTTTAATAGGTGGCTCACTAATCCCCGGAAGTGATTGTAGTACAAGATAATCTCAAAAGACAGTCTATAGGAAGAAAAATTATAAAAATAAAATAAAAGTATCTTGAATTTAATTAGTTTCCTTTGGCAACTTGGTCACACTCTCTTTCTCTTAATTTGTCTTCACCTTCATAACACGCAGTTAATGCCTTCCTCCAAAGTTAAAACCGTTTCTCTAGAAACTCTCCAAATTCCAATTCCCTTATTTTCTCATCCATGCCATCATCCTTAAAAAAATCATGTGATCTTCAAAAGGGTACCCAAGAAAAAAGACAACCTTGAAAAAATCCTCAAACTTTGTTAATACTAAAAATATACACATCATCTTACATAGGACATATACATATAGTTATATAGATAGATACATGTTAGTGTTGGTGAAGAATACAAAGAAGCTTATTTAGTCAAATACAACATTTATATTACTATATATTATTTTTTTAATATATAGTTTTCTTCATTTATAAGAAGCCAAAGATACAATTTTTTTGACACCCCAATAAAGCTATTGATAAAATGAAGAATCTTTCGGCGGCCGGCGCCGCCGACAACATCGGCGGTGAAGGGAACAAGTCATGGAATTCAATTGGGTCCGGCAGCCATGTTTTTGTGAGGAGGGTGATGCAAATAATTATGTTTCTTGTTGGGTTTGTTATGTTGTGGATGTTTCTTTATAACAACTTTGCTTCTTCTCCTTTTGGTTTTCCTACAATCTCACATTACTTCAATGGTATGTCAACACAAGTAAGTTTTTTTCTCTCTCTCTTAGAATTAAAAAGTTGAAATTTTTTATTTTTGAGAATTGAAAAGTTGATTTTTTAAGATTGAACGAATAGTTCAATTGATTTGAGTTAAAGGGTTAAAGAGATGGAGTTTCTGAATTCAAGTCTAATGAAGAAGAGAAAAATATTAACATAAAAGTTAATTATTAAAAAAAGTTGATTTTTTAATGCAATTTTATTTTGAAGAAATAAAAAAGTTGAAATTTTGATTTTTGGGATTTTGATGTTTTTTTAGTTGATGTTTGGTTTGTGATGGGTTTGGGAAAACTTTTTGATTTTTTGGGTCAATTTGGATTCTCCATGTCAAACTTGAACAAACAAAAAAAAAGAATGTTTATTTTACCAAGAAAAAGAAGGAAAGCTTTTTTGAATGTTGTATGTGATTATGCCAATTTTGTTTTCTGAGTGGAGCTGTTTACTGTTTCATTCTTTTTTTTTTTCCCTTCTAAAAAGTGATTATCTAATAGCATATTTGATGAAGAAAACAAAACCTTTTTTTGTTTGTTAAACTTTCATTTATATATCATGGTGTGAAAGGAGTTGATGTTGAAACATCATTTTTCCATTAATGAGCTAAATTTGTACTACCTTTCTCTTTAAACATAAGACATTTTTGGATTTTTTTTCTTGTTTCTATTTAAAAGACCCTCTCAATTTTTTAAATGCATTATTATTTTTTATTAAGTTACTATTAATTATTAATTATGTTACATATTTTTTTGCAATCAGTACAATAAAATCAACAACTAATTCTCTTTGTAAATTAATAAAATAAATCATATTCTCAACAAATTTAATATTTCAGACAACTTTTTTAATTTCTGTAATTTAGTCAATGCATATCTTATAAGGACAAAGTTAATATTATTATTTGATGATAAAATTGAATAGAAATTTCTAAGATATTTGTTTTAGAGATAAGAATGTTTCATTGATGTGTGACTTGATGAAAAAATAGGGCCAAGAAAAATGGGTTGTGGCTTGTGGGGCTTAATTATTTTTTGGACAAATTGTGGGGCTTAATTTTAGTACTTTGATTTAATGAAAAAAAATAGTCATTGGTGATTGGATATGCATCTTTTTCAGCAGACTCTTAGGGGGTAAAGTTTTCTGAATTTACAATTTTAATTTTGGACTTTGGCATCATTCGGAATTGTGTGAAGGTCCTTTTCTTGTGTCCTTTTTATAATATCCTTTCAAGCATAGAATTGGGCATAATTTGTACTCTTTAACTATTTTACATATTAGTAATAGTAATTTGATAGTTGAGTTATGTCTTTTGAATTAATTATTAAGATATTTAAATAAGTGTAATTAATTTTAAATAAAAGGTAAGTCAAATTTATTAATTTATTAAATTATTTTTATAATGTCTAACAATCAAATATTTGTACTAAATATTTTTATATTAAATAAAGTGTATATTAAGAATAATAACAATAAATAGTTTAAAAATGATTATTTTTTTATAATAGTATTTCAAATTTAAATTTTTGTTAATTTATAATAATGAAAAGAGTGAGTATGTTATTACTATCAATATCATAAACATGTTGTGATTGGCATGTTGTTACTTGTAAATTTGTTTTCAGCTTAAGAGGCTCATTACTAAAAAATAATAATTAAGAGGCTCTTTAATCGGAATGGAATAATCCAAATCCAAAATTACTTTAATAGTTTAAGTGAAAAAGGTATTAAAATAATGTAACCAATGTATTATTTATTAAAGGACTGCAAAGATTATGTAGCTGATTGTGTAAAAAAAAAATGCAATCACACTATATTACATCACTTCCTAAATTATCTCAACAATCATATCTCAATTTTTTTATTTTTTTGGTAAGCTAATCATATCTCATATTAATATGCCACCTTAATTTTGATAATTTTAAGATAGACACCCTTACCCTTATAAAGAGCCTTTTCTTTATTATTGAAAAAAATAATTGGAAGTACTAAATATATTATGTATAAAAAAATTAGAGAATATTTCTTGGAGTATTTCAACTTTATATATTTAAAAAAATTAGTGAATATTCCACATCTAATCAATATGTAAAAAAATCAATAGTTATATGCAATTTATCTGTCTTCTAAAGGGTGCTTCAATAACAATTATTATTAATGTGTCCTATAATTTGGAGGTATCAACATGTTCTAAGAATCATTGATATGCTTCTTAGTTCCAGAACATGTGCTTATGTTAAATAATATTATTTTGCATCCAGTATGAATTTTTTTATTATTATTTTGCATCCAATAGGAATTTTTTTTACTCAAATATGATTTTTTTTATTTCCTTCTAAACATGTTATTCAATTAATTACTTATACTTTTGGCATATCTTCATCTTATTAATCATGTATATGTGGGGCAGTAGGAATATCCACTTCAATTGACTACTTTTGATCATAACTACATAAATTTTTTTAGTAAAAAAAAAAAAACTACATAAATTTTCAGCTTAATTTTCTTGTATGATAATTTAGCATTTTGAAAAATTAATAACAATATTGTTAAAAAAATTATGTGCTTTTCTATTTTTATTGACTGAGCAAAAGCTTTCTTCTTTTTAGTTTGGTTAAATAAATCTTTTTACATATTATTTTTCTCAATAGCTTCATCAATTAATTATCATTGAAAGACTTTGAAGAAAAATTTCTTTCGAATTTTGGGAAATTCGTGATTTTTGTATTTTCAAATTTTCATTTCTTTTGCTATTTTTATAATTGTTCTGCCTTTTTTTCCATGTTAAGTACTATTCTTTCATTTCAAACTTCAAAGACATGGTAACAACCATTCAAACTAATAATAGTATAAAATTCTTTTACATGGACCACATAATATTTAATTGTTACTGAAAGATCTTTGAGATACTTCATTTATTGAAAATGACATGTTTTTATGATTCAAGTTGGAGATGAAAAACTTAAATACTTGATTTATTTTGTCTAATAATACACATGAGTATTTGTGCCATTGATTTATTTTGTCTAATAATACACATATTATTTGTACCATTATTGAGAATCACATATCTCAATATCTTAAAAAAAAAAAAAATAGTAGTTTGTTTAAATTATACTATTTAAATTTCGCTAAACTATGACACTGCTATGACGACTATTTAACAACATTTATTTGAGCTCATAATTCCTTAGCTATCAAGATATATAATTTAATTACTCCCTTCAATTTTAAAATATAAAAAAAAGTTTAATTAACAAGAGTTAATATATTTCATCTAATTTGAATTTGTTGACCAATTTTTTTTCTTCTTATACTTAAAATTGGAGGGAGTATTATATACTTGCATGTTCACATTTTTGTAAGGTATTGTTTTTCAATTTTGCATGTTTGTGACAACATTAGTGAACCACGTGCTAACACACAAAATTTACCATTGATCAGACATAACCAGCTGTTCACATGGTTGTCTCAATGTTGACTAAGGTTTAAGGTTTGACTTGACAGTGATAAATTATTTGCTTTCATTTCAAATAAACATTACCAATCCACATTGTTCTTCTTTCATGATATTATTTATTGTTTTCAAGATTAGAGAAATTAGCAATTTTATTGATTTAGATTAAAAGAATTTTGTGTAGGTATTGTTGTTTATGGCCACTTTACTCATTTAAGTTGTTGGCAATTTACAATATATTTATGTGAAACTTACCATTAAATTAACTATGATAGGTAATACCTTAATTGCATTCTTTTGGTTAAAGCACACTAGTATGATTCCATGATCCATAATGTCTACAACCCAATTTTTTTTTTAATTTTTTTTTTTTTATATATATTTAGTGGGAAAGGAATAAAGGGATAAATTTTCCTTTGTGGGATATTATTCTTTTGGAGATGTCATCTTCAATAATGGTAGTGTGATATAGTGTCACACATTAAGCTTCCACTTTATAATTGTACATATAGGACCATAGTGAAAGTTTTTAAGGCCATAGGACATGTATGTCACTAAAAAGTTATGTACAATTTTAACCCAAAACAGCCTTAGGAGCCACTAGTGTATATGCAAATGGAGGGGACCATGTGTTCATTGTATGTTTGTGTTTGAGCCCTTTAATTAGCATGCATGATATATATTTTATTTCTCATTTTGATGGCTATCATGTACTTTTTGTTCACTTTTTCTTTTGGATGTTTTCCTAAATCCTAACCATTGTGGTCACATAACTTCATATTATATGACATGATTCCATACAAGTTGATGTCAAGAATTTTAGAAAAGGAATGCTTTGTTTATATATTTATCAACCATATATGATAAATTAGTTGTTATGGAAAGTAGTGTTGTTATTTACAGATCGCAGAAAATCGTAGTTTATTTACATTTTATCATGTAAAAATGCTATATTACTACTATTGCTACTATTTAACCACATTTTGTAATATATAACGTATTGTAAAATACCAGTGATTTGTTCAAATTTCGATACGATATAGCCGCTAAGGGGCCGTTGTTGTTTTTATTACTATTAGTGTGTGGATGCTTTGAAATGTATTTTCACAAGTATATTTTTAGCTTTGATTTTCTGTATTTCGTAAATTTGAAGTTTCAAATTAATCTATATTTACAATTTCATGACCCAAAATGATAGTTTATCGTTAATTTTACCATTTTCATATTATCTTTTACAAGTGAAATTTCATAAATTTCTTATGTAAAATATGAACTTTTTGTTTTTTGCTAACCATGTTGTTGGTGCGAAACATGCATTGTCTTTACTGAATGACTAATCATTTAATGTTATCTTATGTTTGTGTATAGGAATATTATGATCCAAATCTAAGAAGTGTTCTTAAAAAAGCATCAATGAAGCAAAAAACAGTGATAATAACAACATTAAATGATGCATGGGCAGAGCCAGGTTCAATATTTGATCTATTTCTTGAGAGTTTTCAAATTGGAGGGAACCAAACACAAAAACTATTGAATCATCTTGTGGTAGTAACATGGGACCAAAAAGCATATTCTCGTTGCCTTGCTTTGCACAAATATTGCTATCATCTTCAAATAAAAGATGACAATTTCACCAATGAAGCTTTTTTCATGACTCCAACATACCTACACATGATGTGGAGAAGAATTGAATTTCTTGGGACTGTCCTTAATTTGGGATACAACTTTGTTTTCACGGTATATATTTATTTATTTTGCAAGAACCTACTTTTTAAAAAGTTTATCATGCGCACACACAAATAGATAGATAATATAAGATTGAGATTCAAATGTACTATTCTGGAATGAAATATAAATAAAAAGAGTAATTAAAAAATTGATGTATTTGATCTTAATATTTAATTAGATATATCAATTTTTCAACTACTATTTTTGTTTACATTTTATTACATATGGAGTAATTTGTCTAAGTGTTTCTGTCATAAGATAAATAAATTAGTTTTACCAAACCCTTCATTGAAGAGTGTTTGGCAAAGTTTATTTGAACTTATGACACAAATATTATTATAGGTGTTTGGAAGAGTTTATAAAAATAAACTATGATATATTTCTAAACGCTTTTTAACTTATTTTCATAAGCTATTTTTAGTTTATGTAGAGTTTACTTTTTCTTTCATCGTAAAAATAACTCATACATTAGTTCTTATAGGATAAACACTTCATGAGTAAACACTTAAAATTAAGTTGTTTATTTAAATGCATTCTTAAAAGAGTTTATAAAATAATTTATGAAATGTTTATAATTTATTTTCAACTAATTTTCATAATTTTTTGTAAATAGCTATTTATCATACATTATTTTCGGTCAACCTAGAGTTTATCATCATTCCATTCCTTCTTCAACCATAAAAACTTACACAAATAGTTTTTTTTAACTATGTTATTGGTGCGGTGTATTCATCAGTTTTGCCAATAACTAATCTCCATTTAAAAATATTGTCGACCATTTTTAGTGGGGTCTCACACCAACCACATTTGTTTTTATTCACAAGATTCGAACTTGAAACATTACTTAAGAAATATGATTCAGTTCTACTCAATCAAACCGATATAATCTTAGTGGTTAATTTGTTTAGAAGAGGGAAAATTTGTTAGTGTTAGGGATTGAATACTGAGCCTCTTTCTTAATACTCCTTCTGCATCATAACTCTTACCAATGAGCTATACTTAACTTGATAGAAAGTATAGAAAATTATATCTAAAAGGGAACCTAGAGCTACGAAGGGTTGGACCAATATAATATTATAAACACTAAATTAAAATACATATTCAAATGCCCTCTCTAAAAAGCAACCTAGAGCTATAAATGGGGTTGGACCAATTGTATAAACAATATTTTTTAACATTTTTACATTTGTAAGAGACTAATTCCACAATTACATATTAAAATGTTGATGCACAAAATTTAATGTTCTGTTTTTTTTCTTTGTAGGACACAGATATAATGTGGCTAAGAGATCCATTCAAACAATTTTACAAAGATGCTGATTTCCAAATAGCTTGTGATTATTTCAATGGAAATTCCTATGACTTACACAACTATCCAAATGGAGGGTTTAATTATGTAAAATCAAATGCAAGAACAAATTGGTTCTACAAATTTTGGTTCAACTCAAGAGAAAAATATCCAAAATTGCATGATCAAGATGTTCTCAACAAAATCAAAATGCATCCCTTAATTACAACTAAGAAGCTCAAGATTAGGTTCCTTAGCACTGCCTATTTTGGAGGGTTTTGTCAATCTACCAAAGATTTTAATAAGGCTTCAACAATGCATGCTAATTGTTGTGTTGGTTTGGAGAATAAAGTTGATGATCTTAAGATTTTGCTTGAAGATTGGAAGAAGTATATGGCATTGTCTAAAAATGAGAAAAAAAATTCACACCCTTCTTGGAGTGTACCAAAAAGTTGCAGGTAATGCAAATTATTTTTGTTAATTTTAATTATTGAATAGTTTTTTTATTCAATAAATAAATACATTCATTTTATGGACCCAATACTATTTTATTAATTCAATATATATATTATTTAAAACTTTGAGTTTAAAGTTGAAGTGGTAATTCATGTTATAAAATATCAAATGTTTATATAACTACTTAGTCAAAGAAAATAAAGTCAGAAAAATCATTATATTATTCAACTAAGGAAGTTGTTGATAAGATCAAAGTTTTTTTTTTTTTTTGAGGCACTAATTTATTCAAGAGTCAATTAAATGTTAATTGACTTGGGCAGAAGTTCTATGAAATATTTTTTTCCTTACATTTTTCTACTACAAATTAAACATCATTCAAATGGGGTCCAATTTATGTTGCTATCATCTTTAATTAATTTAATTAATGGTATTCTTTTTTGTTTATTTATAATTTCTACATTATTGACATCATATAGGGGTTCCTTTGAACGTGCTCTAAAAAGAAGAGAAAAGAAAAACAAAGGGAGGTTGTAACGTTTCATTGTATCAAAAAAAGGTATGTCAACAAATTTAGCTAGATTATAAACAAAATAGAATTGGGCTTCTAAGTCAACACAATTCTTAAGCATCTAAGCCATATATTTTTATATTATTATATAAATAAAATTGAACATTTTATGTGAATCATGTGTGCAAAGTTTAGGATAAATTGTTGCTATTATCCATACTTATATAAATAAACAAAGAGAAAAGGGATATACATTATCACACAAAATTAATTTTACATTAACATATAGTGATATTTATGTATTAAGACATACCACTTTAATGATATGACATGTGAAAATATACCACTTTAATGATACAAAGACAATGTATAGTTATTAAACTCAAACAAAATATGAGAGTATTTTATTAAATAAGTCCTTTTTTTTTACTTAAAATTGTAATACTATTTTTCCAAATTGTAATTTCTTTCTTATTATTACACAAAAGTATATTATTATTTATTTACATCCCTTTTGTGTTGATTTGGTTGTATTTATCTTTTTATTTTGTAGGTTAGAGAATGAAGATCCCAGCAAAATATTAAATTGGAAAAAAAAATGTATGGAAGTGGTAAACAATTTGAAAATGGAGGGCAAAGAAAAAAGTTTGTTCAAACTTCTCAGAATTATGATATACAAATTTGCAATTGTGAATTTAAGTGTTTTATTAATCTAAGTTCGAATTTTTAACCCTTTTATTAAAATTATTTTATTGTCATTTCTCATGTATTTATTTCAATTTTTTAATTTATAGTTTATGTGATTTTCTTTCAAACTGTAAAGTTGTAGGATCTTAGTTGAAAAGTTTTCTTGATCTTTTAGCCATAAAATACATATATCAATATTCCATAGTAGATAAAGGTTGTGTTATTCTTATCCATTACTATTATGGTCAAGAACAAAATGCCCAAAACCATGTTTTGATTATGATGGCAAATTCTAAATGTAAATTTATGACCACCAAATATTCAGTACTATTCTGCACTAGAGTTGTCAAAATTGGGGGCTAGTTAATTCTTATTTGGGTATGGGCCACTATGCAAATAAAAGAGTTTAAAAACAAGTTTTCTTTTTCATCCTAATTAGTCCGGTTTAAAAATAGAGTTACACTAAATTGGTCTTTTGAGTTAACTCAGAGTGGACAGATTATCCATTTGACAATTCTATTCTTCACATGAAATTTGTAGTTACACGTATTATTAGATTTCAGCAGTAGAATCTTTTTAATGATAGATTATCTACGAAGAAAATCTAGTTCGCCTTGAAGTTTTGTTTATAGAAGCTCATGTGTGTTTGTGGGTGTAGTGTTGTGGAATCTTCGCATCATTTGTTTGTGGAGTGTCCTTTCTTTGGAAAAGTTTGATCGTTGATTTTACATTGGTTTGTTGTATATATATATATATATATATATTGCGTTTCTTAATCAAATTACTCAGCAGGTTCAATTTTTTCTAGTTTATTCAGAGGTAGGAAAGATCTTCGTGATAATTTGATTATCATTTAGTTGATTTGTGTTTGGAGTATTTGGCGTGTCAGAAATTTAAAATATGTTAAAACAACAAAATTGTATTTTGGCACATGATTGAGGGTTGGGCTTTTGGGGTTATTTGATCTTTCGTTATTGAATTTTGTAGGGTGGTTTACACTTATTGGGGGCATATACTGTGCTTCCAATATGTCATTTTATTGAATTCATTTTGATTAAGTGCCTGTAGTAAATTAATTAATTTATTTCATAAAATGATTAATTACGATTCTAAAGGTGAGGGAAAAAAAATCAATTTCACTATTAGCACCACCACGTAAATTATGTTATATATGAACAGCTTGAAGAACTAAACTATTGAAATTTGATAAGTTTGTTTTCTTACTCATATTATATACCATCTTAGAGTTTTTCAGTTTAATTAATAAACAATAAGAAGCAATAATGAAATGAAATTTCTTATCTTGATAAATGGACTTAGCCATTGGTTAATTAATTTGTGATAATAAATTAACATGAATTGTAAAACCTACACCACTTTATAGTATACATACACTAATTGGTTCAATTATATTAATATATAGGGTAGGTTTGGGGACCATCTAGTTGATTCATTGTTGTGAAGAAAAAGAACACTACAACTTTCTTGCATTTTTGCTTCCATAACATCCTTATCCTCAAATCTTTGAATTTATGCTTTGCAAATGGTTTTGCTTGCAAGATAATGTATTAGCACATTTTGTCTTGTTCTTGCCACATAATCAATAGGAAGAGTATGAAATTTTGTTAGAGATAAATTATTTAGGAGAATATTTGTTTAAATTTTGGTTGGAATAATTTTTTGTGAGATTTTATTTACTTTTTTTACATAACTCCAAATTATTATCTCTAAGAATCGGAGAGTTAAGATAAAAAAAGATAATCGCCGCAGTGGCTTTTGGACAAAGAAAGAACAAAATAAGCTTTTGATGTGTTGGAAAGATTTTAACAAAAGAAGAAACTTCCCAACAATTTATATCTTTTCAACCCTTTTGAAGATGATAAAAGTTAAAATAACAAAGAGAGCTTTTGGACAACAAATTGGGCTGCTAAAAGAATTATTTTTCTTAAGAAAGTTTATTTTGTCACCCCAATTTTTGTCTAAATCGGTTAATTCGAAAGTGTATTTTACATGTTATGATTGGCTCATCCAGACGTATATTTTTTGTGAATTTTTTTTATTTCTACATTTTCTTTAAATCTTTCATATTTTATATAGATTGATTAATCCAGAGGTGTATTTTGTACGGATGACCAATTCAAACGTGTATTTTTGTAAATTTAAAAATATTAAGAGTGGGAACAGAAACATTTTTTTTTAATGATAGCTAGCTGGTTTTGGAAATGGTTTTGTGTACCATGGAGTTCAACTTAATGCATTAACGGAGAGTGTTGCATTTTTTAGGTAGTTCTCTGTTGGGGGTGTCAATAGAAATCTGTTGTTCTTTTGGACCCATTTGTTTTAGATTTTAAAAAAAGTAACTTTTATTTTATATTTTTTTATAAATAATTTTTATGATAATTTATTTGAAATCATAAAATTTATTTTGAACTCTTTTGTTATCGATTAAAAAATAATAATTTTAATATTTAATAACATAGAGATTTTCACGTCATAAAAATCACATTTAAAAAAAAAAATATCTCTAAAAAACGATGTTTATGGAGAGTTTTTCAATTTTTTTTTTATTTTAATCATTTTTGAAATTCTATTATCTAAAAAGAGTTGTAATAAATAGATAAAATATTTAAAATGATATTTTATGACAAATGATTTAAATCAATTTCTCATTTCAAGTTTTATATTTAATTTTTAAAAAAAATTATAAGAATAAAACATTATAAAAATCATTATTAAAAGAATATGTAACAAAATGATCCTTTGTCTACTTACATAACAGGAGTTTATGTTATTTTTGAATTTTGAAAAAGTTTGAAAAAACAATTTATGCCACCGAAAATATTACTGGGTTGAGTCGCGGAGTAGGTCGCTCTCTTTAAGACGTTTCGAAGCACTGCCCAAAAGGTGCAAGGCAGACTATCAACCACGAAGTCCCTAGGATAAAACAGCCCAGATCACTGTATCGGAGTTCTACTGCACCGTAGAAAACCGTTCGAATTACACCCTCAATATGGCAGTCTAACGACTACCACTCGTAATATGGCACGAATGTCACTCAAGAAAAAGAAGAAGAAGAAGAAGAAGAAGAAGAAGTAAGAATGGGGGGAGAAGAGAGAAAAACCTCAGAAGCGGAGTGCTTTTGGTGTGATTTTTCAACTGAGGAGAGCCCTCTATTTATAGAGGAATTCCGCAACTGGATCAGAGAAAATGGTGCGATCCATCAGTGTGCTCCTGTTGACCGTTCCAAACTTTGACCTCAGAAAACGTGTGCTCCGAAACCGCTGCCCACCCAAAACGTGCGCCTTTGATTACCTGAACATGCGCTAGGTAGACTCGATCAGATCATTAGGTAGACTCGGTGGAGGGCAGTCACGTAATTAACGCAACAATCAGAGATAAAACGCAAGCATTCAATTTTAAAAATTAATTAAATAATAATTTTTTTAATTTTCATTTACTAAAAAATAATAATACACCACAAGGCCAAGGCCAATGCCCGAGCCCGGCCGGCGGCGGCGCGCGCGCGTGTGTGGTGGTCAACTTTGCTTGCGTTCTCCCTCCTTCACAAAATTGGGGTACCCTTTGGGGCACACCCCAAGGTACATACCTCCACCTTATATACCCTACTAAAGTGTGGTATCCCTCCTATGTAGGACTTCTCGTTTTTTCAATTCACAACCACACTAACTCATTAATGTCACCATTATTGCCAACAACTCTTCCATTAATTTTTCATTATTTCCAACAGTTTCATGTATCATATGCAGTTTCTTAAGGAAGAGTACTTCAAAAATGCATGAACATGTTGGAGGAAATTGGAAACAATTGATAATTGAATCCATTGGTTTGATGAGTGCTTCTATTGCTTTTGATGTGTTGTATATATATTATTGAGTGGAACTTTTTCCAACATATGTTAGAAACTTTGTTGAAGTACACACATGGTGACCCAATACTAAGGACTTTAGACTCCAAAATCTTGAATAAAAAAAATTCAATTTATTTATTATAAATATTTAATATATTAAATTAGTTATAGACGTTCATTTAATTCAGTTGGAAAGGATTATAGTCTTATATACATTTTTACCAAAGTTTAAACTTGGATACAATAAAATCTGATTTTTTTTTTTTATAAGTTTGTGTTATTTTTATTTTATTTTAAAAGCTCTCACTAGAATATTTGTTTTAGACCTTTAAATATATTGAGCTGATCTTAAATATATACCCTAATTCTTTTTCCACTTGCTGTATATTCTAAAGATGTTGATGAATGGTGCATTGGTGATCTGCAACAATTCTTATTAAAATTATTTATAAGGACAAACATAAAAGCTTAGGAATCATCAATTTTGAAAGGGAGTCGTAAAAAGAGTTTTTTTTTTTTTTCTTTCTCTATGAGAGAGTTTGTTGTCACTGTAATGTCCATATGAAAAGAGGATATAGTTTGCAATGTCACATCCCTCAACATGTGTATATTCAAAAGTTGCATGAATTTTTTGTAACTTTTTTTTGTCATTTAATGAGTTATAATAAATATAAAAGTATACTATTGAAACAAAATATGTTCAAGATACTTAAATATAATGTACCATAATACATGCCACTCAATAATAATATTTGCATTTTATAAATACAATTCATATGATAACTGCAAATATATTTGAAATACTTAAATTTATATTTGAATCTAAAACAATTATCTTCTTTTTTATATTTTGTCGCTAAACTTTATTTTTTAATTGAACTAGTGGAGAAAAAAGTCGATCATAATACCATCAAATAAAATCTAAAATTATACAAATAAATATCGTCAAAGCATTATATAAGGAAACAAAAAATAAATGTACATGTTTTGGCGCAAAAAATAACCATTAATATTTTTCATCTTGATTAAATTAATTAATTAATAGTTATATATGTTTTTAGTCTCTAACATCTGAGCGAGTTTTAATTTTAATCCATTAAAAAAAATCTTTAAATTATATATCTAAAATTTAAGATTTTTATTATTTTAGTCTTTAATGTTATTTACTTATTCAAGTTATATGACGTGACATGCAAACATGACATGCCCCATCATATTTTGGTGGCACGTGAAACTAAATTGTCACGTCAACATTGTCACATCATTATCTAATAGATGAATGACATGTGGCAGTGAGAAAAATAAAACTAACATAATTATCTCGATTAAAAATGAAAATAAATAAATAAATCACATGAACCAAAAACATAAATTACCTAAAAAAATTATTTTCAACTTTCAACTTCAACTATATTGCACATGCAAGTTTTTCATCACGTAAAATAATACTTTTTTTTTTTTTTTGTATATTTTCACTTTTTTTCCTCCTCTTTTATCTATATAAATATTATATTTAAGTTGTTTTCTTTAATAAATTATCAATATGATTCATAAGGCATTATTTCAGGGTAAAAGTTCATAGGTACATATTTTCTCAGTGTTCATCAATAATAATATCCTCAAAATAATGATTCTAAAAATTATAACATTCCTTATTAGGGATGAAAATTAGCAGTCTTGATAGAGTACAATAATACTTGAATTGCTACCCGATAATATTCTGAAAAAAAATTGTTATATGCACTCTTCCACTTTCTATGAAGGTTTTGAGAGGATACTCAATCATGTGCTAGAACTAAATTGACAAAAGTTACATTAAAGTTACGATACAAAACCGCCCTACTTTCACTTTGTAGATTATGACACCAAAAATTACACCTTAAACATAATTAAGCAAAGTGCAAAAAATAATACATCAACCAATACAACTCAAACAAACAATTAGAGAATAACTACTATCCACTATCTAAAAAGCTCTCATGAAAAAACATTCCTACTTCAACTCGACGATAAACAGACCGTCAACATCATACCTTTCTTTAATATCTCATCCTTCGTGAGTATTGACGCAAACAATAAAAACATCTTATTACTCTCAAATCACAATATAGCATTACAAGGGTTATCATCTCACTCCCAAAACAATTACATGTCATTGTCCACTTGAACATATTTGTTGCATCTTCATGATCCACTTCTAAGTTAAGGCCAATAGGTACGTAAAACCCCATGAAACAATTTGGTAGTAGCCGAACAAGCATTTAATGAGATAGTGTCACTTAGGTTACGGCCAAGAGGTACAACCCTCACTCAACCTCAATTACAATATAGGTGTCACATATTTTTAAGAGATCATATTTTTAATGCATTAGTCTTTATCTATCACATATGAACATGTAATTGTCGAAACCTTAATCTCAATTGGTTGTGCGTTAATCTCAATTGTTTTTTTGAGTTGTGTTGGTAGATTTAGTTATTTTTTGCATTTTGCTTAAGTATGTTTAAGTATTTCTCAAACTCTTCATAGAAGTTGGGAGAATGTATTCTAGAGATTTTATTATTGATCACCTATGATAAAAATATGTATATATGAGCTTTACAGTTAATGAGATGTTTTTTTTTTAGTTGTGTTGACAATTAAGATATATAAAACAACTTAAATATAATCAATATATAGATAAAAGGGAAGAAAAAGAGAAGCTGGACCAAAAATCCATTATTTTACGGTGATAAAATTTTGCACATGCAGTGGTTAAAGTTGAAATTAATTTTTTTTAGTGATTTAGGATTTTAGTCTCTGTAATTTATAAGTTTTTTTTTTTGCTTTTGATTCCTAGAAGTATGTTAGTTTTTGTTTTTTTCGTCTTTGTCACGAGATAGTCACCTATTAAATGCTGACATGACATCGATGATGTGACAATTTAGTACCACGTGGTATGTTGTGTCAGTATGTCGCGCCATTTGATTTGGATGAGTAGATGACACCAGATACTAAAACAATAAAAATCTTATATTATATAAAGATAATTTAAATATTTTTTTTCAAATGACTGAAGCAAAATTTGCTCAAATGTCAGGACCAAAAGCATAAACAGCCCATTAATTAATTCTAAGTAATCAATAAATTACTAGTAATCAAATTTTACTGAGCAATCAAATTGATTTTCATTTTAACCTACCCGTCATGCCTCCATTATCACCAGCCTTCTTTTGTTACATTTTCCTTTCCATCACTTGTGATTTAGGACCAAGTTTTGGTCCAAAAGCATCTATTTAAATCGTTTTTTCTTTCTCTTTATTTAAATAAGTTATTTTTATATGTATTTAGTTTTTCTTTCGTGTTTTTTTTTAGTCATCTTAGTGTGTTATCTTGGTACAACGCTATTTTGATTTTCTGTTTTATTGCAGTGTTTATTTGATTTAAGTTGAAATATAAACTTCAATTGATCTTATGCAAATTCAATCAATGACTTTGACATCTTTTACGTTACAACTACATAAATATAAGTATTATGGACATTTCAATTTTATCATGTTTGTAGGCTTTCTCATATTTATAGCCATTGTGACTTTTTATACTATTAAATTGAATATTGTGAGTTTGTTTCTATATTCATTCTTTTTCATTTTTAGTGATCTTGAATTATATCGTTTTCGATATAATTTCTATCGATTTCAATAAACGAATAACATCTATAGTAATAAAAATCGACTTTGCTTTTCAATTCAATTAATTCCATATCTTTAATGTGTGTATGTAATGATAAATAAATAAATTAGTAATCAGTAAAAAGGAAATTAGTTAAAAAACAAAACACACAACGGTCTTCAATTCAAATGTTCTTTAAAAATACCATATCATATGATAGTATAGTATCTGAATAATTTATTATATGAAATCAACTCCTACAAAACTTCTAATTTTGGTTGTATGTTTTATTTAGACAAATTCAACCTTAACAATTCAATTTTTTAAAAATTAAAATTTGAATCAACATTGTAACAACAAAAAACTCCTTTACAAAACAATTTTTTTCAAAATTCAAATTTAAAGACATACAACATAAATATCAACACTAAAATTTAAATAATTTAATTTTTTGTATAAAATAGAAAACAAATATACATTATGTTCTAAAAGTTTAATTAGCTTAAATTTATAATTATCTTAAAGATCTTTTCTAAAAATTTAATTAACACCAACCCCACCTTAAATTTTTCTTTAAAAACAGTACATAATAAAATATAATTTTTATCATATTAAAATCTTTAATAATAAATATTTAAATTATTAATCATAAAATTATTTTTTTAATAAAAAAAATGAGTATAAAATTTAATTAAGAAAAATGTAAAATAATTTCTATTATTTTTAATTAAATTTTATAAAAATTATTTTAAAAAGGTATAAAATCAAAATTATTTTATAAAAGATAGTTACCGTGTGACTCTGTCCTTATCCCCGGATATTGAGTGATTTCATTTTGACTATTGTTTTTACTTGTTCTTTTCTGTTACATTACATTACATAACATAACACTACCCTACACTATTGTACACTCCTATAATCCTATTCCCTACCCTCTTCTCTGACCCTACACTTCCTTTCTTTTTCTTCTTTCAAAAATCAAACAAGCCACGTCCCTCTCTACTCATTTTCTCATTCACCATTTTCCCCTGTTTCAATTCACTATCTTTGAGGTACTTTTTTATTTATTCATATTATTATCTCCTTAATTATGTTTCACTTTTAACATTATGATTGTATTATTGTGTTATATTCTTCTGGGTATTTTTTTTAATAAACAAAAAATATATTTTTTTAAGGTTTTTGTTCATGACAAAATAACAGAGTTTTTTATGATTGTTAGCTTCATGAATTGGAATTATTTAGTGGAATGTAATATTTTCTTTGTTGCATTGTATTATACTGTATCTAATCTTTAACGGGTATGTTTTATTTTTCAAATATTGTCGATTAATTTGAAAAAGTTTTCACCTTTCTCTTGTTTTTCCTCTGTTTTCTCTGTTTTTTAAATAGACAAGAGTAAAAAAAAAAAAAGAACAATTTTTGTTTCATGGTTTTTTCATTATTCTTCTGTTGAACATTCACATGATCCTCATTGATTCCCGGGTTAGCTACTTAAAATTTGAAATGAAAAAGGGAATTTTTCTCCTTAGGTTTTAGAAAAATGAGGTTTAAAATACTTTGGGATTTGGGGTTTTTTTTATGGTTATATTATGAATGTATCTTAATGCATCAAGTTTTCATTTTCAATCTATGTGAATACTTTATACTAGTTTATACTTTATTGCTTGCAATGCATTGTTCTTTGAGATCTGTGCTGTTTAAATGTGTTTAAAATGATTTAAGGGATGTTCGGTGTCACTATTGGAAGACTTAAATTGATTTTGTAGATGTTAAAGTTGATTTTCAGATGTTTGAGTCTATTTTTGTTTTAATTTTGGATGTCTCAATAGAAAATTAATTTTGACATACTTAGTAGAATTGTTTTGTTTTTAGAATTGATTCTAATTTAAAATTAGTATTTATAGTTTTTAATTTAAAATATGATTTTTACACTTAAATTTATTACTCAACTTAATTTTGTGTATATATTCATTTAAAAACTATTTTACGTCCAATTTATTTTTAATTAAAATTAGTTTTATTAAATTAATTTATTTAAAATCAATTTATTTTTATTATCAAACATACAATAAGTGTTACGAGTATAATTGATTTTGTCTATAAAATTAATTTTAACAGAAACAAAATTCTTTGACTTTTAAGTTAAAAAGTGATTTTATTATTTTGAATTTTATTCTTTAATTGACTTTTATGTGAACTTTTTTTTAAACAAACACTTTTATGTAAATATATATAAATATAAATCACTATATATTTAATTTATTTTTAATAAAAATTAATTTTACAAAATCAATTTGATTTTTTTTAAAATCATAATAAAACACACATTTTCGGTATGATATGTGTTATGTTTCTTTTTGGTCCCTCTACTACTTCTACATTTTAATGTTGTGTTCTAATTTTTGTGGTACTACATGTTCCATTATTCTTAAATGCAAAAGGACCCTCTTATTTCTGCCAACATGTCCTTTTTATTGTTTCCCTTAAGAGATTGAGTAGTTGCTTATTTCTTCTATTATTTTGTTTCATTGTGTAGAGGTTCCTATAGGCAAGTATATTAATGGAGAGGGTCCCCATTATTTTGGATATGAACAAAGAGAAAGTGATTTCAAATTCTCAGTTGCTTTCTTCATCCATAAAAGGGTTTAAGGACAAAAGTATCACCAACAATAACATGCCCTCTTGGCTTCTCACCAGCATTTCTGGTATGTATTAATTTCTTACTACTGTACCTATAATTAATTGCTTCATCATGAAATTGTTTGTTTGAGTGTGAAGATTATGTAATGTGGGGTTGTAAAGATATTTGAATAGTTCAATCATATAAATACTCAACAAATTCTAAGAAATAAAAATAGTCGTTATGAATATGAAATGTGGGTCAAATTAGTCTTTTATAAGGTTTGAAATGTTTCTAAAAATTATTTTAGATTAATTTGAAATTGTTTGAGTATGTTTTAGATCAAATAATTAATAGATAGATTCATACATTTTAAATAAAAATAAATAAAAATTTAAATATTTAAATATCAATATCTTTGTAATTACTAACAAAACAATAATTGTCTCACTATTTTATTTTCAAAATTTATTACTTAATGATATGGAATTAAATAAGAAATTTTGTAAGAAGACTTGCCTTAACTACCAAAAGAGAAAAGAAAATTGTCAAAACTCATTAGTGCAATAGAAATGAATTTGAAAAAATATGAATTAAATAGAATCACATGCATGGAGTGTGTTATGAATCATGAATGGAAGAAGAAAAAAAAAGAGAATCAAATCAGCAAAACCATAACATATTGATACAGTGACACACAGAAATGTCCCTTTCAAACTGTCAAACAAACGTCCAAGTCTTCATTGGAAACAGCAATTGCCGTACATCTTATGTTACATTTTCACTTACCCACGCGCTTCTCTATACACGTGCCTAGTAAGATAACACCATTTGAATTTTAAAATCATCACCACAAAATAATCATTATATAAGTTTAATAGTCATATATGTGGTTTTTTTTATTTACATACTCTTTTTTTTTAAATTACTATTATAACTTATATTGAAATTTATATATCAAAATATTTGTATTTTTTGACCTAAAGTCGTTTCTCAGGACTCCGACTATTTGAAGTGTAATTTTTTTTTTCTGCAGTAAAAAATCGTATCATAGGGATGCGATCATCTATAACCTTCAAATCTTAACTTTCTAGAAATGTTAAAATAAATAAATTAATAGGTTATAGATGATCGCATCCTTGCAGAAAAAAATTACCGTTCAAGCTGTTGAAAAAAAACTATCCTTGCAATAGTCGTAAGCTGAGAATGCGATCTTTTGAAGGTCAAAAAATCTAAGACATTTTGATATATAAATTTTAACGTAGAATATAATGAAAATTTTAAAAAATATATATATAAATGAAAAAAACCATATATGTCACTGTTATTTTTAAAATATCGAATGTTTTTAACAAGAGTCTTTAAATATTTTTGAAAGTATCTATTAACGATGAAAAATAGAAATTTTATATTAAAATTTATAGAAGTTTTATATTAAAATATTTTTATGAGTTGAAAATATAATTTTTAATATAATTGTTTTTAAAAATGTGAGAAATAGGGAAAAATTTAATCCATAACACGCCGGTCTTTATGGTCTTATGTGAGTGATTATTAGAATATGGTATGGTTAAACTATAATATTTTTTATCATTATTTTTATTTTGTTATCCTACAATATGTTTTTTTGGTTGTGATTCTATGACAAAGTAAAAAAATATTGATTTTTTATATTTTTAACAAAAATTTCAATTTCTAGTAAAAACTTAAAAATTGATGATTATTACTTATTAAAAAAATAAAATTCTACCATGTGTTAAAGAAAAGTTGCTACTTAGGTATGTAAGCAAGAATCTTTTCACAAGTGGCTGTTGTCAGGTCAATCCATATGTTTGTGTCCATCTGTTTTCAAATTTCCAATCTGATTTTTGAATTAAATTGAATTGAACCATATTCCAACTCCATTCTCATTCTTCTGCCTCTCTACATCCATGTCTCTTTCTCACCACCTTTTGTTCTTTTCTTTGGCCTTTTTTCTTAACTTTTTTTACACTCCAATTTTTAGTTTTTCAAAATTTGAAACCTTTTGGTTTTTGAACACATCAACATAATAATTAGAGAACATTAAATTTTGTTTTATATGTAACGGTTACACGCTTTACATTTTGGCCACGTGGCATGCGCACTTATATACTCCCATTTCAAAATGGATATCACTTTAAAACTATTTTAAAATAAATGTTATTTTCAATTTTTAAAGTAATTTTAATTAGTTTTTTCAATTATTATTATATATATTATTTTCAAAATAATAATTTTATTATATTTATAATAATAGAAAATTAATTAATAATTAATAAGAATAATTTAATAAAATAATTATTTTTTAATTGTTATATTTTTTAATATATATACAAAAAATTGAAACAACATTTATTTTAAAATAGAGAAAATATATTTAAAAATTATTTTCTTACAAAATATATATTCTTAAACTTAAATAGATATTTTTTTCCTAAAAAATGGATAGTTTGAATATAAGTTCTTTTTATTTTCTGTCCACAGCTGGCACATGCATCTCAGGTTTGAAGTACATGATGCTGACATTTGCATTCAAAACTAGAGACAAATTTAACCATAGACTCTATACCACCATACCCTTAAACCTAACTTAGACTATTCTATGCCATAATGTATTTCAAATTTCATTTTCAGATTAGTCCTTCGTTACTATCATATACTTCCTCACACCTTTTAAGGAGAATAATTGATATCATTTAATTTTTTAAAATAATAAAAAAATAATTATATTTTTTAAATTATTCTTTATAGAATTTTGTTTCACAAAAATAAAAGAGTTTTTTTAAAAATAGAATATAAATTATTGAAAGGGTATTGAAAATAAGAATTTCTGAAAAAATAAAATATAAATTATTGAAAGAGTATTAAAACATTAAATGTGTTAGAATTAGTTTACATTTATTTATATCTAAGACCATACAAATATTCTTTTTGTTGTTTATATTTAAGACAAAATAATACCTTGATCCCTATTTATAATACCTATATTAATTTTCCAAGAAAAGTACTTAGTAAATTGAACATGTTCATATCAAATACGATCGTCCCTAAAATATTTTTTTTTATATAAATGTATTTAATTTTGATTTTTTATTTTCCAAAACACTTTGTGGCATTAATTAAGATCATATTTTTTAAAAATATTAATTTATATAAAAATTTGAAGAAGCTTATATTTAGTACTTTTTTTTCCCGAAAGGTGTTTATATTTTCAAACAAGAGTTAATATTATTTTTGTTATAAACATTTTATCTTATGTACTACCAAAATTATTTATGGTTTTTGTCGGTGTTCCCTATTCTTGTGTCATTATTGGGTAGCATGTCACTTTCTTAACCTCAATTCTCATCAACCCATTTGAGATCTGATCTATATTAACCCTCTTTTGGTGTTCTCATTGTTAGTATTATTAGAAAGTTCTGATTTTTTTTCAAAAAAAGTTGAAGCTATGAAACTTAGTAAACAAGGTAAGAAAAAAAAGTATTTTTTTTTTTTTATTATTTTGTTGCATAATACTATTTCAAAAATGTGAACTTTGCTTTTCAATGATGGTAGGAAGTTCTAATTTATTTTTAAAAAAGTTTTGAAGCTATGAAACTTAGTAAACAAGGTAAGAAAAAAAGGTGTTTTTTTTTTTCATGTTGTTATTTTGTTGCATAATACTAATTCAAAAATGTGAACTTTGTTTTTCAATGATGGTAGAAAGTTTTGATTTTTTTTGAAAAGAAGTTTTGAAGCTATGAAACTTAGAAAACAAGGTAAGAAAAAAAGGTGTTTTTTTTATGTTGTTATTTTGTTGCATAATACTAATTCAAAAATGTGAACTTTGTTTTTCAATGTTGGTAGAAAGTTCTGATTTTTTTTTATAAGAAGTTTTGAAGCTATGAAACTTAGAAAACAAGGTAAGAAAAAAAGGTTTTTTTTTATGTTGTTATTTTGTTGCATAATACTAATTCAAAAATGTTAACTTTGTTTTTTCATGGTTGTAGATATGGAAGAGAAGATGAAAATGTTGGCAATTAGCACGAACGAAGACGAAGAAGAAGGCGACACATTCGCAGAAAGAGCGGAAACTTACTACCAAAAGAGACCTCAATTATTGTCACTTCTTCATGATTTGTACAATGGCTATGTAACATTATCCGATCGATATATTCAAACACTTGCAAAGCATAAATATCATAGTAGAAACTCTTCTCAAGTTTCAACAATGGGGGAAAGTTTGTTTGATCAAGAAGAAGAAGTTAGTAGTGGTGTGAGTCAAGTTGATTCTGATATTGAAAGTTCAATATCTTATCAACAAATGTTGCCTTTGCCTTTGATTCTTTCGAAGCGAAATGTGTTTGATGTTGATGCAATTGTAGCTGAGCTTGTGATGAAGAATGTTGAGTATGATTTTTTGGTTCATGAGGTTGGTGTGATGGAAAAGAAGTATTGTGAATCATCAAGGAAAAGTGAGTTACAAAAGAGTTTGCTTGAGGTTTTGGAAAGTGAGAGAGTTGTTTTGTTGAATGAGAATGCTGGTTTGAGTTATAGGGTTAATAGTTTAGTCGAAGAGAACAAGGAGCTTGCGTCTGAGTCGATTTTTATTAAGAGAAAAGCTGGCGAGTTAGCGAAGTGTGTGTTGAAGATGAGGGAGGATCATAGAGTTTATTTGCTTCATAGGAAGATTGAAGATCTTCAAGGACAAATACATGGTTTGGAGAAGAGGAATAAAGAGTATTATGAAAGGCTTTTGAGAAGGGAGAGTAAAGAGAATGGTGGATGTATGGGGAATAAAGGGAAGATTAATGGTGGTGGTGAAGGGATTGCTTTGGAAGTTCATGTTCAAATGGAGAAGCCTAGGAGGTTGAAGTGGAAAGAAGGAAATTCTACTAGGAAGAGTTTTGAAGAAGGGAAGAAAGGTCTTAGTTTGTGGAAAAAGTTGAAGAACATGGACTTGTTATGTGGGACTAATCCAACTTGTACTTGAAAGCTAGAAGTTGTAGTAGGTTTCTAGGTTACTTAGTACATGTTTGGATTCATTATGAGATTGAAAGAATCACGCGATTTTGACAGAAGTTATACTTTGTAGTTTCAACAAAATTACAGTGTTGTTGGGGTTTTGTCAAAATCACCCTCTCGTTCAAACGCCGCTTAGTGAATGTTTTTTCTCAATGGAGAAGTGTCAAGTATGCGGGTGATTCGACACTTTGATAGGTAGCTTCAAGTGGAACGTGCGGCCATTGATTGATTATACAAACGCGGAATCAAACATGCATTTAGTTAGGTATGATGTATATTCTAATATGAACACTAGCTAATCCTTGATGAACTTATTGAAGATTAGCTAACATCTACTAGAGAGTCAATACTTTTGCATCTCTAGTATTGTAGCTTGTGGTTTAATTATTGTTTTGTTGTTTTTGTTAAAAGATTTGCTTAACAAAATTATGTAATGATGCATTATTAAACAATGGTGTAACAAGTGATTAGCTTTAAACTTTCACTCTTGAATGTAATGTTCTTTTGCATTATTACTCTCTCCTCCAACTTTTACTTGTGCATTTATTTTCCAAGTTCCTTTCAATTTTTTCTTGTGTGACCATATTCTAAAGTCCTTATGGAAATTTAATGTGTATTTTTTTTTTTACCATATTTGGGTTGGATTATGTTATTTAATTGAGTTTGGATTGGAATTCCTTTAACATATTGGCTTGATTTTCTTGTTTGAAATTTTAAGTACTACTGCCTATGTAGGCTTCTTTCAAACTAAATGCACATTTCAACCACTCTTTGCATGAGCCAAACATTTTCATTTATTTCTTATGGAACATTGTTTTTCATTTTTGAAACAGGTAAATTTTAAGTAACCTTTAAAAATTGTTAAAACCAATAATCAATTAAAATTAACCACGTGGACTCTATTAACTTTTTCTTTTACAATTAACATAATTATAAGAATACATGCAGTTCTAATATTTTCTTTAAAAATCTCAAAATAATAAGACATGTTACTTTGATATTATAACTTGTATTTAGAGTTTTCATGTTTTAAAATCAAATCAATCAATCTTATTGAGATATATTTAATGCATGTTTAGATTCACTATCTAGAGATGTAAAATTGTTTGGACATGTTTTGATATTTTCAAATAAAATTAATTTTGACTTGAAGTTGAGATTTCTATATTTGATTACCCCGGTAATTTTGCACATTCTACCACAAAACAAACATGTATTTAGATTTTACCTTCTAATGTGATTAACCACAAGTTTATTTGTCATCTTATTTTACATAAATATATTAAAATAAGTTTTGTTTTATATTAACTCACTTTTAAATAAAATTAATTATTATATAATATTTTCAATTCTATTTTCTTGACATTCTTTAATTTAAATGATTATTATAAAATTATTACATAGCAAATCAAAGTGGTTGAACTATAATACGCCATTTTTTGGATTAAATTTAAACAAAAAATGTAAGAAAAATTGATGTATTTGATCTAAATTTTAAATTAAATATATCAACTTTTTCAAATACCATTTTTACTTATATTATATCCTGGAGGATGTATTTGTTTTGAGAGTAAAATTCTATTGAAGGCACGTTTAACTTGAAGCAACAATTTATAACTTCTCTAATTTTACGACCCCAAAAGTCATATAAGAGTATGTTTGGCAAACCAAAAAATTAAGTTTATAGTATATAAATTATAACTTTTAAACTAATAGTCATTTTTAGTAACTGTTTTTTCCCACGAGTTTATAGCATTTTTTGGTAACTTACTCGAAATAGTGTTTGAGCTTATAACATTTCATTTTTTTCTTCTATTTTTATTCTTATGATCAAAATTGAATTTTTTTAAAATATTAATTAATAATAGTATTTCTTTTTTACGTCATTTCATACTTTTAACTGATTCAACCACTAATTTTATTAAATACTTCAAATTAAATTAATTATCTATTATCAGCTAACTTATTCATTCTACTATCTACTATTTTTGTCAAACAGAGCCTAAAAATCTCCCAAGTTTGTTAATCATAGTGTTGGAAACGTTTCTTATTCTATGGACATTATCTTTGATCAAAGTGAAAGTCAAAGAGGGGAACAAAATTGAGCCTTCAAGTTGAAGATAACCAATGTTTTAGAGTAATCATGATTTCTATGTATGCAAAGGAAGAGAATTTCAACACTTATGGTTGAGACGACTACTTCGAGTTTCACATTCATAAATGGATTGTGTTTGGTCATGCGTATGAACATAGAGGCTTGTTTCAAGACTTTGACTTTGAAGGGGGTGCCAAAACATGTTTTTAAGCAAATAATTAATTGCATCCACAATGATATTTTTATTCGGGTCATGATAACAAATAATCTTATAGCACTTGTTAAAAAATCAAAAGTAATAATTTTGTTTTAAAAAATAAAAAAAATTTAAACTCTTAAAAATTTAAATACACAAATTCTAAAATATTTTTTATGAAAAATTTACATACTTAGATCATTAACAAGTGTCTTAATCCTTAGGACACTTGTTTCTATTAGCATTTTCGTTCTGCTTCATGTCATTCAAAATATTTCCACCATGGTCTTTATTCTCCACCTCAGGGAGCTTTTTAACTTCGTTTCCATCTCTGCAAATCTCTATGATCAGGAACCCCATCAATTAAAAAAATAATCAAAATCGGGGTAAAAAATTGAAATTCAAAATATAATATTAAGACATTATTGTTAACTTTTTTATTAGACATTATTGTGAGTATTGTAACAATAAAAAACATCACATATAAAATAAATTTATATACATATTATGTGAAAAGACAAATAAATATAATGTATGAAATATTTGTATATGCATATATGTATAGTATTTAGATAAATTGTTCGGAAGCAGAGTCTCCACTGAGCGGGGGATATGATCTCCATTCTCGCATTACTCTCAGGGAACTTTCTCCCTCGTCTTCGTTCCTACGGGAAAATTCTCTACCACGAAACTCTAAATGGGATAGTCTCTACGAAGATCTCCACCTACGGATCCAAATTGACATCCTATATTCACACATTTATAACTTTTTAATATTAATATTATACTGCTTCTAGTTTGTTTTTTATGGTAAATAAAGTTACTACTTTTAGTCCTATATATAAGAAGAATTTAAAATTAATTATACAATAAATCATTAAGGGCTATAATATTTTTATTTATAACTTATTCAAATACAACTCTATATTAAATTATCTTGAAAAATGTGAGACCTGCTTGTATGAAATATCTCAATTTTTTTATATTCAATAGTTGTATAAAAGTAGTGTTCCAATAAAATAATAGGAATATAAAAGTAAAATAAGCAATTAACATATTTAAAATCGTGACGTTTTTTATAGTGACAAAAAATTCTCTAAACATTTGCTTATATATGGATTCAAAGGGAGTAATTAATAAACGTTTAATTCCTCGAACCCAACATTTTTAAAAATTTATTTAAATAGAGTCCAACATTTGACTAGATGGAACAATAAAATATGAAAGAGACATATATCTCCCTATTTTGTCATAAAAAATAGTCAAAAAACAATTTTCTACCCCTACTTTAAATTTTTATATGGAAAAGTTGTATTGAATTAGAGACAAAATTGGTATATAAGAAATATTGATACTTAATACCTTATTTTTTGTTTCAAAAAATTTAGCAACGAAACTCACAATGTAAATAAGAGAGATGTTACAGGTTTAAATATAAATTCCAACACATCAAATATCATTGCAAATAGAAAGGTGAAATTTAAGTAGAAAAATATTGATGAACCGTCCAAATAAAAATTAATGAATCACATAACACATACTCATATTGAAAGCAACCATTGTAAAATGGAAGCCTCTACTTCTTTAGGACAATCACATTCACCTATTACCAAAGGTCAAAACAATTATTATACAAATACATCATAGTACTCATTTAGTTCAAAACATTAAGGTCAAAACACTTTTTTTTTTTGTGTATAAATAAGATTAAAAAAAATAATGTACATAAACTTTTTGGAATTTTGGCTTTGGAAATTTGTCCCCTAATAAGCACATGCTTGCAGCACAAGGCATATCAATCAATCTAGTTCAAATTTTTTTGAGCTTTTCTCCCATATTCAAAATGAAATGTTCATTACTACCATGCAGGGATACTTGTGTTAATCAAGTGTTTTGGTTTCACCATTGTGAATTAGTAGACTACCGTTTTTCTTGTCTGCACCGTAACGACATTTAACTTCTTCGCCTTCGATAAACCTCTCCACGGCATTTGAAGGAAGGCCGATCATGTCTAATGTCTTTTCCCATACTTCATGCGATGTTTGAAGATTGTGTGCTTCTTCTGATGGATTTGTCGGACGACAATCGTGAGAAATATAGGCACAAACGGGCCATTCGTCCGATTTCAACAACTCGCAATACTCTGAAACTTGCGGATCAGTGGCAGCAAAAAGTGTACTCCTAGAACCTGCATTGCAGCATAAGTCATGTATTGTCCATCACGATTCGTTGGTATTTTTTAACATGAAGAGACTTTAGAGACAAAACTCAAGTTTCGTAAGTATTTCTAGAATGAAAACATTTCAAATTAGTATTGTCAATCACAGAATCGTAGAAAATAGTAGTTTGTTCAAATTTTGCGATGATGCAGTACTATAACGTTGCTATAGCCGCTACTTAACAACCCTTTGTACTGAATTGCACATCACGGAACAATAGTTGTTTGTTAAAAATCCACTACGATATAATACTATAGTGCCGCTCTATCAGCTATTTGACGACACTGTTTGAAATACTGAATATTTGATATTGTTAAAAGTGGTACTAGAATTACAAGCTTCAAATTCTGTTTCATCAATCTTCGTTATTTTTTCTGAGTTCATTGATTGATTGATCTCCGTTTTACAACAGATATCTATATCAATGGAAATTATCAAATCCAGGAAACGTTAATTACATTAAAAAAAGCATTAAATAAACATACCTTCTTGAGCATTAAAGAGGAAGTAAGGTATCAAATGATACCAACTTTGAATAAACTTTGGAAGATCCCTTGCCTGCATATATGAAGTTGAAAGTATTAGCAAAGTTGAAAGATCCCTTGCCTGCTTAGAGGGCCAAACTCTAAAACAAACAGGTGCTTAGCAACCCAAGAGCGCTTAGATAAGATGGCACAGATCTCTTCTAGCTTATCTAAGTTCCCGGGTTTGAACCCGAGTTTGGACATGTAGCAGCGTTAAAACTCTATGTGAGTTTGCCGCCTATTTGGGTCCACAAGACTCAAGAGATTAGTCTATGCAGTCGCACGCAGAGGATACCCCGTTTAAAAAAAAAAAAAAACAGGCGCTTAGCAGCATAGCCTTTCCAACCAATATACACAAAATACTACAAAATTTCGCATTTTGCATCGGTTATTAATTGGATACAGTTTTAGATACCTCTAGTTCTAATTGGCACTTTTAATCATTCTCCAAATAACAGAAAGGTCGGTTGAAGAAATATTTACATCCCTATTCCCTAGTTAATTTTCATTTATCTACATTTTGTCGAAACAATTACATTTCAAAACAAATATTAATCCTAGAAAACAAGCTAATTGAGTACAAGTTACATTAAAGCTCAATTCAACAATAGACAAATATTGATCACACAAGCATCATTACATTCTAATGAAATTAATCTAATGCAAACTAATTATCATAGCCATTCTTATTTTTATAAATAATTAATCATAGTTAAAAAAATCAATTACATTTCTAATACTTAAAACAAACATTAAAAGGGATTGCTTATACAGAACAATACTAAGCATAATTATTAGTTTGAAAATACTTACAACATTGGTTTGCACAATTCCAGGAGATACACACATTACACTGATGCCGGCTTCGGCAGGAAGTCGCTTATAAAGAACGCTACTAAACATAATCTGCAATAAAAACACAAACTCCTTTTTTCATTCGCAGCTTCAAGATTGCGGTAAACCAAGCAATTGAATTGTGCACAACTAATTAAGTTCATATCACTTTAACATAACTAGTAACTACAAATAACTGCACCAGTAACTTCATTCGATAAAAATACGAATTTGTAAATAGCTTTCAAGTCATCATCAAATTGACAAAAACTTCAACAGGGAAGTGTACCTGTGCTAACTTGCTGCTTGAGTATCCCACCAAACTAGAAAATTTCCTTTTTCCTGATGTGACATTCATGTCTTCAGCATCAACAAAGCCAACATGATGCATCTACAGAAAAAGAGGGGAAAACTATTAGGTTATCATTCTCATTATAAATAACATTTCCAATTTTATTGGGATCATTACTACTATAATGACTACACTGAAGCATTCAAAACGCCCAACAATATAAAAATGAATGTAAATAAATAAAGACATCTACTTTATAGGCAAATTCTACTATGGACCGGTGTTTAAAATTCAACTGAAACTCTAACAAAGAACGACAACACTCCTCGGAAATATAAAGTTAATTGCTCACCTTGTCTTTACAGCAAAAACAGTGAACTAATGAGAGTCAGCTCGGTGAGTTGAGCTTTAAAGGACACATCTGTTTTCCATTATTTTTATCGAACTGACATCGATCAAGTCATTGTCTCAGCTGTAAAGACTAAGACGACCATTTGCTTGTAATTTAAAAGAGTGTCGTTGATCGTCATTAGAATTTCAGATGATTTTTAAATACTGATCTATTGTAGACCACGTACGAAGATGGTCTACCGTAGCATTTGTCCTATTATATAAGCCAGTTCCTGCATCAGTTGCTGCATCAAAGTGTTATCTGCATAGTTGCTGCACCACAGTAATGCAGCAGTTGTATTTTATGGGATACAAACACCACGCATTGACATTGCGGCAAAATGAATAAGGTACTAAAACACGTGAATTTTTTGTTAAGAGCTAGTTCTGCCTTAATTCCCTTTAAATTTGGATTCTATTATTTATTCAACATCTCACTTGGTATGAGGTTTCACACATTGAACATTTATGCAACTGATTAATTTGTTTTGATTTCACTTATCTTCGAAGTTCTGTTCAAATCAGTCATACTAAAGGTTCGTGATAGCATCTCACTGGGAACTTTAAACTTTTGAACTACCTACATAACTAATAATTGTAAAAACATTTCAATCTTTCAAAATGTAAACAGGGAAATAGTAACAAAAGGCTTATATTGAGAAAGCCGCTGTGTCGCAAGACCTGTAAAATCTCACTGTATGCCCTTTAAACGAGATGTCCAGATACAGCAAGACATAAAGTTTGGACTCTGGACATCAGATACCATGGGCAAATATAAACACAATGTTTTAAACCAACAACACAAAACAAGTAATGAATAAGAAATTTAATCCGCAAATTCAAGAATCACGGTCACCTAAATCCTACAAATTCATAAAAATCTGAAGTTAAGCATAATGATTACAGATTAGAATGAAATAAACCAATAACTGAATATAAACAAAATACAACAAAAACAATTGCAAGCAGAGATCAGATGGTAGTGCATGTTAGTATTCATCACTCTATTGCAGAATTGATGGATAAATATCATCATATCTCATTGCATTTTGTAATATATCAAAGATAAAATAATAAAAACAAGTAGAATTTGATAAATTTGGGATCATAAAAAAATTATTGCACTAATCACTAGAGTTAGTGAGATTAACTAAAAAAAGAGGATCAGATAAGAATGTCAGTCACCATGTTACACCTTGTGGTGCAAATTAAGACTGGGGCGACAACCAAAAACAACATTGTATTTTAGCAACTAAACAAAATTGCTTTATGTTATTAAATTTGAATCCTAGAAAGTATTAGCCGTCTCTTAGATCGAAAAGCAGAAAAACAAACTCATTAGGATAGCAATGCATAACAACAGTTAAAGAATTAAAGATTTATGACCAAATAAAACAGAAAAGACACACGTGATTGACTACATTTTTTACATATTAGTGTTTTAAGTAGCAAGAGACTTACAATGGAATTCAAGTTCACAATTCGACTAGGAGATCCCCTAATAAGGGATGGCAAAAGAAGTATTGAAAGCAAAGCAGGAGCAAGATGATTCACTTGCAAGTGTTCTTCGTAACCATCTTTTGAAAACTTTTGCGGCTCTGAATAACAATATAAACAAGTGAGTTGGTAAGTTACAGTTCTATTCAATGAGAACCAATCTGAAAATATCAATCACTACTAAAACTTTCGCACGTCACTGATTCAAAACGATTGACAAAAGATAGGCCAAAATTCATCAACTACATCGAAAATACCAACCTCCAATGGAAAAAATGCCGGCATTATTAATGAGAACATGCAAGGGTGCGGATCGTGCATTCCAAGCTTCGGCAAACCTCGCCACAGAATCCAATGAGAGAAGATCCACCGCCATCACCTTGACAAGCCAAGCCAAAATGAAATGTTAACAAACACAAGTAACACCATAAGCCCATTTCGCACTCATATTCAACCAAAAACTGTTCAGCATTTATGCAGAAAAAACTCTATTCAATACAAAATAAGTTCATTCAAACACGCGGACCAACACAAAAAGTTTCCATACATTCAGATTCTATAAAAATTTAACAAAACAAGCTCTCAAAAATTCAAAATGACAGTTTGATGTGAGTATGGAAAAAACCAAAATCACTCTGAAAAACTATGGTGGACTAGAAACTACACACTGGAGCATCTAATAATGACGGTGGAAGAGCTCTAAATTTACGGTGACAGTTGTCCACCACTCAACCATGCACACGTATAATGTAAAACCATTCATGTATATTCATCCAATAACTTAACCTTTTTCGTATAGTTAGTTCATGACACGGTGATAGAGGAGCCCTATCATAGCATTGGTTGAAAGTGAAATCTAAAGATTATGATTATTTGTTGTCCCAAAGGTGTTGGTATCCAAGTGGACGCCTTTGTGCATGATAGCAAGGTGTAGGAGTAACAGGTTTTGTGAAGGTAGGAAGAAAATTTAAATATGTTTTGTATTGTATTCTTCCTTGGTGGAACTGTAGGCCCTCTTTTGATAAACAACTTATTTAACGGCTTATAGCATAAGCGCTTATGTATAAGCTATTTTTATAACACAAGATAAAATAAAGTCAAACTGTTTTTATATGCTATAAGTTGTTTTCATAAGCTATCCTAGATAGCTTATGAAAATTAGCTGAAAATAGCTTACGGACATGCCATAAGTTGTTTCCATAAGCTCTCCTAAGCACTCTCACAAGTGCTTATGCTAATAGGTAAGCTCAAATAAATCCATCCAAACTTAATCTCATGTGACACTTCTTGTCCTCTTGAGATCATTGTTATATAAATAAAAATACATGTTTTGACTTTTCATAAGAAAAGTTCATGACATGGTATTAACTATTAAGGCCTATCCTTGTCACCCCATTTTTCTGAAAAAACAAATAATTGAATTTAAGTACAAGATAAGTGTGCATTATCCACACTTCAAGTCAACAGAGATGTTGAGTTAAAAATATAATATAAAACCATCAATGTTTTTATACTCAACTTCCTAGGTTTTGGGGATAATTGGTATAGTTCATGGTAGATACCTCAACATTGAGTGCAATACCAAATCCTGCAGATTCAATCTGCCACTTCTGGATCAATTCATTAGCTGCCTTTGTGTTCCTCACAGCCATAACAACATGTGCTCCTGATTGTGCTAATTGTCTGCATAATGGAAAGGGCAACAGCACCAAAAAAATGAAAAAAGTCAAACTTCAGATCTTAAATTAAACATATATTCCCAAACCCACATGTCTTGTTGACTACCTTGACTTGCAAAGTGAGGAAAACAAGGTACAAAACATTAAACATCATTAATGATTTCTAACATTAAATATAACACCATTTATGATCTACTTCAATGAAAAACCAGAAATGCCCCTCCTTGCCAATGGTAAGGATTAAGCTCACATCCCACAAGAACCTAAAGTCGAATCTAGCTACTTATGTGAGGACCTCGATAAGTATCTTTGTAAGTGCTCTTTTTCTTTATTCTAACCTCTGGGTCCTAGTAATCCGGAGTTTGGTCGGGATAAGTAAAGTCAAGCGTCGGGATAAGTAAAGTCAAGCTAAAAAGGTGTTTCAGCTGATATTCGAACTCGAACTTGGAGTGCTCTTTAAGCTCACCTAAACTATTTTTCCATTAAAAAAGAATGCCCCTCCTTTCCAACATACCATCTATGAAGTACGGATACTACCATAGACACCACGACACATCGACACAGATAATAATTTGAAAAAATGAATTAATTGAATGTAATCATGTCGGTGTCATACCCCACACTATCAGACACCATGACACGCCTTCGATTAAAAGTGTCGTCGTGCTACAAAGCATACCATAACAACAACCACAAAAACAATTTGAGAAAAATAGAACCCAAGCGGTCTAAGCCCCGGGACAGACCCCAACCGAAAGAAAGGCGCTAGACGGACTAACGGCAAGCGAGATAAAGAAAGCAGCTGGCACCACACCAAGGGGTAAGAGCTGATTGCTGGCGATGACTTGGTGAAAGGAATCTATGAGAGAAGACAAAAATCACACCTTTCACAATAATCAAGCAAAAACAACAAACCCCAGTTACAAAGACAAAATCTTTTCACTCAAAAACAAAAAACCCATAATTAAAATTCAATTAAAAAAGAAGAAGAAAAAAACGAACCTTGCAATTTCTAAGCCAATGCCACTAGTGGAACCGGTGACAATACAAGTGAGATAATTGATCGGTGGAATTTCCATAGGGTTATGTAAATGACTAGCCATGATTCTTTGGAATAGAATTTCGTAGAATAAATAGAACCACCCTCTTAACCATTCAATCCAACCCAAACATTGCTTCTTTTTCTTCTTCAAAAATGGTTCATCTCTTGAAGATGATGATGAAGATGATTTTGTTGTTGCCATGTTTGTTTGTTTCCAATGTGAGTTTGTGTGATGAGAGAATACGAGATCTGTCTTTAGCTGGAAAAAGGATGGAGAGAGTGTAGTGTGCCTACAATGTGTATTGGTGTTTGGCTGAGTTCACTCGTCCGTGTTCAAAAGTTTGGGTCCCACTATCAAACACCTTATAAAGTGGGAGTAGATATTGTGGAATCGATATGTTACATTACACATTTTATTTTAAGTTTGTATTCGAAATCAATTATGGTATAATTTATTGTATTTTTAAAATAAAAAAATTATACTAATTGTATGAATGTGATTTAAATGTAATTATTAGATCATATGATATAAATTATAAATTTGATTTAGTGTAATAAATAAGAATATATAAGTTTTTGGGTTATATTTAATGAATAAATATTACTTTGGTAAATGTTTTAGAAAAAAAAAATGGGATTCTTTTGTTTCTTTGTTATTTTTTAAAAATAATTAAAATTTAAAAATAATCTAATAGTAGAGTTGAATGAAAAGTTGTTTTGAGTAAATTTTTATTAAATTATTTTTTACAGTAACTTATTTTAAAAAATGTAATTATCATTACCAAAAATAAATACAAGATAGTTTCTATTTTTTTATGAAGAAAAATCTATATAATATAAAATTTTAATCTCAATACAAATTTGATGTTGAAAGATTATGTTAGTTTTTTGTTATGCACTTGTGACTGTGAATAAACCAATTTATATATATTTCAGCTAGAGCAAGTCCTTTCTCTCACTTCGTGGCCTCCTTTCAGATTTGCGTCACCACGGTACATTGATCCATTTTTTAGTTTTTTAATTCTGAGATTCTTATAGATTTGTGCGCTTTTGCTATTTCTTTTATTATTATTATTATAATAACAATAATGATTCATTGTCGTAAAGATTTTGTATTTTTTTTAGAATTGTTGTTGTTGTTATTATTATAATTATAGATTCTAGAGTACATGTTCTGTTTTGTGATGCTTTAGACTTCACATGCACATTATTAATTAATATGTCATTGTATCTCTATGTTGTTAATTTATTTGATTTTAATATTAGGAGGTTTGTTATATTTTTGTGTATTGTCAATTTTTTACGTGCAAATTAATATGAGATAAAATTCTGATATCTCATTCTAACACATCATTTTATTTGATATGTCTCCTATGTATATATATATTATAAATTATTTAGATATAAATACAAATATTCAAATAGTTATTCTATTGCATGATGTCCTACATTCGAGTTTTATAAAGTCGACTATTTTGCATAATTATCTGAGATTGACTACTTAGATTTACATTCAAGAGCTAAGATAATTAAAAACAGAAAACCAAGCAAAAACATTGTAGCAATTTTGTGATTATTCATAAGAGTACATCAACTATGGGTTCTTTTAGGTTTACATTAAATTTAATGACCCTGATGATCATTATGGGTTACATCAGAACCAAAACCAAAATAATTTTCACTAACAACTCAGCTACAAATCAACAAAATTGTTGCTAGTTCCATAACTAACATTTATGTACGGAAAACTATTAACGTCGCAGATAGATAAACTAACATGAAATATAATTTTTCCATGAAAGTATTAAATAGTACAACATGAATAAACTTAAACCGAGAATTAACTGTATGTCACACCCTTTCCACTTATAACTTCCTATGCGGTAGTAGGCTTTCGCTGTATCACCTCTGTTTTCAAGAATGCCATTAGCTGCCTCTGGACTAACTACAAGGACCATCCCGATGCCCATATTAAAAGTTCGCATCATCTCTGAGTCTTCTATCTTTCCAGCCTAATGTGAGAGATTATTAGTACTGCACTTTTGTTTCCAAAGTATTTGAAGATCAAATTAAAATGTATATTATTGTTGATCAAATTAAAATTTTATGAATTACCTCCTGAAGCCATTTAAACACGGTAGGAATTTCCCACGAGTCTTCATATGTAAGAGCACCAAAACCATCTGGAAAAACTCGTGGTATATTATCTGTGAAACCACCACCTGTGATGTGGGCAATTCCCTTTACCCCTCCCTTGCTAACTATGTCAAGCACCTGTTTTAAGAAGAGAAGTTGTCGTCAAGATAAAATGGGGAGGGAGTTCAACAATAAGCATTAAATAATGTGAAAATGATAAATAACCTGCTTAACATAGATAGTCGTCGGGGACATCAAAGCTTCCGCGATTGTAATATTACCACCTGGAAGTTTATCTTTCAGGGAAAGACCACTTTGGGCAAGAACTCTGTCAAGATATTAATATTAGTACATTTTTCAAAAACTGATAATTTTATAAAATCTGATAGATTGCAGACTAGAAAGCCAACCTTCTTACTAGTGAGAAGCCATTAGAATGAACTCCACTGGATGGCAGACCAATAATAATGTCACCAACCGTAATGTTCTTCCCATTAATTACATTCTCCTTCTTTACGATGCCAACGGCACAGCCACTAAGATCATACTCGCCTTCTTTATATAGACCAGGCATCTCTGCAGTCTGGGAGTGTACAAAATTAATTAAATACAAGAGGAGATAGGTACAAAATAAAATTCTATCTTCATCCACATTTAAATTAACAGGAAGCTGATCTTATGTTAAAGGAAATTGCATTTTTTTGTAGAGACTGACAGTTATATGCTTGTGTGCTAAATCTATTTGATGACAATGTAAGATAGCAATAATCTAAGGTGGTTTGAATAAAATTTCAATTAGAATAAATCTATATTCAATAATCCATACATCATTTAAACCTGGAAATGATGACTGATGGTCATAAAAAGTTATGACATGTTGGGAACATGCAATAAAGTAATAAGAAGCAATTGAACAGGTATTGGCCAAATATCTAATAAGTAATGTGCAATAAAACAAGAAGCATCTTACTTACAAGAAACAAGAACCTGGATTGGTCAAAGACCAAGGCTTAGCAAAACAACACTACAGGGCATACAATTATATACTGAGATTAAAAAAACCACACATATTTCAATACCTCTCCACCTAAAAGAGCGCAATCAGATTGCTTACAACCATCAACAATTCCCTTTATAACCTGAAAAGAAGGAAATTAAATAAAGAATACGCATATCTACAACACACAAAAACTTCAAACCAAACATGATTTTCTTTTTGAAGAATCAAACCAAACAAGATAAAAGCGCATCTTACCTGTTCAGCAACATCCACATCAAGGTGACCAGTAGCAAAGTAATCAAGGAAAAACAATGGCTTTGCTCCTGAAGTAACAATGTCATTGACGCTCATCGCATCGCAACCTAAACAGAAAATAACAGTCAAAACTCAAACCCTACGTAACAGAAATCCAGTTCCAAAATAAAAAATCAGAATTCGAAATTTTTTACTAGATCAATTCCAATAGTATCGTGAATGCCGGATTCAAAAGCAAGCATCAACTTCATCCCCACACCATCAGTACCAGCAACGAGATACGAATCACCTACTCAAGACAAGCCAAATTAATATATCGAATAAAAAGAAAATAAACATACAAAAGTGATTTTGAATGACAATTTAGGTTAAAATAATGGAATCTAAGGTGACTTATGTTTGAACAAATTCAACAAATAGTGAGTTGAACAATTTCCTAAAAATCAATTTTAGAGACAAAAGCTATGAATCTTAGCATCAAGTTGGAATCAAGTTTAGAGGCAAAATTAATTCTTATACACTGCAACATGTCAAAATCAATTTTATACTTCAACAATCACTTTTTTCTCTCAAATTTGAACCCATCCAAGCAAATACAAAAAGTGCTTACCGAGGGGGAATAAACCACCAAAGCCTCCAATACCAGGAGCCATCTTTGCTATTCTACGAACAAGTTCTGAACCAGCATCAATGTCAACGCCAGCATCCTTATACGTAAGACCTTGACCACCAGCTCTAACAGCAACCATTCTTTTACCGTTCACCTTTGACCGTGAAGTTGATAATACGCCATTGTAACCATCAATTGCATTGCTTAAACTTTGGCTGATTATGGCATTGCATTTGCACTTTCGAAAATTAGGTCTAACTGATGCTACTGCAAGATAATGTGATAGCTCTATGCAAGCTCCAAAACTCATAGCTAAAGACTGGTGGGATAACTGTAAATATACGAAGAGAGGACCCTAGGTTAGTTATGGAGGGGAATAAGAGAGAAACAGAGGCAGTGGCAATTGAAAAGATGGACTTTTTTACCAATATATCCCACTTTTCCAAAAAAGTAACCAAAATGCCCTACTCCCAAATTAAAATACGGGATTGCCCTACTTTTTAGCCCCAGTTGCTGATCGCAACCTGGGAATGCGACGAGGTGAAGAGGTTTTTTTTCGTTGTAGTAGGAGCAGTGGCGGATCTTGCCTAAAAAGTTTGGGGTGGCCGACATAAAATTATAATATGTATAAATCAAATATACAAAGAGTTAGCATTCTAAATTTAAAGAGTTGCATTCTAAAATATGCAGCTATTGTGTACGATTCTTTCTTCTAAATCAGCGAAATTAGCAATTTAGGAAACAAAATCAGACAGCCATCATTCTAAATCTGCCATATATCTTGTTCAATAAACAGGCAGTCATCAACAACAACAATTTAAATCAACCAATTTAGCAACAACAATTTAGCCATCATTCTAGACAAGCAGCCATTGTTTTAAATCAGCAAAAATCAGCAACAAAAATGAGCACAAACATTCTAAATCAGCAACAAAAATTAGCACAAAAATCAGCAACAAAAATCAGCAAATCAGCATAAACACCTTCTATGCAACAAAAATCAGCAAATAAACAATAAAAATCAGCACAAACATTTTGTTCAAACACCTTGTTCATCAAATCAGCAAAATCAGGAAAAACACCAAATCAACAAATCAGCAAATCGAAACCTTTGGAGTTTTGACGACGAACAGGCGAGGCGAGCTCAAGGCGAGGCAGCAAAAATCAAACACCTTATATGGACAAAAAATCAAACACCTTATATGCAACAAAAAAAAACTCAAAAAAAAAATCAGCACTAATATCTAATTTGAAACAAACAAAAACTCCAAACAAACAAAACTCCAAAACAAAACTCCAAACTAAACTCCAAAACAAAACTCCAAACATCAATTCTAAAATTCTGATGATAATACTAATTGAAATCAGAACCTTGTTTTGACGTACGGCCAACAAAGGTGGAGGCGAGCAGTCGCAGAGGCGAGGCCGAGGCAGCGAGCAGAGGCGGAGGCAAGACGCGAAGCGGAGGCGGAGGTAAGCCGCGAAGGGAAGGAAGAGGCAGAGCGAGACGCGATTGCGATGCGGAGGCGGGTGAAAGCAAGAGGGAGGGAGAGAGATGAAGACTAGAAGAGAGAGGAACAGAGATTTAGGTTTAAGGTACAGGGGAAGAGAGAAGAACGATTGGAAGAGAGAGGTACCTATAATTTATTTATTTTTTTGTTGGGGTGGCCGCGGCCCCCCTGTCCCTGAGTAGCTCCGCCACTGCTTGTTTTTATTGTTATTCAGAGCCGCAAAAGTTTTCAAAAGATGGTTACGAAGAACACTTGCAAGTGAATCATCTTGCTCCTGCTTTGCTTTCAATACTTCTATCCCTTATTAAGGGATCTCCTAGTCGAATTGTGAACTTAAATTCCATTGTAAGTATCTTGCTACTTAAAACACTAATATGTAAAAAATGTAGTCAATCATGTGCGTATTTTCTGTTTCATTTGGTCATAAATCTTTAATTATTTAACTGTTGTTATGCATTGCTATCCTAATGAGTTTGTTTTTCTGATTTTCGATCTAAGAGACGGCTAATACTTCCGAGGAGTGTCGTCGTTCATTGTTAGAGTTTCAGCTGATTTTAAACACTGGTCCATTGTAGAATTTGCCTATAAAGTAGATGTCTTTATTTATTTACATTCATTTTTATATTGTCGGGCGTTTTGAATGCTTCACTGTAGTCATTATAGTAGTAATGTTCCCAATAAAATTGGAAATGTTATTTATAATGAGAATGATAACCTAATAGTTTTCCCCTCTTTTTCTGTAGATGCATCATGTTGGCTTTGTTACAAATTCCTTGAGGATTCAATTAAAAAATTACACTTGGGCATAAAGAAAACAATCCAGTAAAAAATTACACTCAGGTAGCAAACCAATCTGCTGATCACAGATCGCTATCATTCCTCCAAAAACACAGAAACAAACATAGCACTCCAGTCAAGAAAGCAGCAGCAAAACGAACATACAAGACTTGATTTGTTTTATCTTGACCATCCATCAGATGAAAAGTTATCCATTTCAAACCAAATCAAATTCAATACAGATACAGCTTACCGATCTACACATTTTCCCCAAAACACAAAATCCCAGCTTCATCCACAAATTCTCACATAAACTAGTAATGAAACAAGCAGTATCAACCCTTAAGAGCAAAAAATTAATAAATAAAAAGCATAGCATACTATTGCAAAAAGCTCTTTCTCTATTTCTAATCAGTACTCAATTTCCCCCTCATGTCAATTTGCACATAAAAAATTGACACCACACAAACCACATCAAAACCCTAAATATTGAAATCAAATAAATCAGCAACTTCGAAACACAATAGCAAATATTAACAATACTAACATCCACACAAAAATTACACTGCAAAATCCAAATCTTCACAAAACAAAGCATCTACATCCATCTATCTATCTAAATAACGTTGGTAATAACGTTGAAAAAAATAAGACGAAGAACAAATAAGATATCTACATAGATGAGAATTGAAAAACTTAAACTTCAAGCATGGTTAAAAATTGATTTTGGAAAAATTCATTATGGAAAATTGATTTTAACTAGAAGTGAATTCAAGATAAATTGATTTATATTTAAACACATTTATTCGAAAGTGAGTCGAATGATAAATCAAAGACTAAAAATTAATTATAGAGACAAGAACTATAAATTCTAACTTCAATTCAGAATCAATAATGGAGACAAAATCAAAAGTCTACATGATAACAACTAAAGATGTCAAAATCAATTCTAGACCTCTAGAATCAATTTTGCATACTCCAAAAGTGGAACCAAATATAGACTAAGTCATTTTCTAAACATAAATCATTTCAAAATCAATTAAAAAGTTATTATTCAATTTATTTTTAAATTAATGTATCTAAACATAAATAATTTTTTCTTCAAACTCATTTTCAGTCAGAATCAATTTATTTACAAGTAAATTGTCGGCGCATAACCAACCACACACCATTAAACTTCAAGCAAAAAATATCAATGCCATGTGAATTCGATAAAAAAAAAATTACACTTGCACATAAAGAATATAATTTAGTAAAAAATTACACTTAGACAGCAAACCATCCTGCTAATCACATATCACTCTAACCCCTCCAAAAACATAGAAATAAACAAAGCACTCCAATGAAGAAAGCAACAGAAAAACAAATCATACAAAACTGGATTAGTTTTATTTTGAACATACAACAGCTGTAAATTTGTCTTATAGTTGGGCCAATCCATTAATATTAGTTAGGATTTTTATTTAGAATTTTAATATATTAGTTGTTATTATATGTTTCCATGTATTTGGTATATTATTAGAATCCTTAAGATTATGACACATGACATCTATTTAAAATATATATATATATTATGGAAAACATCTATTTAGAATATTATATATAGTGTATTGTCGTATTTAAGAATATTTTCATATAGTTTCCCTCTTTCATTCCTCTTTTTTAGTTTTAAAACTCTAATTTTTTTTTTCATAAAACTCTCTCAAAATACAATCGACAAATTCTCACACAAAAAATAAAAAAAAATAATGATCTTAACTCTTGAGTGTAAATCTAAATAGTCAATCTCATATAGTTGTGCAAAATAGTGTAAATCTAAGATAGAAGATACACAATAGTTTTAAATATTTGAATTTTATCTACTATGAATATACTAATAGAAACTACTTTGGGAAAATCATACATATTATTTCTTCAAAGTTTTATACATCTCGTTTTTAAATTGTCAATTTGTCAAGGAAAATATTTCAAGTGAAAAATATTTTAATGTATAAATCATATGTAGGAATTTTTGTTGTCATTTGTCAACTAATTAAGCAAATATCTTTTATGAGTCAATTAATTAAAAGAGAAATATGTATATATTAGTAGTGTGTCTTAAAAATGTCTTCTACATGAAAATTAAAAGTATATTACAATACACTAATTATAATTTTTTGTATAAATCATACACAAGATAAATGTATGTCACTAGTTAATCAATTAAAAGATTATCTTTTACAAATCAATTAGTTAAAAGAAAATTATATATTTTATTAATAACGTGTATATTAAATATCTTTTAGATATTTTGCTCATGTAATAAGAAAAATTTTGATAAAAAAATCGAAGACAATTATAATAAATTAATTATTATTAATTGTATCAATCATATACAAGACAAATATTTATCATCGTTAATTAGTTAAAGGAGATATATGCATTTTCTTAATATTGTGTCTCGTGAATATTTTATAGAAAATTTTGAAGAAAACTATAATACACTAATTAAAATTTACCATATAAAGTATACATGAGACAAATATTTATCATTGGTTAAATAGTTAAAAGATGGACATTTTGTTGTTGATAAATATAAGAGAGAAAAAATAGGCTTCAATTGCGAAGGAATAGAATCAAGCCCCAAACACTCAATACTAGTACTACTATGAGCCATGTTTGCAAGACAATCAACACTACGATTTGCTTATACATAGATATGATGGATTGAACAATTCCAATTAGGGGAGGAATTCAATTGCAAGGCTCCACCATAACATAAGAGAGAGACATCTTTTTTGCCATTTCATAATTCACGAACAAGGCCCTAAAGTTCAGCTAAGACTGAAGTTCTACAACCAAGGTTACACAAAAATCCAGGGACAAACTTGCTATTAACATCACAAATAAGGCCACCAAAAGCCATAACAGAAGAACTTATACGAATTAATTACTTAAAAGCGGAATATGTATTTCGTTAGTATTGTGTTTCTTAAATATTTTCTAGATAAATTTTTGAAGAAAATTATAATATATTAGTTATAGTTTACTATAATTATATATATATATATATATATATATATATATATTTTCTAGATAAAATTTTGAAGAAAATTATAATATACTAGTTATAGTTTACTATAATTATATATATATATATATATATATATATTAATATAATATTTTTAAAGATAAATAAAAATATACATGTATGAATATTTTACTTGAAAATGTAATTGAAAATATTATATTTAAATAATTTCACTTAAACTTTATCAACATTTGTTTTTTTTGTACAACTTTGATAATTTTTTTTGTCTATAGATGAAATAATAAATACAACCATAAACTCACACACAAGTTTAGGGGTGTTCATGGTGTAAAAACTGAATCGAATTAAACCACATTAATGGTTTGGTTAAATTTTTAAAAATTACATTCGAATTAAGTTCAATGCAGTTATGAACCGATTTTAAACTAGTTTATAAATATAAACCAGTTTAATATTTTGAACAAATTTTTAGTTAAAATATATTTCAAACCAATTTTTCGGAAAAGTAATTTTGAAATTCTTTCGAAAAGAAAATATCGATTTTTTTCGAGAAAAAAAATTTTGATTTTTTTTTCGAGAAAAATAGATGTAAAAAAGTTCCTTATATAAAAAATTTTCAAAATAAAAAATTCAAAATTCTTTTGCCCAAAATTTTTCGAGAATTTTTTTCTCTCGATATTTTCAATAAAAATAGATATAAAAAATTTTCAAAAAAAAGTTTTGATTATTTATTGAAAAAAAATTGAAAATATTTTATGAAAAATATATTTTCAATTTTTTTCCCAAAAATTTTCGAAGAAAAAACGATTTAAAATATTTTTTTGATTTTTTTTGAAATTTTTTTTTCGATATTTTCTATATTTTTTTTCGAGAAAAACAAATTTTGTAAGAGAAAAAAATCTTAATTGAGGTTAAAAAAGTTTTAAAATTGTTAAACTGGTTTTTGAATTAAGTTTAATTAACCGGATTATTTTAAATATGTGGTTCAATTCATGAATCATTTTAATTGGTTTAGTTTTTTTGGTGTAGTACAGTATAATTTGTCAATATGGTCCAATTAATCATATATTTTGCACACCTTTACACACAAGTGCGAGATTCATAGTTTGAACTCGAAAAAGTCAATCTATGTCTTTTGCCAATTAAACTAAGAATTAAAAACAAATTTAATAACACTTCAATTCTTTAATATTTAACTTAACATTATAAGCAACTATGCACGATCCGTGCAAATACATGTATATTTTCTTGAAATATTGATTTATTAAATGAAGAGAAAAGAAACATGTATAAGGACTAAAAGGTATTTTGGACTCTATCACTCGAATTGGTCGGTCAAACTTAATTTGTTTTTTTCCCTTATCTCTTTACCTAAATAAATAATTTTCATATAGGTCTATTTTATTTGTATATTTTTTTGTTATCTTGTTAATCAAGTGCGGTGTTGTTTGGTTTTTACGTCTCGTTGCAATGGTTATTTTGTTTATATTGATATTATCTTTGATCTAGATAAGACATATTCAATTAATGAAATAAGCGTCGTCAACGCTAATTAAGAGATATGCATATTCTAATCATTTTAATTTTATCAAATTTATAGACATTTTACAGTTTTATGATATTAATCAAGATGTTGTGAATTTATTTAAGATTCATCATTTTCACTTTTAACAATTTTATATTTATATTGTTCTCAATTGGTATATAAATTTTTTAAATAAAAAAGAATTAAGACATTTTTATTGGATGTTAACGTCACCCATCATTTATGTCCTTTATGGCTTTATCACTCCTGAAGCTATTGCACTTTAATATTTTTTTAATAAACAATTTATATCTTTTAATTCCAAAACGATTCTTTTGACTAAATTTAATTCCTAAAAGATAATAAATGTTTTTCATCAATTAAAAAGAAAATTTATCGTGTGTCATTTTTCATCACAGAACCTTGAAACGACGTCGTTTGATAACACTTCAAATACTAGCAGTGCTGCAAACTGACGCTACATTCTCACACAAATCGACCATTCCAGATTTCAGCTAGGGCACGCCTCTTCTCTCCATCTCTCTCTCTCTTCGCGGCCTCCTCTCAGATTTGCGCCGCATCGGTACTTTTAATCGATTCTCTTCATTTTCTTATGCTTTTATACGCTTGATTGTATTCGTATTTTACATGTATACATATATATATATATTTTTTAATTTTGCGGATTTCGAATGGATTTTTGTGCTTTCTTATAGATTTTTGCGTTTTCGTTATTTATTTTATCATTTATGATTATAATTATCATCATCGTCGTAAGGATTTTGAATCTGTTTTGATGAACTTAGAAAGACTTGACTCTGTTATTTAGATAGCTAGATAGATAGATGTAGATGCTTTGTTTTGTGTAGATTTGGATTTTGCAGTGTAATTTTTGTGTGGATGTTAGTATTGTTAATATTTGCTATTGTGTTTCGAAGTTGCTGATTTATTTGATTTCAATATTTAGGGTTTTGATGTGGTTTGTGTGGTGTCAATTTTTTATGTACAAATTGACATGAGGGGGAAATTGAGTACTGATTAGAAACAGAGAAAGTGCTTTTTGCAATAGTATTCTATGTTTTTTTTATTGATTTTTTCTCTTAAGGGTTGACACTGCTTGTTTCATTACTAGTTTATGTGAGAATTTGTGGATGAAGCTGGGATTGTGTTTTGGGGAAAATGTGTAGATCGCTAAGCTGTATCTGTGTTGAATTTGTTTTGGTTCGATATGGATAACTTTTCATCTGATGTATGGTCAAGATAAAACAAATCAAGTCTTGTATGTTCTTTTTGCTGCTGCTTTCTTGATTGGAGTGCTATGTTTGTTTCTGTGTTTTTGGAGGAATGATAGCGATCTGTGATCAGCAGATTGGTTTGCTACCTGAGTGTAATTTTTTACTGGATTGTTTTCTTTATGCCCAAGTGTAATTTTTTAATTGAATCCTCAAGGAATTTGTATTTTCTGTTTTATGCTTGATGACATGTTTCTGATCGTGCGTCAAGTTTAAGTTTTTCAGTTTTCATTTATACGGATATGGCTTATTTGTTGGGGTTTTCTGATTTTTTTCCAGGTTATTGGTATCTTATTGTTCAGAGATGGCTGATGCTCATGATACTGATAAGAACATTGAGGTGTGGAAAATCAAGAAATTGATCAAGGCTCTTGAAGCTGCCAGAGGAAATGGGACAAGTATGATTTCCCTTATCATGCCCCCACGTGATCAAATTGCTCGTGTTACCAAGATGCTTGGAGATGAGTTTGGAACTGCTTCAAATATTAAAAGTAGGGTGAATCGGCAGTCTGTGCTTGGTGCTATCACTTCTGCTCAGCAGAGGCTAAAGCTTTATAACAAGGTTCCTCCAAATGGGCTTGTTTTGTATACTGGCACAATTGTGACTGATGATGGGAAGGAGAAAAAGGTGACCATTGATTTTGAACCATTTAGACCTATCAATGCGTCTCTCTATCTTTGTGACAACAAGTTTCACACTGAAGCTCTAAACGAGCTCCTGGAATCTGATGACAAGTTTGGATTTATTGTCATGGATGGAAATGGCACTCTGTTTGGAACCTTGAGTGGTAATACAAGAGAGGTGCTTCACAAGTTCAGTGTGGATCTACCAAAGAAACATGGAAGAGGTGGGCAATCAGCCCTACGGTTTGCCCGTCTTCGCATGGAGAAGCGTCATAACTATGTGAGGAAAACTGCCGAGCTTGCAACCCAGTTTTATATCAATCCTGCTACCAGTCAGCCTAATGTTTCTGGATTAATACTTGCTGGTTCTGCTGATTTCAAAACTGAGCTTAGCCAGTCAGATATGTTTGATCCCCGTCTTCAGGCGAAGATACTTAATGTTGTAGATGTCTCTTATGGAGGGGAGAATGGGTTTAATCAGGCTATCGAACTATCTTCTGAAATTCTGTCCAATGTAAAGTTTATTCAGGAGAAACGCTTGATTGGAAAATATTTTGAGGAAATCAGTCAGGATACGGGGAAATATGTCTTTGGTGTTGACGATACTCTACAAGCTCTGGATGCAGGAGCTGTTGAGACGCTTATTGTCTGGGAAAATCTGGATATGTCTAGGTATGTCTTAAAAAATAGTACTACTGGTGAGGTTGTCATTAAGCACTTCAACAAGGAGCAGGAAGCCAACCAGAGTAATTTTAGAGATCCTGAAAGTGCTGCTGATTATGAAGTTCAGGAAAAGCTGTCTCTGTTGGAGTGGTTTGCAAATGAATATAGACGGTTTGGTTGCACTCTTGAGTTTGTCACCAATAAATCACAAGAAGGTTCACAGTTTTGCAGAGGTTTTGGTGGGATAGGTGGGATCTTGCGTTACCAGCTTGATATGAGGACATTTGATGAGTTTTCTGATGATGGAGGCGTGTATGATGACGAATAGCAATCAATGAATTACTTCCTACTACTGGTGCAGGAAAGGGAGGCCAAAATGCTTGCACCAGTATGGGAGGTGGCTGCACGTGCTGCTGCTGCTCCTCCTCTGCCTCCTTGTCTGTCTGTGGTGTTGTTGCATGAAAAGTTTGATTGCGATTTGAGGTTCAATTTTAATGCCCTTTCCTGCATCATTTTTACCGCATATTTTTCTATTATATGTTTTTCTTTTGTCATAAATGACTTCTTGGAATTTATTTAACTGTAATTTGTAATATGTTCCGTAAACTTTTTCTTTGTATTTCTTTTCAGCTGCTTGTCCCCAAATGAGCTGTCTGCTGTGAATTACAACCTCACTTGCTCTCATATCGTTCAATCTCTGGCACTACAAATTTCAGCAACATTGCTGGCAACAACGGGTGAAAATCTGTCATATCCCTGTACGTTTAGATCTATTGTTATAGTGTTTTTCCTTATTCTTGTGCCTAGAATATCTCTAAAAATTGCTGTTTTATGTAATTTCATAGCTCCTCTGCTATCTCCTTGTATCCAGAAGGGCCAAAACAAAGTCATGCTTCCCAAAGAACACAACCTAGCATCAATGAAGGTCAGTCCTCATAAACAAATGACAACATATGTATTGAACATGCAGTTTTTTATTATTTTTTGTCTAGTATTTTATCCTTCATTATTTGAAATTGATTACTATTTTTTTGTTCTTAATATGCTTTTTTGTCAAGTGTAGTTCCATTTTGTTTGAAAAACTTCTTTTATTTTGCCTAATCTGGGAATTGATTGATCCATGTTTTTCAGATTTGAACATTGTTAAAATCTGTCTTAACCCCCAAACCTCGGAAAAAAAATATAGTCACGCATATTCGTTTTGGGTTGCTTAGTGAAAGATTATTCATATTGTAGTTATGGTTGCAGGGCTCTTTCTATGCTGTGCTGTGTTAGTTGGTAGTGGTATATTCTTGCTTCCTTTTTCTGGTGTAGTCTTTTGTTTTTTTTTTTTGAATTGAACATTCTTGTGTATTGTAGTCTTTATTGAACCTGTCTGTCTATGAAATAGAAACCTTACAAAGTTTTGATGAAGAAGCAGGTAAGTTATATCATACCCAAAGATGCATTTTACTTATACTTCTTATCAATGAACGGTGTTTTAAGATAGTACATGTCTTAGTTACCATTGATTAGATAATGTTTTTGGTGTTTGATGGTGAATCAAAACTGATTTCATACTTATAATTTGCAAGAAAAAGAAACTAGCCACTTTCTTTGTGTAGTGCTTTTTTGTAATTTTTTTTTCTTTGATACAGTAAGGAAATTTGTTTCGATTAACCTGCTGATATTGGTTTCTACTTTCTACTAGTCAAAAGGTAAGTGGATGACCATTTGAATGTTGATAATGAAATGCTTGGCTAATGTTATTTTGATAAATTTATACCAAGCATTCTTTATGTTGTATTCTATTCACGTATGCTACTATGCCATCGCCGGGTTCTACTGCATATATATAGTGCATTCTTCTTACTATGCAGCAAGTACATTTTACATAAGAGGGCAATTATGCATAGGCATTGTTTGAAATTCCAATATTCCATCACTATATGCTGCGAGTCACTCACTGTCTAGTGTCTATTCCTATACTAAGTTGAACAATTGCTTTACATGTTTTTGTAGGTGAATTGAGATTTTTCGTCAAATGTTTTTCTTCAAGGACAATAAAAGCCAATATTTGACTCAGCAATCAATATTTGAGTCTGTGTATATCCTCCGTGCCTCAATCATGCTTTTGGAACTTTCGCTTCATTGAACTGTTATTTTGTTTTATTGGCACTGTACTTATGGTTTGCTTCTATTATTAATAGTTTGGGTTGTATTATAACTTATTAAAAGATTGCTTAATGGTTTGAGGTGTGCTGTTATGAAAAAAAAAACTCTAGTTATTATTCAAATAAAGTTGAATATTATGTTTGTTTTAAATTAAATGTCATCTTTAATACTCAAGTGACCTTGGTAGTAATTCCTTGCCCTGCACCCAAAGGGACCTATTCTAGTTGAACAAGACCACATAAAATATAGTCGTACGGTATATTAATCGTTTAGGCTTTAAAATGAATTATATCAACTATGTACATTTAAATTTTAAAGTTTTGATAAATATGGTGTATATATAACGAATTTAGGCTTCAAAATGAATTATATCAACTATGTACATTTAAATTTTAAAGTTTTGATAAATATGGTGTATATATAACGAATAATGAGTACGATAAATTCTAACATGTAGTAATCTGTCTTATTTTATCCATTTTGCCACCTTTTTAAGGTAAATATTCCAAGGAATGGCAAGACAATGTAATCTTGCAGTGTAATTAAATTCCCTGTATACGAAGTATTGATTCATGTTTGTTTGTTTGTTTTACCATATCATTTGATTGCGAATTTATCTTAAACAAACTCCACTAGGTGTGATAATACATGTGCAGAAGAATACACATGAATAGAACTACAACCCTGTGACACAAGTTGCACCACTGTTTTAGAATCACACTCAATGAAACCTTGGTTATGTCTTGTTCCAAGTCATTTCTAACCCTAGCATGAGGCCACATAGCTTGTCTACAAGAACTTGGCAGATAAAGAATAAAAGCAACTATTTCATTGATTGAAAAAAAGTGTATTTTGTCAAAAATAAGGAACTTTTACAAAAAAAACCAATCCCAAAAACAGGCACAGCAATACTTAATAGACTTCTTTTGATGTCTTTTTTACTCCTTTGTTGCTTATTTATTCCTCTTATATTATTTTTAAATAACTGACTCAATATTTTTGAGTATTAAGTAATTATATGGTTCAAAAGTTTGTTTTCTTTACTAAGTGATAGAAATAGTTGCGTTAAAATAATGATAGAAATGATATTGTTTTTGTTTTCCATTTGAAAGTGAAATGATAGCATAAGCATAACTCTATCGATTTTTCATTTGTATTTAATGTCAAGCATAAAACACGTTACAAATTTTAGGGAGACCCCAAATACTACTGTAAATCAATGGTTTTTCTAGTCAGAGTAATTAATATATTTTAGGGACTCCTAAATTCTCAGTGAATTATAAAATGTTCTCTACTTTAAATTGAAATACTATTCATTCACTCTAAATTTTTTATATAAAAGAAATATATTTTAGATTGATATGTAATTTAGATGATTCTGTAGGTTGTTGCTGCAGCAATGTAGATCAAATAATATGATCATGGATAGAGATATCGTGAAGGTTCTCTTGCAAATTTTAATAATGTCTTTTTTATTCCCCACCCCACCCTACACACACCTCAAAATAAATAAAAAAGTTAGCTACAATTTTATTCATAATAGTTTTTTTAAATATCTAAATTGGTCTTTAATTTTCTCGTATTATCAATATTTCAAAATATTCATAAGAATGTAAAATATTAAACAAGTTTTAGATTCATCATCAATTTAATGTCATTATAGTACGATGAATATTAAAGGAGAAGCATATTTGATTAAAATTTTGTAATTTCATGACTTATTTTAAAATATCGATAGTGCAAAGAACTAGATTAATCTAGTTTGATAGATTGATGTTAAAGGTGATACCAAATACAATTTAGAACAATGAGACTATGATAATTCTGATAAGTTTTTTTTTTTCTTTTTAATATAAATAACATAAATAACCTTAATAAAACTTGATTAAGAATTATTGTAATCTATATTTGAATTCTGATATTTTCGAACCAATTATAGTTATCCTTGCCACCAAACTCATCCACCATTTGAACATTTTAATAATAACATCTTCATTTTCTTTGACAAAATTGATAACATCATTATATTGAACCGTTGGGCCACAATTATACGGTCTAAGATACCAGTACTGGTTCTATGTATTCTCATCTTTTTAAATGAATGAATCACAAAAATAATGTTGATGATATTAATTTGATGCAAATGTTTATCAAGTACCAAGAAATTTAATATTCCAAAACCATGATGGTTTGACCCGTTTCTGTGTAAGTACAATGAAACATGGTTCTAATCAAATCCATAATTTTTAAGAAATTGAATCTCTTATCGTCGAAAATTGTCACATTCACATGTTTAGAATATCAGTGTTCATTTGACCAAAATCAAATAATTTTAGTTCAAATATGATATTTTAATTTATAAAATAATAATAATAATAATAATAATAATAATAATAATAATAATAATAATAATAATAATAATAATAATAATAATAATAATAAGATATTATATATATTTTAGGACCGTCTAATCAAGATCGATCGATTATTATTGATATCCCTAATTCGTGAATCACTTGAACGCAAGGAATTCAAATTCATAATTTTTGATAGTCATAATATTATTGAGTTGACATCTCAACTGTTCATCCGGGCCCTTACTCATATAATTAAATGGATCTAACATACCCAATAGAAGTTCATTCAACATGCAATGGAATGATCAAGGTATTTGGTCAAAATTGAATTAATGTAATAACAATATGCAAATTAGCTATATGATCCAATGTATAGAGCTTGTAGGACCCAAATAATAGTCTTGCAAGTTCTTAGCAATTTCTTGCACAAAATAATAATAATAATCAATAAGTTTAATTATCTTTCATAATAAATTATTTTTAATTGATAACAATACAAATTATTGATTATATAATTATTTTATGATTACAGTTATAATTATATAATAATATAATAAAATCAATGATTTTTATTATGTGCCAATTTTAAAATTGGTTTATATTCACCTTCCATTTTTCCATAATCAAAATTAGAAATATTCAATTCTTTTAGCTCTTAATGAATGAGATTGGAACATAGCATGAATGTTACTACACTAAGAGCATATACATCAAACACCAAATAAAAACAATAAACTATTGACATCCAAACCGACAATATCATGTGCAAATTAGATGATTTGTTGGATGGAAAAATTCACTTTTGATTCTTATATGTATCCATATACCCTTCTATCTGTCTCTTATGTAAAATCATGATGGAGATGTTTGGGGCCATTCAATTAGAATAATATAAAATTTCCTTAACCTTTTTCCTACCATTTCTTTTGTTTGTTTTTATTTGTCCCATTATTTAAGTTATGATTTGGAGATGTTTTCCCATTTTTTAGGTGCTTCCCGGAACTAACCGTTACACTTTTTTTCTCCATTAAATTATGCGACATATAATGAGTACACACAAATACCATCGTTGTTTCAATGAAAAAAGCATACACCTTTTATAGAATTGAGGCCTCATATGTTCATTGAAATGTAGAGTAAGATAGATGTAGAAATGAATAATACTAACAACACACTTTTTACACATATTTTTTTTAATATATTTTCTTTGATTGATTAATGTATAACTGAGCTCTATTAAATTCATATAGAATCTACATGATTTAGTGAAATTTATGTAAATTTTAATCGATTAAAAAGCGTGGTAAAAAATGTGTATTAGAGAGTGTATTACTAATACTCGAAAATTTGGTAGTGAAGCATTACAACTTCTTTATGTAATACCGATAACATTCACATTTAAAATGACTGATTCATAATGAACAATACAATTTTTAAAAAAATTATACTTTAAAATTTTAACAAAATCATAGTGTCACCGTGATTTTATCTAACTCGCAACTTATTCAAAAATATATATCGATGAAGTTTGAATTTAAAATAGCAATAGTTAAATATAATAATGAAAGAAACTCATGACAGATTTTAGATTTAATTATTATTTTTGACAGATTTTAATTAATAATCCTTGAACTACATGAATTTTTTTGAATATATCCTTAAATTAAAAAGTTTAGAATCGAATCTCTAAACTTGTCAATATTTATAATTATGTCAATCAATTTTCATAGGGTGCTTGAACTTTTAAATAATTTATAATCAAGTCTTGAACTTTTAAATAATTAATTTTCAATTGAGTCTCTAAGAACTTCTAAATAATTTGTAATTTATATTTAAGTCTTATATTTTAAATAATTTATAATTAGATCATGGATTAATTACTTTACAAGCATTTTTTTAGGAAAATACTTTACAAACATAATATTACTAACATATATATTATTTTTCGAATAAACAATGGAATTTCATTAAGATAGATAAAGTACACCAATAATAAAGATGTATATATGTTGAGGCCCAAATCTGATAAAGGAAAATGACATTTCGAACTTCAGCTTCAAGAAGTAATTCAGGTACCAACCATTAAATTAATAGCTTATACAAAAAAAAAAAAAGGTGAAATTAGAAGGGTCCATGATTGATAATATTAGGCTCTTCCAAAATTGTAAATATATGTTATGCTATATATATATAATTTTTTTTTTTGCTTGTATATGAAATGTTGATTGTATGAGTTTGTGGTTGGCTTTGACCCACTCATGTACATATTATTCCTACCCACTTTGAGTATTTATTTATTGATTGCATGTGTCCTTTTGATTATTGCATTTGTGTTAGTGGATAATTTTTCCTTTTAGATACCGAAAAAATTGGCTTTTGTCTTGTGGTTTTAATCCAATTAATAACGACAGGGCTATACTAATGTTTAATGTCCATATTTCACTTATCTCTCTATTAAATAATTAAGATTATAATTGATAAATTAATAATTAATATTGTATTGAATTTTAAAAATAAAATATAAATATAAATATAATTTTTTTGAAAGCGACAAATAAAAAAGAATGAAATGAACAAAGAGACTTTTATTGATCCCTTTTAGTCACTTATATATATTAAAAAAAATATAATGTGTTCAATAGATTCCTTTGTGTAGAATTCATATTCCACTAAACTACCTTTTTGTGTACAAATGTAACTATAATTTACTAAAAAACAATATTTATTTTAAGCTTACGAAAATCAATTTCATTGTGAATAATTAGTCTTTAATTTTCAAGGGAGGATATCTTGAGTTCACACAAGAATATATCATAATAAAAATATAATAAAATAAAACAGTGAACATAAGAGATTGGAGACCATGATAATGGTTGGTGTGAGTATGTGCATAATAGAATGAAATAAACTTAGTCATAAACCCTCTATTGTAAAAAAAAAAAAAACTTAGTTATATATAAATTTTTTTTCTTGAGTAATTTTTGTCCTTGTCTTTCGTAATAATTAAGAGTTGAATATGGTTAATTTGTTGACCATGCCTCGGGCAACATGGATGCAACTCTATTATAGATCATCTCATGTAGGAGGCTTATACACGTAGGGCAAAACCAAAGATCTTCTTCAATAAAAGACTACTAATTTAACATGTAATGAGTAGCTAGGAACAAATATGGCTTTATGTGTCAACTCTAAGAGTTAGTTGTATATAGCATGATCTAATTTAAAGGTGTGAAATGGATTGGTTCAGTCTGATTCAATTCAACTAGATTAGACTATTAATACGAGTCAATATAGTTTGATCTATTTTATAATAAGATGTAAATATTTAAGTCTTTCAATTACTATGAGCTAATTCACCAATCCAAATTATTTTTTCAAATCGGATCTCCCAAACTAAAAGGGGTACTTACATGTAATTATACTAGAGAGATAAAACTACGTTAGAATAGTTATGTTCATTCAACAATATCATATCGAATAAATAAAAATCATCTGTTAAATTAAAAATTATTATCATATGAAATTTGACATTAATTTGTAATTATTTTCTATGTGAATAAGATCTGTCAAGATTAATAATAATTATGTAATGATATATAACATTGAACTTTCTGCATTTTGATGACATATAAAATGATTATAAATTAATTTTAAAATTTGTAGAATATAATATATATACTAATAATTTTTTAATTCAACAGTTGATTTTAAAAATATTATTATTGAATGATTTTAACTCTTCATGTAATATACGGTCCATTTGTTTCAATTTTATTAAAAATAATCATTTTTTTTAGAAAAAATAATTATTTTTAAGAAATTTCATCGTTACAATTTTTGAAAAACTAAAAAATAAAAAACTACTTAAAATAATTTATTATTTTAAGTAACTTTTCATAAAAATATTTTTTATAACTATTTATTTTTAAAAAATAATTTTTATTGTGTTGAACAAACACAAAACAACTTTTTTTTAATCTAAAAAAATATTTAAATTATTAAATACCAAAATCAATTATTTTATAATTCATAATAAACATATCCTATCCATTCTCATATATCCATCTCTAAAGTTTCTATAATCCATTGTACCCAAAAAAAGATTTCTATAATCTATAATAGAATTGACCTAGTGCTTAAATAAATAAAAGTAGTATTAATAAATAAAGAAATGAAAAAGTGTGATGATTATATTTGGTAATTAATAGCCAAAATGTTGGCTTTATGCAAACTTAGCTGTAAGCAATGGAATTTGGTAGAAATATGGTACTCTTGAACCCTACGGATAGGGACACTAAGGTCACATTAATTATTTTTTTGCAATGGAGTTGTTGCCTACTAATGACTTGAGACCATATTAATGGTGGGTCTCCACCAAACGGCGTTCTTCCCTTTTCAATTCATTTTTCTTCAACTTCTTTCTCACTTTCTTTTTCAATATTATTTTTTATTCATTCATGATAGTCTACAAAGAAACAAAAGAGGGGATTATTTTATCTAAGTTAAGTGATACTTAAAAAATCACTTAAAATGTTAACAATGACTTAGGTCAAGTTAGTTAGAAGTAGAAGTTCTAGTCGTTCTTATTGTAATGAAATAGATAATGAATTGATCGGTGATAATTTGATGAAAATAAAGATAAATATACTTTATCTTTTATTCGATTTTAAATATAAATAAAAAGTTGTCAAATTATTTTATTTAAATTTAGATTAAATAGATTTGACATTTTTGTTTATTTTTAGTATATGAGGGAGTATGAGTTTAATTTTGAAGAACTCATTCATTTATCCTTGTTTTTTTAACTTATCAATTAGGACATCAATTGATTTGTCAAGATAGGGATAATTGTAAACTTCTACTTCAGATAAGTCTAATAAGTTTTCATCAAAATTTTAAAATTTCTTTTTAAATATTTATCTATGTTAAATTATATATTGAGCAATTTTATTAGTTACATTTTTTTTTTCAATTACAATTAAAGAGGTTATGTAAACTGAATTCGCATAATTTATGTGAACTTAATTCACGTTTACATATGTAGTAAATTAAGTTTATTTAACTTACGTAAAAATCCAATTGCTCCTAAATTTTAACGGCCAGTCTTGTTGCTTAAATTATCAATCTTCTTTTCTCGTCACCCGATTGTGTATCTCCATAAATTTTCCTCCAAGGGCTGTTGTTTCAAGAATCTAATCTTAACTACGTGTAAATTCAATTTATGTAACCTATTTAGAAGTAACTAGAAAAAAATACAAGAAACTAACATCAGTGTATATTGAATTGGTTAAGTGAAGTACTAACCTTAAACATATATTTAATAAGGGCTTTACATGGGTCGGTTTGGGTCGAATTTGACCAAAATTAGTACTCAAACTGTATAGGGGAATCCAATTTGGGTCTAAATATAAACCACCATATATTTACAATATTAGATCTATTTAAGTCAAACCGCTTATTTTCGGTTTTGGTTGGGTTGAGTCGTGGTTTACCCAAAATCTTTTTGTTTTTAAAAATCATATTCTTAGGAAAAGAAATTACCTTATCTTATTTTTCCCAAAAACATATTTCCTCTATCCTCGATCTTTGGTCCTTTAACCTTTTTACTTTTGTCCCAAAACTTTGGTTGTCTTAGAAAATCAAGATGTAGCTAATGATGTTTTTTCTTTTATACGCTTAAAAACTCAAAAACATGCATTATATGAATTTTGTTTCTACTTAATAAATGAAGGGTAAAAAAGGAATAAATCAATCTAAATTTATTATTTTTTAATATGTGTGTCTAAATCTAAAAGAACCAAAGTTCAAGGCTGAATGGAGTAATATAACCTATTTTCACTATTGTTTTAGTATCAAATATATACAGATACAATAAACATTAAATTTTATCATAAAATACTTACAAAAATGAAAATAACCAAATTTGTAGAGTATAAAATAACAAAAAATATTTGCAAGTATTAAAATAACCAAAATGCAAGATCCTAAAATAACTAAAAAAATAATTGATCCATGGTCCAAGCCTTCTAAAATCTAAGATTTCAAAAAATAGTAAAAAATACAAAAGAAAAAAATAGAAAAAATGAGTCGTCGGATTTTATTCGGGCCGGGTTCAGTTTTACCCGATATCCAACTTAAATAATTAATTTTTCTGTTTTGAACACCAAATTCATTCAACCTATACCATTTATTTAAGTTGATCCAAATTGATTTTATTGATTTTACCCAATCCATAAACACCCCTATGTTTAACTCAAAAACAAACAAGAAGTAAATCATAAGGTGGGCCCCATAAACTTTGGCATAGTTATTGAGCAATGCTAGCTAATCTCTATGCATGCTTTAGAAGGCAGGCCTACCCATTTTGTTTGCAGGATCATGGCACACACTTTTCTGCCATGCTAAGAACTTTGGTCCTTCAAAAAATATTAATGTGGCCCTCTTCATCATGCCATTATCTTTACCTAGCCATTTTCCACAATACTTTACCCTCCCGCTAGATAGTGTGCACTTTCTCACATGCTATTTTTTTTACTATATTTCCAATAATATGGTATGTATCTAGACCAATTATGTGAGCATCAAAGCATTTATTGGAGTTTTGAATTATATCATAGGGGTGCATTTTGCCTCCTTTTCTTTTCTTTTCATCATAACTTTTTAGTTTTTACACGAATTAATGGAATTATAATAATTTTAAATTCAGTTGAAAAATAATTAAAAATTATTTCAGTTAAAATTTAAATTTAATTTTTTTAAATTATTTGTCTTTAATTAAAGTTTATTAATTCTTAAACACGAACAATCACTTAATTGTCTCGTTTTCTTCATTTGAAAATGAATGAGTATAGTAAAAGGTAAGACACCAAAAAAATTAGATAAATAAGATATAGTTGTGCCTTAATTGTTTAAATTACCTATCAAATCTATAACATGTTGACCTTATGTTATCTTATAGTAAAACAATATTGTAACTTATAAGCATAGTAGCTTAGTATTCTAATTGTGATTAATGATTGGTAAAAACCTATGCAAGATTACACTCAAAAGGCTACTTGTTACTGACATATTTACATGTATTAATTAAGCACATGATCTGTTTTTTATCTTTTTCCTATTTTCCGTTATATTTCTACTTTTGTATGACATATGAATTTGTCATACTTTTCATGACCTTTATTTTTAAAATCATCATGTTTGTATTTGAAGTTGACTATGTGACAAATGGAAAGTAGATTGCATGGTGTTGTAATGTTTTTTTTTTTTTTTCCTCACCCTTCTTGTAACTAAGGGAAAGGGTCTAATTACTGCAAGAAAACCCCTTTTTTTACTTTTATTTTTCATTTTTATTTTCTCTCTAAATATTTTCTCTACATTCTTTCTACTTCTAATCTCTACTCCTGCTCTTTAATTTTTTTCTATTCACTCTTTGTCAAAATTCATTAAGTTTCTAATTTGTGTTATCTTATATTAAAATAGTAACTTTAATGTATTTGTTCTAATTTTATTATTTTCTATAATAAATTTTTAAATATATATATATATATATATATTATATAACATTAGATATTAGATAATTTGTCCAAGTATAAGGAATGCACACCCTACCTTTGTACCATGTTAGTTTTGCTAGCTCCTAAAAGCTTGTTGACCATTTACTAAATTTGGGTGAGCTTTTGAAAACCTAAACTTCAAATTCATAAAGTGGATTAAACGTATAAGGAAAGCCAGGCAATAACTTGGCGTTTAGGAACACTTTCTCCAATGAACTCATATAAATGCAAGAAAATTGATGCAGATGTAATTGTCATCTTTTTTACTTTTTTATCGGCGAATATTAGTAATTAGTATATATGTTAAAGAGAAAATATTAGTAGCATATATTGAATCTTAACTTGTTGTATATACTATATAATTTTTCATTATGGTCGCACCTCAAACTACTAGATTATTTATCCGAAAATTCTCTGTGGTGGTTTAAATTTTTGGCTTAATTGCAACTTCAACGAAAAATTATTTAAGATTTTAGAGTGTAATTATGACTACATTAATCATATTTATCTGCATTTTAATATAATAAAGATAATGACATACATAAACATAACCAGAAATACAATTGCAATTCGAAATCTTAATAATTGAATTAACTATTCAGTCAAGTATTCTTGTTTGACATTGATGGAATTTAAAGATAAGAAACTACATGCAAGAAATACAAATGATGATGTTCTTCATAAGATGTAGTCCTTAATGTGTAATCTTGATAATTGACAACATAGAAAGACAATTGTCACATAGTTATGTTTGAAAATCCTTGACCGAAATTATCACTTTCAAGTAGAAGTTTAAGGTTTTCAAAGTCTTTACAATTGAAATAATTAGTTAATCGATATTGATTCAACATAAACAAGCAAAAAAACATATATAAATTGAGTTTGAGGACTCAAATATTAGTTTTTTTACAAATTAAAACCATTTCACTCGTGATGACACGTAATATCACAAGCTTTTATATATTTATATAATCAATATTGATTATTATTATTAGCTTATCTTGATTATTATTAGCTTGTCGAATGTTTTTTAAAGATCAATCTATTGTAAATCATTTGACACATTTTCTCATTCGAAAAATCATAAAATTTTATTAGATTTATTTTTATGTACTATTAGTTTAAAAAATTTACACTATCAATTAATTATTACGATCAATCACGTGTATAATTTTAAAAATAATTATAGTTAAAAATTAAATATTTTTAATAATTTGATAATTATGATCGAAAGCTCTAAAATATTTATAAATTAAATCTAATTTCATTTAGAGTAGTTATATACGTTGGGGCCTAAAGCCCTAAACAATGATTATTTTACTTTATCTTTCCATAAATTACTCGAAAGGGTTCCTTATTTTTAAATTATTTTTGGTAATAATTTTTACTAAACAATCCTTATTTAGACGCACCAATTTAATCTTACTTTTTCTATGCAGCCCTATAAATTCCTAGCTCTGCCTGCAAACATATATAATTGAATGAATAGAACATTCTAATGCATAATTTAAATCATTGAGCAAAGTTGAATTTATTTAATCATTTAATTAACATAAAATAGAACCTCGTGAAGTGAGCAAAATGGTGCTTTTGAGTAGTTCATGTTCTTTTTTCACCAATGATTGAAGATATTTTATTTTAACTCTATGAATGGTTAAGTACTATATACTATATGAAATCAAATTAATCAAAGGATATAATAGCTTTTTTCAAACAAACAAAAGCGTGCAAGTTGTCTTTACCATTTGGCTTTAGATACAATTCTATGCAATAATTCATTAATTTTAGGTACTTATCAATATCAAATAGTGTTATGCATTAATGAGATTCAAAGTGTTTAAGAAATTATAATTGTTTACGTAGTCTTGTTTAATTTAGTCCGTGAATTTGTCAAAAGTGCTATGATTGATAAACATCTCATTCAACTTTTTTCTTCGTCCCATCAATAGATCTCTTAGTAGCCTTCTATAACTTTTTTCTTTTTATTTGTTTCTTTGGTTTATGACAATTGACAAGTTATAGAGTTGAGTTTAATTTTGAAATGTTTTTTTAAAGAGTCTACATGCATATGAAAATAAAAAGTGGGAAATCTTGAATTTAAATTTAAATCTTTACATATTAATGTTATTTGTGGTTATCAATTGAGATATATTTATTAGACTTAAATTTTGTTCGGTGAATACGATGGAATGGAGTGATACTACTGAGGCTCATTATTTAGATGTTTTTCAAAATGAGTCGAATGGAGTGGAACATGATGGAATCTATTCCATCCCATTCAATTATCTCTCTTCATTTTTTCTCCTTCAATTTGAGGTGTATGTAATAGAATCATACATCTTATGTTCCATTTCGTCATTAAATGACTAAACAATAGAATGAATATTTTGCTCCATTCTGTTAAACTATTTTTCATTCAACTTTATTTCTTTCTATTTTATTCCGCTTATTTAAAAATATCCAAACAAAACCTTAATTTCAAATAGTTAATTCCTTTGTTTTTGTTAATAGTGTGAAGTTTTCATTGACAATGGGCATGCCATATAACTACATGAGACAACTAAGAATTTGTCTCATATAAAAAGTAAGTTAATTGTAAAGTGAAAAAAACTAAGGGTTGTTATTTCAATAAATTATTGATTTATATTTTATATTGAATCTAATTCATCTTTTAAAAATCGACTTATAAAGTGAGAAATATATCTCTTTATAAACTTTTTTTAGACCTTATATTTATTCTATGTGGGAGTTGAGTTTTTTCCAATATACCTCTCACGCTCATTGTTATTGAATTTGATATATAGATATAAATGATTAGTGGTCTATTTAATTGACTCTGATACCATATTATGTTTTTATATTGGGTATGTCGAAGTATTTTTAAATTGTACATATTGGAACAAGTCTTAGTATATATTGACTCTAGTTCTTCGTTACAAAATTCACCACTCAGAAACACTTTAAGTTTGTATTAGACTTTTTTGTTTTCTCTTAAACCCTTATTTTAGAGTGTTGGATTCATTGTATTAGACTTTAGGTATTTACTTTGGAGAGTAAGAGTATTGGATTCGTTGGTTATTATTTTTTTTAGAGAAGTCTATGTGTTGTAAAAAAATTCTCATTGTATTATTCTCTAGTTGTTATTAGCTGGTTTTTTCTTCGATTTGACATTTTCATGCTACATTATTGTGTTGTGACTACGTTCTTTTATTTTTCTATATGTGTTGTTTTTTCTAATAGGTCTTAAACATCCTTACATGACATAATTACAAGGTGATATATGTTTTTCTTTATAAATTCATTAGTCCTTATCTCTATTTTATATGGCACTTGGGGGTTTCCCAATAATGTATTATGATATAGCTGTAATATCCATTTTGAATTTGTGAATCAATGGTTGATATGACTAACTTTACTATTTAAAGTGAACTGCTCACTTTATAGGAGCTAGATCCCCCAACTAATAACATATATTGTGTATCAAACAAACCATCAACACAAAACACCCTAAGCAATGTTGGTTTTGTTTGAAATTGAAGAATCTTAAAAATATCCCACAATGCTTAGAATTGTAAATGAAGAGGGAGGTCAATGTTATATATATGGGTTCTAGTTCTTCATTACAAGATGCACTAGCCATAAACACTTTAAGCTTGTATATATGATTCTTTTCTTTTCTCTTATACTCTTGTGTTAGAGTGTTGTGAGCTGTAGTTCAGTTATTTACTTTGGAGAGTATGAGTGTATGAAGGTCATGAGGTAGTTTGAGAGAAGTCTATATGTTGTGTAACAATTTTTACATAATGTTAGTCTCTGGTTGTTATTAGGAAACAATTATGGTTTTTCTCTGATTTTGGAGTTTTCACGTTATATTCTTGTGTTTCTTTTCATTTCTTTATGTCTGATTTTCTCAACATCTGGTATTAGTAGCTTTTGATTCGGTCCTAGCAAATAGAATTCTTAGTATGCTTTGTAGTTGTAACATTGTTTGATCTTTCACATCAGAAAAGAAGTGTGATATTGTGAAAGTGTTGTTTGGAAAGGTATGTGAAGTTCTAGAACGGAATTTGACATAGAAAAATTTGATGAAAGAATCAATTTTTGCTTGTGTAAAATTAAGTCAATGATGTATTGATACAATCGTGATTACACAAGGTGATGATTGGTACCGGTGCATTGGTTGATATAGATGCAATGTGTGTTGTGTGATTATGTTGATTATTGAAGAGCTTCCTGAAAAAGCCAACATGGAAGTTGCACCATAAATTTTCAACTTGATTTACGGTACACATAAGAAATTCTTGGAGTGGTTTAACTTCAAGTGAAAATTCTTGAGGTGGTTTAGCTTCAAGTGGAGTATACTCGTTATGATGGAGTATGATAGTTCTTTTGAACTATCATTGTCAATGTAGACAATAGAAACTGAAAATGCATCAATTTCAATCAAGGTGGAAAATGTTTGCTTTGCTTGAAATTGAAGAATTTTTTTAAAAAATAATAAAAAATCTCACATTGCTTAGAATTGTAAATGAATAGAGAGGTCAATGTTATATATGTAGGCTCTAGTTCTTCATTACAAGATGCACTAGTAAGAAACACTTTAAGTTTGTCTGTGACTCTTTTATTTTCTCTTATACTCTTGTGCTAGAGTGTAGTGAGATGTAGGCCAATTGTTTACTTTGGAGAGTGTGGACATAATGGGAGCCATGATGTAGTTTAAAGAAGTCTATGTATTGTAACAATTTTCACAGTGTTATTATCTGGTTATAAATGATCGTGATTTTTTTCTCCAATTTTAGAGTTTCCATGTTCTATTCTTTTGTTATGATTGTGTTTCTTTTTATTTATCTATGTTTGTTTTTCTCAAAAAACAAGACTATGATTAAAACACAAAAGTATTTTATTAATAAACTAATAAGTAAACAAAGAGCACACAAACATCCTTGTGCCTAATCCATTAGGGTTTTTAGGGTTTCAAAATAAGAAAGACTAAAATGCACATATAGAGTTATGATAATAAGAACCTAGGACGCATGACACAAAGACACAATGAGAGTATTATTATTATCCTCATTGATTCTTCGCAAATAGAGATTCAAATGAGTAGAAATCATTTACAACAAAAAGGCACAAGAAATACACTTTTGTGATACTTCTAAAAAAGAGGATGAAAGTTGTACGTAAACATAAATCGTGTTAATAAAACATAAATAAGTTTGAACAATAAAACATAGATACTTATTTCTTCTTATATTCAATATTGGAGGGAGTAAAATACATGGAAGAACTAAATATAGTTGAA
>JBBPBQ010020322.1:43843028-43868068 GCA_037974755.1 Cicer yamashitae | reverse complement strand
AAAAAAAAAAAAAAAAAAAAAAAACTAGAAGAGATAAAAAAAATATAATAAATAGAGTATACGAAATAAAATATAAATAAAAATAGATTATAAAAATTAATATATTTAATTTATTTTTTTTAATAAAATATATCAATTTTTATAATTTATTTTAATTTATATTTCTTTTCAAATAGAATATAGATAATAAAGCTAAAGAAAGACCACTAGATTTGATGTAATTTTAGAGAGCTCATATATTGGCACATTGAAGGCAAACAAATCAAAGAATACATGGTGTGATTTTGCTATTGGTGTTGCTGTTAATGTTATATTCACTCTTAATATTTTTTTGGGACTAAATTGTAAGCTCAAATTTGACAACTTGTAAAGTGTTGTGATTAATGATTATCAAGTTCAACCGGTTTGATAGAAAAACAAAAATAAAAAATAAAAATTGAAGGGGGGTGTTGTAGGTATAGTAGCTTGGGTGGTAGGGGTGGTTTGGTTCCCTAGGGTAAGACAACTGACCCCATCCCATCACACCACCAAGTACCAACAAAATACTTTTTTCATAGATACATAGTAGCAATAAGATACAACTACACATCTATATATAGTGAATAGTGTTTATCATTTTTCTAGCCCAATTTTTTTGACCAAAGTCTAAACATAACATATGTGCATATTGGTGCTTAATGTAGTGTGAGGAATTTTTTCTAACTATTAGAATTTTGACGTGGAACTAATTTAATTCTATACAATCCACATGTAAGATGCCTCGCATAGGTTTTAGTAATTGAATTTGAAATAAAACGTACTTTTTAATAATATTGGTAGTTGAATGAGTGTTTAGAGATAATATATATTTAATTTTTATTTAATTCAATGACATTTTTTTAAAACTAACCATAACTATAAAGTATATTCATTAATATTATTAATGATAAATTTCTCTCAAAAAAATTTGACTGGTCATATTTTTTAAAATGTTTCTTTTCTCTATTACATTTTTCAATTTAAAAAACTCAAATTTGAAAAACTTTACTTAATCAAGTGATTTGTAATTTGAGTTTAGTTCTACTCAAACTTAAATTATTTTGATCACTCAAGTGTCAACTTAGAATAATTCGGAGTCATAATAATTTTTGTATTAACTAATTAAAAAATAAATATTATTTTTATATTCTTCGTTGATTGGTAAATTAAGTGGCTTAATTTACCTAAATTTTAATAAGAAAGAAAAAAATTGTTATTATATTTTCTTAAAATTGAAACAACTAAAAAAAGTTTATTCGACACTTTAAGTGAATCAAGTAATTTTGATTTAGAAAAGTAAATTTTTACTGAGCCAACCTACTAATAAATTATGATCCAGCTTGGGTCATGTTTTTGTAACCACAATGAATTTTTTTTATGGAAATCCATAATGACACTTTTATTTATCTTCTAAAATAATACTTACGTTTCTTTTTGTTGATTGAATTTATAAAACTCGAAAATTGTATATAAATATAGTATTGATATTGAATTTTATGTCTGAAAAACATTTATATAATCAATGTAATAATGGAGTTTAGTCGACTTTTAAACCAAAATAATACTATTAATACAATTTTACATGAACAATTTCTTATAAATATAGCGTTTCAAAATAATTCTTATAAATAGTTGTCGGTGATTGCATGGAATTTTTTTCGTTTAAATTATATTAAATTACTCATATAATTATATTTTTTACATGCAAGTGTTAAAAAGTAATAATTACTTTAATTTTTAGAGTTTAAATTTAATATTTTTTTTAATTCACCGATCGAACAACTACACATGTCATATATAATTGTATAAATAACAAAATTTATGTACATTTCTCAACATACTTATTATATGTTAACCAACTATAATTTTATTAAATTCATAATTTAAAAAAAATATGTTATAACCACAAAAAGATATATAATATGTTCAGAATCATACGAAAAACACTAAAAAATAAATACACCTAAATTTTTTCTTTCTATAAATAAAGTTAGCTTAAGATATGTAAAAAGTGAAGTATCTAATGATAAATTGACACATACGATACTTTATGACTTATATATGTACACTTAGTTTAGTGGTGACAAAAGTTGGTATTATCACCTCCACAAATTGTGGTCACCGTCGCACAATACAGCTACTTTATTTTAGGTTACTTAACTTATTACCCTCCAATTTTGGTTAGAAATTAGAATTTCTTTTTTTTTTTTTTTTTTTTAAGTTAAACCATACTTAATTAACTAGGTAGCTTAGTTGATTAACACTAAATAGATTTTAAGAAGGGTATCGAGATCAAACGAAGAAAAGTAATATGACTTTAATTTATTAATATTTATTTATAAAAATTAAAGAAAATTTGTTACTCTTAAAAAATAGTTAATTAACTTATTAATGTAGGATTAATTTCCATTCAAATCCAGAGTTTCTGCTTTGTTTGACTTTTAAAAAAATATCCTTAAAATAATTTAGGAAAATATCTTGTGGATCTATCTATATCCTCTTTCATTTTAGTAATAGATTGAAGATATGCAGAATTTATGTAGTCATGGTAAATCTTAAACTATTCTATAGAGCAAATCTCATAGTTATATTCAAATCAACTACTTCCTTTATTTAATAATATAATATATTTAAATATTTATATATTAAAAATTCCACTTTTTAACATTACCTTTAGTACTCTATTTTTCAAAAAGTAAAAAACATTCCCTTTTGGTAATTGCAACCTAGAGCTTGGTCTTAGAGTTCATCTTTTTCAATTTTTAGCATGTTTGTATGTGAGTTCACAAACTATTTAAAGGTGAGATGAATACAAAATGATTCATGTCTAAATTTATTTACATAAAATAGTTAAAAAGCAAAATTTGAAGCTAAAGTTCATATAAATTCATGTAAGTTCTATAGTGATAAAAAATTGAACTATCCTGCATTTTTTCTGCTTTTGGTGGAGGGTTTTGGAAGAGAGTAGAAAAGAGTCTATTTTTCTTTTTTAATTCAAGAAAATTATAAAATATTTTTAAATATTAATTAAGTTATTGAAATTTTATATCACCGTTTATTATGGTATTTTTCAAAAAGTTTAAAATCTTAAATATATATTAAAATATATATTTAATCTTCTAATATTCTCACTTTTTTTTTAAAACGAATCCCATTTTTACTTTAAAATGAGCTATAAATCAATTAAGCATATGTTTGGTTTTATTTTTAGAGGAGTCAAAATCAATTATAAAAGTGTAAAATTGATTGTAACATATTTAATTGTTATTGATAGTATAATTGATTCTGCCCTGATAACTTATTTTAACTTAAAGCTATGATTTATAGCTTTTGAGTCTAAATATAATATTTACACTTAATTTTATCGATCAACTCTCTTTTATGTAAATATCTAAACATAAATCACTTTATATTCAATTTATTTTTGACTAAAATTAATTTTACAAAATTAATTTATTTAAAATTAATTTTTATCATTGTAAAACTAGACACACTGAATGATTAATAAATTTCTATTAACAATAAATCAATATGAAGTAGCTGAATTTAAACCATAATTAAAATAAGACGGTTAAAATAAAAATCAAAGAGCTATACATAATACATTCTAGAGGAAAATGTAATACCTGCAATGATTAAAATGCTTATTTTATTTCTTCTTCACAAGTGAGGTGTCATTTACATGTTAGAGGAAGAGGCAAAACACAAAAAGAAAAAAAATTATTTGAATCGGTGATTATTAATTATTAATTAATTGATAAAAAAATACTACTTTCTTGAAGACAACAATAACTTTTATGTAAGAAAAATTTAATTTTTCTTAGAATATGCCTCATTAATATCGTAAGACATCGGTGTTCGTTTGATAAAAAATAAATAATTTGAAAAAATTATTTTTATTTTTGTATTATAATTTAAAATATAAAATTTAATTCTATACAGTGTAATTTTAATTTAACGTCATGTAATATTTCAGTGCAGTGAATCTTGATTATAATAGAGATAAGTTAGTTCATTTTATGGTAATTTTTTTTAATATTTTGATGTTTAGGCACTAAAATTCAACAAATACGAAAAATATAGATTATCTGTAGTCACAGACTGCAAATTCAGACAGTTACTGATTGTGTGACTGTTCGATCTCGATCAAACAACTATAAAATTACTGTCCACGTCATTGCGTGGTTTCAATCTTAACATAAAATCTATTTCTATATCACATGAGTGTTCACCCTTCTTGATTCATGTGGTCCTCTCTCTACTCCAAAAACTAGCCACCATTCCCAATACTAATAGAATTTTTGTTGGCTCCATCTTATGATAACCACAGTACCTGAAAACAGTGAAAGCTCTACCTCTTTAAAAACCCTTCTTTTTCTTTCTCTACTACTATATAGATAGAGAGGAATAAAGTTCTTCCACACACCTTCTATACATTATTTTCAGTTTTCACTCCCTTTTTATGAAACCTTCACAAGTTTCTTAAGCAAATAATTGTTAGAGGCTAATTCAAATCTTAATTCTCAATAGTGATGCTTTTACATCCCTTTTCTTTTCTCCTTCAATTTTTTTTCTTCTTATTCTAAATTATATAACTAAGAAATCAAACTTTCTTAATTTCATACACAAACTCAAACTTCCAACGTCTTTAGAATAACCTAATCTGCGACTCAGTCTAAAATTCCGTTCATGTTTCACATCTCCAACAACAATTTCCTATCTTTCTCTTCTCATTCATCTCAAAACATGATCCTTGATTCATAAAAAAAAAAAAATCTTAATTTCTAAAACCATATTATTCTCATTTCCCAAAAAAACACCTTTTTTAGCAGAAAAAGAAAATCCTTTTCAACTTTTTGAATTTGTCAAAGGATGGATCTTTTTGAAACCCCATCATCTCTAAAACAAAATAGATTAGAAAAATCCATATGGGTTGCAAAATTTGTGGTCATGTGTATGGGAATTATCTCAATTCTTATTTTGTTGAAAGTTTCAATAATTCCATACACATTTGATCTTGTTTTATCAACTCTTCCTCAACTTTGGTTCTCACTAAGAAAATGGTTAACACTTCCATTTCTTTACATCATTGTTAACTTCATCATCATCACCATTGTAGCTTCTTCAAACTTCACAAACAAAACCAATAACACCAACCCAATTGAGCTAGAAAATCAAACAAATGAACACCATGAAGAAGAAAAAGTGGTTGAACAAGTTATAGAAGAAATTGAAGTTGTAGAAGAAGAAAAAGAGAAAAGGGTTGTTAAAGTTGAAAACTTTGGATTGTTCTGCAACAAATTCAACACTAACCCTTCAATGGAAAAATGTAGAAATGACTATTACTTGCAAGATTCCGATGAAGGCGACGACTCGCTCGAAGCGACATGGAAGGCTATAATGGAAGGAGAAGGGAAAATTAAGAAACCACATTTGAAAAAAAGTGATACTTGGGCTGCAAGGATTGTGAAAGCAGAACCTTTTTGTAACAATGGTGATGATGATGATGATGATCCTGTTTCTTGGGCTAAAAGGGAATTGAAAAAGTCTGAAACTTTCAATGATAGAGCTTCATTGAGGAGAGAAAAATCAATGAGTCCTGAAGAATTGAATAAAAGGGCTGAAGATTTTATAAAGAAGTTTAATAATCAAATGAAATTACAGAGGCTTGAATCTTACCAACGTTTTATGAAATTGGTTAATGGTGGTGTTTGATTGATGATGTTTAATCTTTGCTTTTTCAACAGTCACAGTCAAAATTTTATCAGAAAAAATTTAAGTGATTCTCTCTGCAAGTTTATTAGCCACTTCGAGGTACATGTATTAAACTTATTCAATTATTATTATTCATAGTTTTTGGATTCTCTTAAATCATGCATTTTGTAGTTTGGAATTTATTAAATCTAAGTCCAAACTATAAAGTCAAAATATGAGTCATGTTATCTTCATTTGATAGTTGAAATGGACTACATGAATTAAGAGAATAGAAATATTTTAATATTATGTAATGTTTTAAAAATTAGAGGATTTAACGAGTTGAGTTGAAAATCAGTTAATTAACTTATTAGTTTGATTTTGTTTACATTAGAGTCAGGTTGAATTGGCCCAACCATAACTAAATCGATTGAATCAATTAAACCATAATTTATAGGTCTCACCGATTCAACTTCCTATATTTTTTAAAACATTTGCATCATATTTTCATTGCATTCACTATTAAACACATTACCAATTTGTACATAACTTTAACCATGTATATATTATTATTATATATTCTCTCTACGACGAAATATAAACAAAAATAATAGTTGAAATGTTTGTGTATTTAAAATTGTAGTTCAAATATATCAATTTTTCAATAATCATTTATGTTTATATTTAATTTCAAAAAAAATATATCGCATTTATAGTTATAAAATCATTCAGGAATAATTAATCTTCTCCTAACAACTTAGAAGTTTGGATTAGATAATTCTTGTCATGTAATAGATGACAACTGTTAACATACTAGTACTCAATTACTAATAGTAGTTAAGTACACACTTTCATATGGAATCTTTTTATGTATAAATTAAACATAATATAATTAGTGTTTGTTGAACTTTTTTAGCTAAGGTATGCTCAGAAAGGATTCTTCATTGCTGTTCTCTATACAAATGTTTTTTATTTTTATTAAATAACAACATTATTACTTTAAAAGTGATTATATGAATTTCATGGTACATACCTATGCTATGGCATCTTAAATTCTTGAAGCATTAGGCTTTTAACACCTGGCAAAACATACAAAGTACTTAGTTTGCACAATTAAATGAATCTAGCTTTGATTAAGATGTTCCAACCAAATATTTAATAACAGTTTGTTATAGATTCCAAAAGAAATATTTTGATATTTTATAATTTAGTGATTATTTTGATATCTGACATAGTGAAAAATTAATTATAAAAAATTAATTTTTTAGAAATGACTACAAACTTTTTATTTTAAATAAATTTTTTATTTTTTTTCAAAAACTATAACAAACAGATACAAAGCTTCAAAAAAAAAAAACTATAAGAAATGAACTATTAATTGAAGTATAGAATTCTCTATGTTGACTCATTCTTTTCCCTAATTTGCAGGATTTGCTGTGTACATATTTTTGGAACTGAGACTGTGTGAAGAAGCCAGAACAAGTTTCAGACAAGGTGGACTTTTTTCCATGTCAATTTTCTAGTGACATAGTGGACTGTAGTTAGTACTATAAGCTTTAATCTATTATGCACTTTCTTTTGTCTTTAGTTATTTTACATGTTCTAGTAGCTATTTAGAAGTCTACTATTTCTTATATTTGAAGTTGAATGTACAATTTTTGTAAACATATATTTGCCCTTTAATTCAGCTTTAAAATGTTTGTTAAATAGTGGCACCTTTTTATTGGATCTGGGTTAGGTGGAGCGACAACTTTGTCTCGGCTATATTTAGAGTATCTAATCAAGAACAAATGGTCAAACTTTAAGTTCGGTATTTTAGATTTAAAAAAAATCAAGTTCTACATTAAAATTTAGATCATTTAATCTTAATCAAACGATCTAAATGTGTCGACTATGTGTTGATTGAATATCGTGAATTCAAATCCCTTTTTATTCTTATTCTAATGTATTATTCTGGAATGAAATATAAACAAAATATTAACTGAAAAGTTGATGTATTTAATCTTAATTAATTAAGACCAGATACATCAATTTTACAATTATCGTTTTTGCTTATATTTTATTCTTTAATATCAAATACATCAACTTTTCAATTATAATTTTTACTTATATTTTATTTTCGATAAAAATAATTTTTTACTTTGACATTGGAATTTTCAAAACACATTCATAAAAATAATTAAGGGTTTTTTTTCTTTTATAAAAAATGGATAAAGTGAATAAACAAGGATGAATTGAATCTAAAGCAAACAGTGATTTGCCACTTCAACTGTGCATGGTAGCAATTGCATGCGAGCTTCGATTAAGATATGCATGTTGGCTTAGGTTGATTGGTTATGTTGTCAATATCACCTAAGTCACGGTATGGAAGATATATCATCATAATCTTAAAAATTAGTTTTTTAAGAAAGTGTAAATTTTTTAATAATTTAAAAATGTAAAATAAATTTTAATCTCTATAAACTTTCAAAATTTTATTTTAGTTCCTATAAAAAAATTAGAGATTAGAAATAAATAAAAGAAATTTAGAGATTAAACTTAAAATTTCAAAATTTTATAGAGATTAAAAATATATTTAATCAAAAAAATTTATTATTATTTTATTATATTATATAAAAAAAAAAATTAAAACGTCACAAGGATCTGTACCGTTGAACTGCTTGCACAACTTAATAGCCGACTACGAACAAATGCACAATTAGTTTAAGGATCAAAATTGAGGTTAGTGTAATAAACTTAGTGAACACGCATCATTATAGATGTAGTAACTACTAGCTAGAACTTGCTGTTTCTTTAAGACTTCACTTTAATTATGATTTTACAATGGTCGGAAAGTGAGTTTCCCTTTTACATGCCACTGAAAATTCAAACACAAGAGCCCCATGTTTCTTCTTGTGTCACAAACTTTGAGTGGTCTATAAGTACATAACCTCATAAAGAAGTAGGACCTTACAGCCCGGCCCAAACACCTGCCTTATATTTATAAAAAAAAATTACCAAGTTGACCAAAAATATTTACTATTAATATTTTAAATTTTTTCTAAAAGTTTGCAATGTTACACATGATAAATTTAACTAAAATGGGTAATTTGTAAGAGAAAAAAGTGGACTACGTTGGAGTTTAGATATGACATAATATTTTTCTAAAAAATATTTATAGAAATGTTTAAAATTGTAACATTTGATTAGAAACATGTGCAAATTAAAACTATTTTATATGATAAGTGCAAACAAATATGTTCTATGATGGAATGTTAGTAGATATTGTTGGTGATGTGCCGCGAACAAGACATGGGTGATTAAGTGTATTTAACAAATTAATCATTTAGGTTTTTTTCATCTCCCCTTCTTTTTATGCTCAAATTTCATTTGGCAGTTATCCCACTGCACAAATAATTGCGGCCATGGGACATGGGGATGCAACTTTGACTTCCTATCCTCTAATTCGTGTCAGGTTTTGTCAGAGAATAAATGTAGTTGATAGATTGTAGACCAAACAACTTCTTTGTCACTCTATTCAACCTTTAAGCAATTTGAACTTTTATAACTCACTCAAGATTTATCAACAAATCTACTATAGTTCACAACTGCTCATACATGAGACTTATATGGACGAGATTCTTAAAAAAACCAGTCGGGTCTTTAAATATTTAAAACAAGCATATCATAATTTGATTTAAAAGAGCTTCACTTCCAAACTTACTTTTTAAGTTTAAAAAATATGTTGGCTGGACTGGAATATTGTTAGGGGAACATACCAGCTAGTTAAAGTTTTTCATAATAAGAAACCAAGTAGATGGACCCTCCTCCATCTCCTGCCTTTAATTTCAATTTGAAAATTTTAGTCATACACTTTTATTAATATGAATGTTTGCCTTGCAATTTACATTTCTGCTTTTATCCAATCTTTCTATTTTTTGCGATAAATAAATTATTAATTTAATTCTTGAAAGTATCTATTTCTATTCTATTTAGTCTCTAAACTAAATGAAAATAATAAATAGTCGTTGAATTATATGAAATTTGTCAACTTAAACCTAAAACTAAATGAAATCAATCTCTTTTGTTTTTAGTATCTCTTGTCAATATATAATAGTAGAGACCAATTTAATGGATTTCAAATAATTCAAGGACTAACTTAACGAATTTCTTATAATTTAAGGACTACAAATTATTTTTATATACTTTAGGGAGTAGGAGAGAAAGTGATACTTATTATAAGATACTACAAATTGATGGTTTTCACACTTTTTTATGTTATTCTGCTCCAACAGGGAGAAAACAGAGAAAATGGAAAAATAGATAACCAGGCATAACCATATAACTAATTTACCTCATACAAAACTGATAATAAGAAGTCACATAAAGTAAACATATGCATCTCTGATTTTTGGTGGCCCCCACATAAAATTTTAATTATCAAACCAAAGACAGGGATCAAGTGGGAGCTTTCATTGAGACTAGTTGTCTACATAACTGTTTGTTATTGTAATAATGAATTTTAAATATTGATTAAGAAGAATGTGCTAGCTAGAAAACCTAAGAATAAGATTCAATAATGTTTGCCATCATAAATGTCAAGTCCTTTTCTTTTTGACTGAAATTGAAACAACTCACAAAATGTTTGGACACGTTGTTATGGCACAAGTATGCTGTGGACCTGAAGCTATGAAACAGAAAAGTTGAAGCAATGGCTACTATATTCCTATATTCTGACTTCTAACAGATGTAACAACAGAAAGTTTCATTATTTCTTGTGTCCATGTCCTGGAAAGTTAACTTCCTTTATTTCTCAGAGAAGCCTAGAACGAATAAACAAAATTAGAAGTGGGAACAAGTATTTTATATAGAAATAATGCCATGCCCATTCCCTGATTATCTGTTAAAAAAGTTTTGGTGAAGTTCATATCATTCAGTGAAACCTTTTTTGAAAATAAATAAATTCAGCCACATAGCATTGTCTCTAAAATTGGGTACCATCCTAATTAACACCACTTAAGCACTTCTTACAAATTTTAACAAAAGTTTGATTTTTATGTACAATATAAAAGTTTGCGGTGTATCTGCAATTTTAAACTAAGAATACACAATTTTAGGACTGGACCTCTAACAAATGAAATCATTTGAAGTTTGAGAAACTAAATGAATTATTTGTATATATTTTATAGAAATTTGTTTATTATTTAGGTGATGAAGTTACAATATGAGAAGTGTTATTGAAACAACTCTCTTTTTACTAACAAACAAATTAGCAGATGAGGAAAATCTGACACTGTACACTAATGTAACAACTGAAATAACCAAAATCTCACAATGTAGACGTATTGAACAATATGTACTAAACCAAGATATGCGAGAAGAAGAAAGAAGAGCGAGTTAAAGCTAAGATGATTACGAGTGTAATCAATGGCACAACCCAATGACCTTCTTCTGCACATGAACAATCGCAAGGTTCTTTAACAGGTGCATCTGGAGGACTAGGAGGAGAATGATGACGTGGCGGTGGAGGAGAACGACGTGGAGATGGTCTTCTACTACTAACGCCACCGTGTTGGTTTTGATCGTCGTTGGTTCCGTTGTTATTGGATTGGGCCTGAACTTGGACTTCGAGTTTGAGGCCCTGTTGGCAATGGCCCAATCGTCCACAAACGAAGTAGCGGGTTCCTTCTTCGGTGATGTGGATCACTGTTTCGCCGGTGTTATACGTGGCCATTGCGTTTACTATTGTACACGTGTCGTAACCTTGTTTGTTCACTTCCACCACATCGTGTACCGGCGTGTATGAAAATACTGACGATCACCACAAGATTAATTACTCTGGAAATTAGATAAAAATAGAGAAAAAAGAAAATACATTGTTTTGTTTTACACCATCAATAAAAATAAATTATTTTTTAGTTATTTTTAAAAAACGATTACAAAATATACTTACCTGAAAGGATGATAAGTTGTGATTGAATGATAATATAAAACTATTTTACACCGTTGACACATAATTATTAAACTCATAAAAATATATAATTGATTCTGAATATATTAATAATTTTTAATTAAATTTCTAAACTATAAATATTATTATTTAGATCTAAATTTTTAAATTATTTAAGATTAAATTTATTTAAACTTTTAAATATTTTCTAATTAGGTCTTGGAACATAAATAATTTATAATTGGGTCTATATGGACTCAAAGTTTAATTAAAAATTATTTAAAATATTATAGACTTAATTGAAAAAAATTAGTTTAAAATTCTAATAACAAAACGAATTAAAAACTCAAGGGTTCAATTACAATTTTTTTAAGTTTAAAGAGTTATTAAAAAATTTCAAGCTAGTGACCTACATATTAATGAAACCTTAGTAAAATAAATATATTACAATTTGTCAAAAATGTCCTTGATCTTGTTTCCAAGTCTTTTTTTGAAAATGGTTTTGTGTGGTGTAAGAAAATTATTGATTGTTAATTTGGCTAGAAAAAAATACACAAAGAAGGAAAAGAAAAATGAACATGAATGAATTTTGATTACGGTTCTAAATTGTAGTCTTTAACTCAAATTTTGCTGCAGCAATTTAACAATTTTAAAGGTTTTTATAATCGTAATACAATTATAATTTTGAATTGAAAACATTTTTCTTATTTTGCACTGTTATTGAAGTTTGATTTTAAAAGTCTTTACAACCACACTACAACTATAACTATTATTAGATGGAACACATTTTTTTCTTATTTTGTAGCAATATTGAAGTTTGTAACCAAGATTTTTCTCATAAAAAAAAAGTTTATAACCGTGATTTTGATATTTTCAAAATGATAGTTCAACTAAGAATTTAGCGGTCATATATACAACAAGTGTTTACACTTATATCGAATTAAATGTTACAATATTTTTATGTCATGTTATCACTTTTCAATTTTTTAGATAGAAGTGTAAAAATATTTTATATTAAACCATCATTAGATAAATATTTTTATTTAATAGTTTATAGCATAAACTTTTATAGCATTAAATATTAATGTATAAATTAATTTTATAATATAAAATAAAATAAAATAAAACCGTTTTTATATAAATTATAAATTTAATTGATGGATTATTTAGAACTTTTTAAAAATTAAAAAAAAACAATATAAACATGTTGCAAGTTGTTTCTATAAATTCTTCTTAAAAGTATCTTATCTACTCTTGAATTCCTTCCCCTAATTAGCAAACTTCTTAATATTTTTTTTAACCAAAAAAACTAATTAGGTAACTAACATACAACAGCTTAAACTAATTATTGAACTTGCTAGATTTAAAGCTTAAGAGAAAATTCAAATCATAACCGTTTTATTGTTTTTGGCGGAAATCATCATCATGATTTTATTAAAATAGAGAGATTAAGGAACGTACCGAGATCATCACCGACATTGAAGGTGGTAGTGGAAGACCAGTCCTTCATATCAGAAACAAGATCCCAGCCGGAAGCTCCACCGACTGTGTGGTTAGCACCACAAACGCATCGGAAGAGAATCGAAGTGAATATAATGACGATTATAGCTTTCACCGCCCACACTGGCCTCATTTTGCTTTGAAACAAACATAAAAATTAAAAATAAAATAAAATCAGAGTTAACTATAGCTTTAATTCTTGATCCGAATGAACTTAATATTGCACCGCAGATATTGACACGGACACCAGAAACAACACTCACAGATATGCCGATACTAATAATTTGAGAAATTAAAGTAGTCGAATATAGTCAATTCGACACACGTCTTTGATTAGATTTGTCAGTGTTACGGAGATCACAACAAATAATGTGGAAATGGAAATTGTTCAGTTCAGATTATTTAAGTTTCACTGAAATTTAATTTAGCGTAGAAATGCAAATTACATTGAAATCTAAAGGTTAATTTGGATAATAAAAAATGAAAACAGAAACTGAATTGAAAATGTAATTAATTAACAAGATGAAGTGTGATTAGGTTATTATTGTAAAGAAAATGAAATTAATTAGGCGAAATTCGAGTTTCGTTGCGTACTTATTATATACAATGATCGCTTCACGATTTGATGAGGATCGTATATAGCAATGTACCTGCAAATTCAGAAAAAGCGAAATCTGAAAGAAATGAAGAAGAAGAAGAAGAGGAGGAGAAGAAGAAAAGGAAGAAGAGAAAGAGAGATTACGTTAGATCAGTGTGAAGTTGTTATTGCGACGGTGGAATTGATCGGAGAGAGAGAAAGAGAATCGTTTTCCCGCGTTTATGCAGAGAGAGAGTGATGACAGTTTCTATTTCGGTAATTCGGTTGTGGAGAGTTGAATACTATGCGGGTGTACTTACCATGAGGATCGTGAGCGCGCTAGTTTATTTAGATTTATATAAGAAAAATAAAAAGGGTACACAAGAAAAAGAACAAGAAGCTTAGTTAGAGATATATTTCATGTACAACATCTTTGAATCACATATTCTTGGAAGTGACATTGTGAAAGAAGAAAATAAAAATAACAGTGATTTCCTTGATCCCTTTCTCCCATCTGAATCAGTAGTTTTTGAAAGAATAAAAAGATAACTGTTACAACGCAAATCAAATCATTGTAATGTCTACCTCAAGCTATATCTTGCTAAAGTCGCCGTTGATCGAAAAGTTAGTCCGCAAACCTGAGAAAACATACAATTTTGTGAATGTCTGTTGGGTATGGCTCATAGTTAGTGATAAGTGGGTAGGTCACTCGAGCGGTAGCGAGAGCTACTACTCTTTGTGGGGCGCCTGCAGTACGATTAAGGATAATGTTGCAATTTGATAGTATATAGATACAAGTTGTACACCGTAACCTTAAGATTGAAATTAATAGGACGGAATTGCAATCGCCATACGGTCGGAGACGTAGGCATAATTTTTCGAACTCCGTGATCAATATCATGTGTTTTTTCTTTTGCATTTTGCATCTTTATTCTTTTGAATTGGGGTTATTGTACTAACAATTTCTTTCAAGAAATATGCCATGTCTCCAACAACGTATAAAAGATCAAAAATGTTATTTAAACATCAAATTGGGACAATAAAATTCGACAACTTATTAAATGGTTAATGCAAACACATGGTTAACACAATTTAATGAGTCGTTGATAGGTATATCAAGATTGGATAACTCATCACTCATCAACTAAACTTCATTAACCATGAATTTTAACATTATTTAACCACAATTTCAGGTGTTCCAGCTACATGTAGATTTAAAAACACTTGAAAATTAAGGTTAATCACATTTAAATTTGTGTTTAATAAAGTTCGGGAGATGGTTAATAAGTTGCAAACTAAATCTAACAATTCATTAACCATGTCATGAACTGCGTTAACCATTTAAAATGTTGTCGACTTCTCTTTTCCATTGAAGTAAAAATTCTAAGTTGATTTGACCAAGTTCGGGTAATTTTAAGGCCAGAGACAACAATGAATCTTTTGATTATAGGAGAATGTGAAAAATACAAGGGTCATCATCAAAATATGAAGATAAACATAAACATCAAAATAGCATTACTAAGTTGAAATGAGAAGTACACACCAGACCAATGCAGCTTGCTGTTCGTACATCATCGCAACAACGTCCGCAACCGTAATCTTGTGACATCTATCCGAAAAGCTAGCTCAACAATCTATGAACTAACACAAGTCACATGCCTTCTCCTATAAACATAGATGCTGATTTAATAGTTACAAAAAAATGAAAGAAAATAGAAGAAGGATTCAGAAGAGGTGAAACAAAGAGTTATGTAACTGTAATCTTACAATCAAATGTTGTCCAAGTAGGAGGTGTAGTTGAGGTATTCTGTTTATCATCGTCAGTCGAAAGCAGGCCAAAAAGATCGACGTTACCATTGCTATTTCCGACCGAGTTATCAAAATCAAGTGATGCTGATAGTCTCTTTACTGGTGGTGAAATCTTCATTTGTAAATCTAAGGGGCCCTGAATTCAACACATAAGCATTCAAAGTTGTAAAAATAAGAATACAGACATGATTCGTTTAAATAGACTATTCTAAACCTAACGTGCCTGATAAATGAACCGAATACAATTATTAAAAATAATAACCAATATATGGTATTTACAAAAGATATGATTTCCTATAAAAGATGAATACCTCTTGAAATCTTGCTATTAGAGGCCGAATTTGTGCCATGTGATTCACAAGAATGCTTTCTTCAAGAGACAATCTTCTGTTTTTCTGAATAGGACTTTTGGCCTTAGTAGCTGGTGACTCTTTGAACTCAAATATCACTTCAGCTGACTTTGAAGCTGATTGCAGTTCACCTTGCAAAGCCCACCTTTTCTCTACATACCTGAAGAAACTTAAGCAAGTTGGTAATAGTAGAAAAATGGAAATGTAGATAAAAATTTATCTCCATGTTTCTAGTAATGTCATGCATAGTTCTAAATTGTAGTCTGCAATTGCAACCACAATATGAAAGCTTTTAGAGATCTCTACAATGGCATTGCAATTGCAGATGCATTTTGCCTCAATATCAAAGTTTACGGTGTAACCACAACCGCGACTGCAAATGCAATTTAGAACCATATTGTCATGTGTAAGAATCGATTGATGGTTTACTTGGCACGGATAAACTTCTCGACTCCATATCCATTTCTGTCAAAATTTGGTGGAAGTTTAGCCTCCCAATGCTTATTTGACTTCACATTACCCATAACTGCATAGAATACACCATCTAAATTTCACTTGCAAGAACTAAACAATATTATTTGTAACAATTATCATATCTTCCATGAGTAATTAGTTTCACTCATCAATTAAATGGATTTTATGTAATGTTCAATAAACGATACTACTCCATGAAATATAAGAAAAAAGGGTATTTGAAAAGTTGATTGTATAGTTTCTTACATTGCATGAAAGAAACTTGATCTGGCACCCATGTATCCAAAGTCGTGGACCGGACCTAGTTGCATAATTATAAATTTCAGCCATTGTCAATTTCTAAACTGAGAAAGAAGAAAAAAAAAATGTGTATAAACCTTTGATATATGCACTCCAAGACTCCGGTGAATCCCCGAACATTGCATGCAAATGAAAATTCCTAAGTTTACGCTAGCCCATCGCGGTGCCCTGAAATATTAAAATTCCATAAACCACAACCTCGTTAATTTCTATAAAAATATTTCAAGATCAAATGCTAAAATTTACACTGCTACAATGAGCAATGAAGCATACACATATGGATTTGAATTCCCTACAGTAGTAAAAGCACATATTTACATGCAGTAAACAATCTCGATCGTTAATATGACAGTAGGAACAAAATCAAAGTGAATGAAAAGTGAAAAACTTAGAAGTGATTGAAACGCAACCAGTTTCCTTGTGAAATAAGAGAAGTACTCAAAAGTGTGTATAGCAAAAAACCCATATAAAAGAGCATATTGAATGAACTATTGTAGTAGTTTAAGCTTCATGGAAAAAAAAACATCAATGTGTTTTCTTAATTAACATAAAACAATGAGTTCTGAAAAAGTGTATACTTGGTCCAACAATCTGCACATTCTTTATTGTCAGGTAGCTTAAGAAGTCCCTCTAAGATCTGCATACAGTCATAAAAAAAATTTAAAAACTAAACAAATCAAATCAAAAAACACCAAGTAACAGCATAACAAAAAATAAAGCATTTTTTCCAAATGGGGTAGGTCAACTGCATGAATTAAACAATCATAATATCCTAAACCAACAGTAAAAAATTAACCAACAAATAACAAAAATTGGACTTGATGCAGTCAATGAACTCGGCCTTTGTACTCGTGGTGTCAGCTCATAGGTACTAATTTGACCTTGTAATTTTAAAGAGAAGAGTTCAATCCCCTCGAGTACAGTTGTAAAATAGTCATTATTATCGCTTTAATTAGTAATATATACATATAAAGATCATACTATTAAGATTCCATTCTAAGTTCTTGACAGCAAGAATTGTTGACTCAATAAATCCGAGTCCTAAATACATCCAATGTTTCTTACCATAGCATGGTATCATGCTTTTACAAGTCCTTATTTTGAAAATTAAGTTAGAAGATTAAGTTAATCAAAAGTGAAAAGATAAAATGAAAACAAGTCATTTCTCTTTATCATTTGAAAATTAAGTAATCAGACACTATCTCGAAGTAAGCAAGCCATTTCTAAAACAATATATTTTTCAACAATTCTAAGAGATTTTGTTATCATATTTACATGAATTTAGAAGCTAAAACATACGTAGGACCAACACTTAAAATTAAAGACCTATCCAGTATCCTACAACAACACAATATCGATACACGGAGTTATATTCAATTACTTTCATTTATAAAATTATTAACCGTTTCTACATGTCAGTATCGTTGATAATCAAAAATTGATGAAAGACATAAAAAATAAAAAAAGATTGAAGGAAAAAGGTAACCTTAGTGTGCTTGGCATGAAGCTCCTTAGAAACGGAGGCTTTTCCGTTCATGTTTTGCAAAACCTTCGCTGCTTAGGAAATCACAGCGAAGGAAGAGCAAACAGAGGGAAAAGAGAAAGAGGACAAAAGAGAGAAAAAAAGAAATGTGAAATTTGGAATTGTGAAGTTTGTGTGTGGTGGAAGCAATCATTCAGAGGTGATGCGTTGGAAAAGCAGAGAAACGCGGGAATTCCATTCATTGTTCCACACGCTACAAACACAAACTGCTTTCGGTTTTTCTCTTTTTAGTCCCTGCTATTAAATTAATAAATTTAGTTCATCAAATATTAGAAATAGGTAAAGTGGGTGAATTAATCATAGATATTATAATCATTTATTATTAGTTATGTGTAAATAATATCAATAATTTATTTAATTATCAATAATTGACATTATTCAATTTATTTTTTAAAGTGAATTATTTATTTTGGATGAGTCAAACCATAAATTAATATATATTTTTAATGATTTTTTACGTTATGAAAAATACCTCTACAAAAAAAAATAGCTCAAAATTTGATATTTAAATTCATATTATTGATACTTTATTTCGAGATTTTTACGATTAAAAAATTCATATTTAATTTAATTTATCACAAGTTAAAAAATTTTAAATTTTTGTGATTCTTTTTTATAATGCTCTAAAATTTTTGAAAAAATTCATTTGAATATTTTAAAGTTAAACGATAATTAAATATGTTTCTTTTCAGTAGAGGTTAAAGTTGTTTGATAAATAATTTTTTGTATGGACTAAAAATTGTATTTTTATTTTACAAAAACTGAATTTGAATAGTTGAAATTTTATAGGAACTAAAAGCATATTTAACTTATCTTTTAAAAATAACATTTTTCTATATAAAAAGAGGGCAAAGACCAGAAAAATTACAAATAACATTTTTTTTATATGAAAAGAGGACAAAGACCAATAAAAATTACAAAGATAACGTGATATACATAGACAACTAAGTTTAAGAGATACCAATGTATATATATATTTAAGAAACTCAATTATCTATATTGTTTTATGTTATCTATTGCACTATGTTGATAAAGATAAAAAAAATGTTGGGAGAGTCGCGACATATTAGAGAGTTGAGAATTGAAAAACAGTATCAGATTGAAGTTTCCAAAACTCATTAATCCTATTTTTTATGAAACTGGATCAATAAGGGTTTGGAAAGAGCATCAGTCTTGAGAATTTCAACTTGTACCACTGCTAAATCTCAAACTCTAACATATCCGATAGATCCAACCCATTTTAGCACTCCACGGTAAATTCCATAACTTATAAAACTTTAATACTTAGATTAAACTGTTTTTAAACCACTTACACAATCGTATCACATTGTTTTGCATATGTGAAATAAAAAACTCCATACCGAGACCAAACCGTTTTAAAATTGCTTTTGTTCGGTTTAGACCTAAAGAGAAACTAAACCAAAGACTTTGACTTAAATAGAGTCAGTGAGCTGATCAAGTCAAAACATACCCATCAACAATCTTAATCTCAATAACATCCAAATAAATCTTCTTAGTTGTAATAAGGAATACCATAGTTAACCAGAAATATTTGAACCAATCAACTAACTTATCTTTTATTAGATAAGGTATACCAAACTTATCTGCAATAACACCTTAATCAAATGATAAATATTGGCCAAAACATCCAACCTTGACAAATAGACTAACTTGTTCAACATCTTTTAGTAAGGAAAAAAAAAAGCAAATTCTATTCTTACAATCCAACATGAATGTACCCAAGGTAAAAGTGATGTCCAATGTTTAATACACATTCATCTTCAAACTTTTAACTTATGTAAATCATCTAGTGAAAGACCAAGTCTAAGTATAATGGTGACAAAAATTGTCAATGAAGAAAAAAGGACACTGATGCACACTCTTATTGGACAAAATACAGGACAGAACTCTTCAATTTTTGAGAAGGGTATGCCGAAGGATCTTGTCCCAACTTCCAATGTCGAATCCCGCTACTGAATAATCTGAATGGAACTGAACAAAAATATTTCACATGAAATCGAAATCATCCAAAGCATCATATCGATCAGCGGCAACAAAATCCTCGTCGGGTTTGTCGACATTAAGCTGCTTTTTCTTGCCACCTGCAGACACAACAAAAACCTTGAAATAAATGGGAAAAGAGAGAAAGATAACATGAACGATAAAAGCAACATGGAAGATTATAACGTAAGATGAAGTTACCTGTCTTCTTTTTACCAGCATTGGCTTCTTTCTCCGCTTTTATCTTTTCGTTTGCAATGGCAGTTACCGAAGATGCTATATCTTTGGCATCTGCTCCTTTAAGAGAAGTCATTGATAATCTCATTACTGCCTTCAGTAGACCCATATAATGATAACTTTTCTGCATTCATCGAGAAGAAAATTAGAATGGCCATTCCACAAATCGGTAAAAGGAAGGTATAGGAAACAGAAGTGTTAAACCTCGAAAGGACGAAGCCTGTGCGAGATGAGCTCTGCATACTCCACAAAATCGCTCTCAGATTTCGGTATAAAAGTATCAAGGTTCTTTTCATCATTACTTCCACCAAACAATTCTTTAGTGGACTTGTAATCTGCTTCTTCAACCAATCTGTCATAAGAATAAGAAGTAAATTAAATAAGAAACAGTAGGTTGCTTGGTCTGAATTAACCATCTATTTCTTTTATATGTTGTACTCATTCAGAAGCTAGGAGAGCCACAAATTTAGAAAAAGGAGGGGACAACTTTACCAGTATGATATTGCGTAAACATCAAATTTAATTGCAATGAAGAATGATGAGTATATTTTAAGTTAAATTTTCTAATCATTTAAGTTCAGAAGTTTTAATTGTAGTAAGGATGCTGAAGTTCCACCCCAGTTAGTGACACTATGTCTACTGTACTTTGATAGCCTTTGGTCAAAGAGAGATGCTTGGACTTACAAATGAAAATATCAATCCTTAGTACATCTCATCCTCCCTCATTTGCAACCTATATTATATATATCATACCAAATAACCTACCATTTAAACAAATGTATCCTTCTAAATAGCTTAACTTATGGTTTTCGTTGGTCTCCCTTAACTTCTAACTACTAGATTATCCTTCATGTGATTAATCCTCCTTACTGACATTTCTACAAGCCTTTTGCACACCATCTTTTTCTCAAGGGAAGGGTGCTACCCAAGTTATCTCACTAATGCATTCATCACTATATTATGTTTTGTGTGTCCATCTTAAAATCCTCATCTTTGCAAAAAAGAGTTCAAGTATTGGCTCTTTATCATCCACGTTCTGTTTCATACAATGTTGGGTGTTAAAGTTGTGGCAGTAATTTATCTTTAGGCTTTAGTTGTACTTTTCCATCACAAATTACAACAGAATTTCTCCACTAATTAACCCCATTGAATCCTATGATTTGCACCTTCTAAGACGCCAAAAAAAAGCTATTTTCCCATAAGAACCATAGGTAGTTAAAGCAACCCTTAATAGCCACTACATTGAAACAACACACAGTATTGACAGATCACTTTACCACATAACAAAACCAAGTTGCCATAAAAGAAGTACACAAAAGCAACCTAACAAAGAAGATGATTCAAGATTCTGTTGGACATTTTATAGTGTGCGCTTGCTACTAATCATACTTACTTTGCCAACATACATGGCAAATCTACACAATGTTACACGTAGTTCATAATTATATGAACCTGTATTAATAACAAGTTATTCTAAAAGGAACATTAGGATTAGGATCAGGGTAAAGAAATTAAATGTAGAATAATAAACCTTTGTTGGCGAAGCTTTTCAGCCACAGGATCCAGAGGTTCTTCCTTTACTGGTTCTACTTTCTTTCCCTTCTTTTCAGCAGGTTTTTTAGGAGCCTTTTCAGTAGTTTTAACTGCAGGTGCTGCAGGAGCCTGATGATATTATACAAGCAACAAAAAACTGAAAATTAGTATCTAAGGGAGCAGTTAAAGACCATTATTATAACAAACAAACGATGCATCGTTTCATTAGAAATAATTGTTAAACTCATTTAATTGTACTATACATTACATGTTAAAGTAAAGAAACCTCAACAATTTTTAATTTAAAACAAGCACATTCAATTTTGGCCAAAAGAAAATAGAAAAAACAAGTTATATTTAACTATATCAGTTTCCTGCACATTGTAATGCAAAAAATGTAAAAGATTCAAAGCAACAGTGATTGTATTGGCATCAAGATAGTACAAAAGGGTGAGCTAATTACACAATAAGAAGACAATTAACTAATTATGAATGAGCTATGTCAATTTTTTTAACTTTAAGATTATAAAAATTGTATGTAAATGAAATGCGCTGTCGAAAAATTATTTTTAATTGTCCTTACCAGAGTGGGCTCCTCGTCATCTTCCCATGATTCCTTCACATCATTTTCGTCCACATCTTCATCTTCCCATTTAAGTTTAGTCGGCTCTTGTAACTTAAGATCAATAGGAGCAAATTGCTCTTCCTCTGAAACAAATAGACAAGCATTTCTCAAATTAACAACAATAAAAAATATAGTACAACAAACATAGAATGCTTTGTGACTGAACTAGTGATTATTGATTTAATAAATACAATTTGTATGTTAGAATCATGCAGAGTTTGATTGGAATTGGGAATTGATTTGATATAGACATTAGAGTCCAGTGACCAGTTTTACACCGTCGTCCAATGAGAACCAATCATTTTGCCATATATCCTTATTTAATAACAACCTTTTAAAAATAACTACCTCAAACTTGGTTCTTATTGGATATCAATGTAAAACTAGTCTACACTGACGGTGCATATCCTTATTTTCTACAAATTATATCTTTAGTTGATAAAGCTGATAATAAGGAATCTATTTGATTTTGAAATCATACCTTTGGCTATGTAAATTTAGCAATTTCAATATAATATGGTTGGATTTGTGTGAAATGAGATTCAATCATTATTTCTATATCTAAATGGACACTTCCATCCTTACTAGATTAGGCATTTTGAAAGCTACAATTGACGGCAATAACGAAAAACACCAAGGAGTTGAGCAAATTATATCTTTAATATTCAAAACGTGAAAATAATTTATTTACAGATCAATTAAAATCAATCGTTAACAATGAGCCCAAAATATTCAAATCAATTTCATTTTCCATCATACTAAACATACTCATAATAAACAAAGTGTAATTGAACAATCAATTGAAAAACATAATAACTTTTGAGTAATTTGTCAGGTTTTCTTAACCAAAATAAACAATTGTAATTTTATAAATTTTGTTAACACATATCAGTGGAAGCATTTAAAATAAGCAAAAACAGAGAAAATGACACGACAATTTGGCTGTAAAATAAACAATAATGCAACTGACCAACACATATCATTTATTTTAAAGTGAAAAACACACTACATATCCAATTAAAATTTTCACCCAAAAATATAAGATACCAGCAGTTATGTTATTATATAATTATATAATAGCTTGATTAATTAAATTAAGTTTCATTACCCCAATCATCCTCCATTTTGTTGCTGTGGTCACTTCTTCAGAAGAAAACAGAATGAAAAAGAGTTCCAGTTAACAAACTGCATGAAGGGTAAAATTTGTCAGATTTCTGAACTGGATCAATATAAACAATAAGAGTTAACCAACCCCACCTCCTCAACCTCGCCAAAAACCAAATAAAGAGATAAATAAGGCACTGAAAAAAAAGGGGGGGAATGACACAGATTTAATCAATCTGCAAATACCCATTAAAAGTTACAATCAAAACAAGCTCTTAACAAGTAATAACTAAACCACCACAAAAATCAATCCATACAAACTCTATAGAACTGGCACTTCAGATAAAAAGTGTGTCCAGGTGTCCGACACCGACACAACATTGACATATTGATTACATTCAATTAATTCATTTTCTCAAATTATTATTGGTGTTGCAGTGTTAGTATTGTGTCTGGTATTTGTCTCCGTGCTTCATAGCATATAAGTCTAATATTCAATTAAATCAATCCATTCAATCACTCTCATGCAACAGCACCAACACAACACTTTTCAAAAGTAATCACCACCCCTATGAACTCAAAAAAAATCTGAAACAAATTTTAGCAAAGTACAAGGTTTTCAACAAAAAATACTGTGCAAAAATAAAATAAAAATAAAACAATTAGTCTTAGAATTGATAATGTCAAATGCATATTCGTCCATCTACCTTCCAATTCAGCATAATCTTACAAAAAAAAAACAAAGGGGCAAAAAACGGTTCAATTTCAAACCCTAGAAAAAAATACCAACTTTCACTGATAAAGTCACAAAAGGATCTAATACATACGACAATTAATTCTTCGATTTTCGATGGAAAAAAAATCTGAGGAAAAATAATAAAATCGGCGATTGAAAAAAATTGAATAATTAGATGGAAAAGGAAGAAGAAAGAGAAAAGAGAATGAAAAGAACCTGGTGAGGCGCGTTAACGGTGAGAGAATTAGGGTTTGTGCGGTGATATTGAGAAGAGAAGAGAAGGAGAGTGAGGTTTCAATCTGAGGATTTAGGGCAGAGAATGGAATAATGTGTTAATTGTGGAAATTATAAACTGCTGTTAAAATAAAATATTTATAACGAATGGGTGAAATCTTTTTTACAAAAGATTTTGTTTTTTTTAAAAGATTTACAAAAGATTTTTTAGTTTTTTTTTATAGCTATCTATCGCGATTTCTATTCTTTTGTTCACATAAATCAAGGGATTCTTGTTAAACATAAATCAAACGGTTTTTTTTTTTTAATAAGAAAATTAAAACCAACTAAGTATTTGAGGTTGTTTAAAAACAATATTATGTATTTGAATTTAAGT
>JBBPBQ010020322.1:43831779-43842877 GCA_037974755.1 Cicer yamashitae | reverse complement strand
TTATGATTAAAACTAAAAAAAAAATCAAAATCAAACGATTTTTGTTCACGTAAAAAACACATAAATCATAAATTTTATTTTTATGTGAAGATACTTAATTTTGGTCAAATATTTTTCTTGTCAAATATACTTTACAAAATATTGTTTTTTGGTCAGAGGTTTACAAAAGGTTTTTAAGTTCAACTTTTATTCTATAGCTAATCTATCCCATTTTTAGGCTTTTCTTCACACAAACCAAATTCATAAATAAATAAAAATTACTTCTATATGAAGACATTTTCATATTGATGGACATTTTTCTAGTCAAATATGCCTTTAACAAATTAGTTGTTTTTTAAATCAATAGAAAAGTATAGTATATATATATATATATAAAAGCCGTATCCCATTAACACTCAATTTTTATTTTTATATAAAAATTTATCAATGCAAAATTTTCTCAACAAACTTCCTTTATTTGTAAAACAATTTTTTATTAAAACAAATTTTTCTACCAAACTATCTATATTTAATTTTTTATTATTAATTTATAATTTTATTTTAATATAGTGTAAACTACTTAAATTTATAATTTTAACACTATTATCCATCTAAATAACTTTTTTTATACAATAATAACATAAAAATTTTGTAAGTTAGGATTATTTCTCCTCATCTCTCTAATAAATAATTAGCTACGTTCTTTACTGAAACATAGTTAATGTCATTGAATTTTGGATTTTTAAAATTATCTAACAAACTGTTTTAGTTTTTACTAAAACAAAACATGTTTAATAAATAAATATATTTAAAACTTATGAAAAGTTACTCTACAACCTTTGTGTACTCCTCTGATTTCTTATAACCCCCACACCCATACAACACCTCATCAAGCTTTCACCCCCAACTGTCAACCACCGGAGCCACCTCCCCTGCATGACATCTCCAAGGCTGCTCCACTACCAATAGAGCTGAAGTAGTTTGTTAAAAAGCCTCACCATTGTTGAACTCTATGGGATAGTATTTCATGTGCAAAATTGTTAATGGATACTATCAATTTTTATTTCCTCTCCACCAAACAAATGGATTTCGGTCATGTGGTGCGTTTGGCTAAAATCAAGACCACATATAGTCGATGTGTGCCAACAAAAGACTGAGAACAAACTCTTAATTGAATGAGATTAAAGACTGTGAATTTTCTCTACTTCTCTGTCTACAATTCGTGCAGAAGAAATTGATTTGAGTGTTAGGCTTTAGATATTGGTTTGATAGCCATTAGTGTTTTAAAGTGTGGATGCATGTCTCAAAACAATGTGTCCAAATGATTTGTAATGTTATATGTGTGATCTATTAAAGTTGCTTGTTTTGCCTTAAAAAAAAACAGTTTTAAATCACAAATCACAATTTGATTGGAAATGAATCTCAAATCATAGCTTGATTGGTAGTAATGAATAAATTACATTTTACATATGTGAAAGCATGGTTTCTAAAAATAGTGCAGAGCAAAACACAGACTAAAAGTAGCACTGCAATTACAATTATATTTATTCACTTCCTCTACTAAAAATCCAAACAACAATAAAATAGAAATTCCCTTTGGTCCACCATTTGTTGTATTCTTTCTTTCATACTTCAATATACATTAACGTCCTTCCATCACAGCAAAATCAGAAGAGTCTGAAAGGAATATAAAAAATAAATCAGTTTCATTAGTCATTACAATACCATGGTTAAAAAACAAAAAGCAAACAATTTGGCAGTGATAAACACCAACTTAACCAAGTAACCAATTTGAGAATAATTTGGGTCCCCTATAGTGCTACACAACACAGCAAGGACCTATTTGGTGACCAAGATAAAGGAGATATGATATAATAAGATATTATATTCTTTGTTAATCCCTTGTCACCAATCTTTCCATTGTGGAGCCATTACTATTTATCCAAACTTCTCATCCATCATACTCTTGTCCATTTTTCTTATCTTATTTATTCTTTTATCCTAACATGTTCACACTCCACCAAACTACCCCTAAAAGAAAAAATGTGGATATTAACTTAGAAATATAATAAAATTAGAGTTTAATTGATATACACAGTTGATTTTCCTGCTGATCCTTTCCGAGGCGATAAGTAAGACAAAGCAAGTCAACACAGGGTCAAACTCTCGATGGCTATAGATCTAATGGCTAAACTAAAGTGTTTTCGTATTATTAGCAACTAGGCCGAAAACACTTTCAGTGTAAATTAGTTTTACACAAAACATCAAATAGGAGCCCTCCATTTTACCATGTCATACCACTAAATTTAAAATGTAGTAACCAAAATGGGGTGATGTGGCAGAATACTAGATTTTCATTGGATGTCAGTGTAAAACTAATTTACACTAACAGTGTATTTCCTATTTTCTCTAAATATATATATATATATATATATAGAGAGAGAGAGAGAGAGAGGCAACAAAGGAAAATGGTGACAAGATATGACAGAAGCTCCTCAGAACTACCTTATTCAACATATAACAAGAGAAACTAACTAAAATTCGGAAATTGGAACGATAGAAGTGAAAGTTTTGTGGAATCTGAATAATTCATCATTGGAGCTTTAGAATACCAACACACACGGCATTCCACAATCTAACTAAAGTGGAAACTCATCCAAAACATTAAAGCTAAAAACAAAAAACTAAATAACATCCCTAGTCCATGAAACTAATCCTGTTTGGATGAAGCCACACATTCTCACTGAAAAATCTAAAAGGCAATTCAATATGAGAAGCTCTTCTTATTTACCAGTACCACAATGCTTAAAACCAATGATAAAAGATAAGCCTTCAGGAGAACATTTTTTCAGAGAAAAAGAAAACAGTTTTACATCATCATCAATAAGTCAAAAACTCAAAATATCATAGAACTCATCAATAAATCACCAAAATAACTGCAATAGAAAATAGAGATCTGTAATGTATACACATCTAATAATAGGTCTAAATTGAGGTTGGCAACTGCAATTGCAGCCACAATATAAAGGTTTTAGAGGTTCCACAACAACATTGCAACCGCAATTGCAACCACTCAGCCGCATTTTGCCACAATGTCAATGTCCGCAGCGTAAAATTCAGAACCATGCATCCAATCACTTAACAAACTCAAATATATTAAGGAACTCGTCAATTAGTCACAAACAGTAAAACTAACTGCAACAGGAAAACCAATATCTGAAATGTCACAACCAATAACTTAACAAAATCAAATAAAATACAAAATGAAGAATTACATAAATTATAACGTTCTAATTTATATACTCTGTCAGTGTAAATAGTTTTTACATTATCAATCAATCACACTCGTTAAATCATTAGAAAGACTTAACTTTTACTATAATTACTTCTAGAGTTATACACATAATTGGTTGTGATGTGCTTTTAACACTGGATGAAAATTAAACTCAAATTAGGGTAAACCACAATTTTAGTCTTTGAAAGTGTAGTACTTGTCATTTTGGTCTCTAACTCAGACAAAAACTGAAATTAGTCATCGAATAATCAAAATAGTTATTGAAAGATGCAACTTACTATCATAAAAATCCCTTAAAGATACAACAGCAATGAAACGCACCGTATCATTTTTCAGAAGGTGTAATTTCCTTAGGCGTCTTAGCAACAATGGAAAGTGCGTGAAGACCAGATTGAAGTTCATCGTTGAGAAGATCATAGACCATACGGTGTCGTTTAACGAGACTCTGACCTTCGAATTTGGGAGAAACGATTTTCAAATTGAAATGAGTTTCTTTATCGGAAGTTTCTTTCATTGCGGCGTGACCTGCGTGCTGATACGACACGTCGTTTACTTCCAAAACGGTGGCTTCGAGTGATGATTGTAGCTTTGTTTTTATTCGGGTGGCTCTTGATAGTAAACCGTTGCCATTGCGGAAACTCATTGGATTAGGGTTTGCAGAAATTGGGGAAAGTGATTTTCAACGAAAACGAGAACGATGAACTAATTGAAATTAAGGTTTTTTTAAAATAAAAATAAAAAATTACATAGAAAATATCAATTTTTTAATTTTAAGATATTAAAGGCACAATTTTAAAATTTTTTTTTTTATTCTTTAACTAATATCCTTACAACACCTAGCATTTCTCTTATTTATTTTTTAAGAAAATTTTAATTCTTTTGATAACAAAGGTTTTAATTCCAAAGAATATCTAAATGATTCTAGTTTCTTATTCTTAAGAAAACTAATGCATTAGTTCTAATTTTTTGGGACAAAATATTTTAATCACTCAAATTTAAAAGATTTTATCTTTTAAATTTCGAATTTAAGACTCATTGTAGAATCAAATATTTTAGTTGATTGATTATTTAGAGTGTCTTTTCTTTAAATTCAACTTTCAAAAATTATATTCATTGCGAAATATTTTAGTCTATAAGACTGAATTTATATTATGTAAAGATATTGATGGTCGAATTAATACAAATAAGAGGGACACTATATAATCCAATGACATAAAATCCATAAAAAAATTATATTGTTTTCTATATAAAAAAAAATGTTTATACTCATCAATATATATTTCGTTTTTCTCATTTCCTTAATCAATGTATTTGTGAAAATTCATTTGAAATATTTTGTTCCAATATACTATAATTTATCAAACCAACTACAATTAAGAAATGAATGAAATTAGGAGATCCCAATTATCCCTCTAAAAAGCAAGTGCACCTTAGTAAATAAATCAAATCAATGCTTCATTAATCATTTTAATGTATTGCATCATGTTCAAATTAAATAGTCACAACATTAACCTTGTCAAATGCATCATAATGGTGTTTATTTACTACCACTTTTGCCACATAAGTCCCTAGTGCCACCATAGCCACTACTCCAAGCACAACTTTAATGGTTGTACTTTTTCTATTTTGTGCCCCCCATAATGAATGTTTCTCCATGGTTGCATCTTTGCCATATTGAATGACTTTACTTTTTGGTATTACAATAGAAAGAAGTCCTTGAGAAAACTTTGCTTGGATCCCATTCATATTAAATTCTTTTGGAATTCTAATTTCTTTGTGGAAACGACTCCATTTCTTACTAGATGCACCAAGAGGCCTTTCACCATAAATTTTTAGGATCCCTTTATTGTTGCTTTGCACCTTAAGTTGCTCCTTTTTGAAACCTACAAAGATTCATGAGAAAAATATCATCGATGCAAGGTTGAATTGATTAAATTTACCTTATACAAGAGTTATTGAATGTGTAAGTATACTAAGTTTAATAGTTGGTGTCAACAGATAACTCAATAATATATTAATAGACTTTTTTTTTTAATTATTTTTTTAATTTATATTTATAAAATTGGTTCTTGTATCTACATATTAAGTTAGATACAACTTTGAGGTTTCTATCTAGTTTGGTGTCCTTAAAATGTAACTAGAGGCTTGCTTTATATAATCTCCAATTAGGATCATGTTTATAAGCTTTGGAACTTTGACAAGTTAATATTTGAAATCTACTATGATTTTTCGATCTCTTTTTTTTTTTTTGCTAAAGTTTTATATTCAAGAAAATATTTGAAATCTACTATCCATAATTTTTCAAACTTTTATACTAAAGATTTATATTCAAGAAATTTTAACATTTCAGTTTCAAAATCGTTAAAGTGACAAATTCATTTAAAGGTGAAATAAGTTTTTGATCTCTATAAAATTTGAAAATTTTACTTTTAGTCTCTATAACAAAATTTTCAACTTTTTAGTCACTAAAAAAAAAAGTTATTCACTTTTAGTCTCTATTTAAAATTTTTTTTTTATAAAAAAATAATCTTTTTAGTCTCTATAAAATCAAAATAAATACTAAAAGTAAATAAAAAAAAATTTAAATACCAAACATAAAATAAAATGTCATAATTTTTGTAAGAGATAAAAACATATTTAACCTATGTATTGTAATATGGTTACCTTTTTTATTAAGATTAGATATAGTTATATCTTAGAGAATTGTCTAATTTGCCTAAAATTAAGGTCCCAAGACCCCTGCCTTTTATTCTAGTGGATATTAAATTGGCTCGTAAAATATAAATTGCATATATTAAATTAAACTAAAATACAAAAGAGAGTAAATAATCATGGAATTCTAATATACCCTTCAAATCAATCTCAAGAGTCTTTTGTCCTTCCTTTGTGAGCCATTTGCAATAAGGTTCAAAATCTTCATACAAGTGATTGCTAGTAATTCCAGCTTCCTTAGTTTCCATTGAATTCTCTTTTTCTTTTTAATTAATTTGAGATTTTTTCAATTGCCAAAAGTTATGGAAATGTATATATATTGAATGAATGAAAGAATTGTGATTCAATCTTTTTATACAAATTAATAAAGACTATTAGGAAAGAATTTGTGATGAGGGGTTTCATTCTTTAATTATCCTTTTGGTTGAGAATGATTCTTTTTTTGGTTTGAATAGATCATCAAAGTGAGGTTGCTTGCTTCAATATTCTTGTATTGGAGCATGGTGAGAGTTATGTGTGTAAACTTCAATTGAAGGAAACTCATGCTTTTGATTCCCTTTTCTTCATCTTAAGAAATGGATATTTTTCCTTTTGTCAAAATTTTGTTCCAAAAACAATCTTGGGAGTTTGAACTTTTGCTTTTGAGTGTTTAAAAAGCATCGAAATCCATAGCATTCAGTATATATGAGATGAGATATACGAAGCAAAATGATTTTTAATACAAAAGATAAGTGACATCATTAAATCTGAATCATATACTTATACATGTATTATTATGATTGAAAATTATTTAGGTGTTATATGACTACTTAAAAAAGTCACTTGATTTTTAGTTTTAATCTTAATCATTTATGATTTGATCGACGACTATAATTTATTCTTCTCACATTCTCATTATAGAAGTTCTTTTATTTGATATGATCCATATATATATTTATATCAATGTTCGGAAAATCGAATCGACAATTGAGCCAATAGAGACAACAATTCAAGATTCAATAATTCAACTGTAATCGAATGATTAATAATTAAATTATATAATTTAATATTTTTATAATTATATATAATTAAATTATATAGTTGTTTTACATAGTTATCTATTCCACTACACTCCTACTTTAATTTAAATTAGTGTGTACCCGTGCAAAAATTCATGGGTTTTGTTGCATGGTGATATCTAAATGAAAAGACTATATATAATTGAAACCTATTAAGAATGAAACTTAAAATTCTAAATACAAGAATAAGGAGAAAATGGGAAAACAATAGCTTGAAAGTTCAATTGAAAAACATAAAATGAAATTATATTTGGTAAAAGATAAAAAATGATACAATGATTTTTTTATTTATATTAGTTAGTGAATATTAACCTTCTAACTACTTCTCTAATTATTGTTATTCTTAATGATTCCTCTTAAACTCAGAATTGATAAAGTCACCAATTTTAGTTTGGACTACAAATTTACATTGAATTAAAAAACAACAAAATGCAATGAGTAAAAGAAGAAGAAAAATCCAAGATAGGACATGCAGATTAGCCATTGCAATTTGCGATCCCATTCGAACCCTAACATCAATTGTATTCAAAGATCTTGCATTTCTTATGATATACAAAGCAAAAAAGATGCCGATAGATTGATATTGGAAGGTTTTGTCACATAACATGTTGTCGGATTGAAAACACAAACAGAGCATTGTGATGGCGTTGGCATAGTGATTGTGTGCTCAATTATCGACGACACAATGATTTCTATGATAAACTTTTCCAACTCATACCATGAACGATGAACTGAATCTGGTGCGTTGAAGGATGGATCAATGTACAGACTCGATTTACATAATCCTGATGATGGAGACAATATTGATGTCGACGTCGTGATTATCAAAATGAGAAATGGAGATTTTCAAGAAAACCGTATGATAAGCGTTTGAATTCGTAGATTCGTGATCCACTAGAATGACCTTGGTGAGATCGGCAGCAAACTTTTTCTTTTCCTCGAAAACAAGAACTAAAATCGATATAAGTGAATGTTTGTTGTGTTTGAATCACCATTCTCTTCCTTTGTGTGGCTACAACATACTTCATCCTTGACTGAAAACCGAATCCATTTTTGAATCTCCGTCGTCTTCAACATTTGAACCAAAATATGAAAGAGATGAATTATTAAAGAGAAATATAAAACTTGAAATGATAGTGTGAAAAATTATGATACAATTAGTGTAGAATACACCTTTATATAGTGCTCATAAGGTAACTTACATAACGACCTTCTATTTAATCATAACTAACTTTTAGCTACTTTAAATCATATCTAACTAAATCTACCAATACCTAACAACCCCGCAAGTTGGTGTTGGAATTCAAGTTTGAGTGATTGGTTCTACATCGACTAAGAATGGAAAATATGTTGGATATACAAGAAAGGTGACTCGTATACCAATTGCATTAAGGTTTTGGGTTGGGATGTGGTGTCAAGGTCTCTTAGGGATCCTGGATGTTTAGCTCATTGTTGCTATTGCACTCCCTCGAGCTCCCCAATAAGTGGTATTAAATTCATGGCTCGACTTGGTGGGAGAGCGGGAGTGGGAGATCCTAGTGTGGGTTGTGGGTGACTCACGCTTAAAAGGGAGATTGTTGGAATTCAAGTGTGAGTATTTAGTTCTATATCGACTAGAAATTGATGAAATATTTTATATATAAGAGTGGTGACTCATATACCTAATGTCTTAAGGTTTTTGGTGGAGATGTGGTGTCAATGTGGAAGAAAAAGAGCTCAATTGAAAAAACCTAAAATGAAATCATATATAGAACCAAAATTGTTGACTTTTAAAATATGTGACTCATTTCGTGAATTAATTTAAATAAGGAAACTAAAACTGTAATTAAATCTTTAATTATTGAATTAAATCGTATGTTCATCGGTTGTATTATGAGCATACATTTTTTTTTTACTAAATAAATAACAAATAGGAAAACAATTTTTTATTTGGCAATGTAGGAGAAGAAATTGGGAAAAATTAATAAAAACATGTACTCGGTAACAAGAAAAAATAAATGAAGAAATAATATATTTATTTTGTTTTCATTTTCTATTATCTCGGTTACTGAATTATTCTACCGTTTCATATTTCTATGTTTATGAATCTCTCCTCGTATCTTCTGCTATTTAAAAATTTCTATTTCCCAAATTTTGTTATTTTTGTAATTAATGCACACTCTTACAATAACCAACAAACACATGATTTCTTATGTCTTCTCCTCTTCTTTAGGATTTCTTATAAATAGGGTCACATTTATTCAATTTAATTCACATCTTCTTTCTTGCTGTTCTAATTCTGAAACTTTTGAAATTTTGACTCGCATCATATTTCTTCCATATTTTGCTTGCTTTCATCTTCTTTAGATACTTAAATTTATGGTTCTCTTCTTTCTAATAGCACTGTCGCACATTCAAATGGAAATTGTAAATGTTTCTTCTATAAATCGCAATAAATCTTTTAACTACATAATCTTAGTGTAGAAGATATTTCATTTTACTTGAATTAGAGCAATCAACTCAACATGTGACTCATCATATCTTAGAACCTAGCAAGCATAAGTTTACGATTTTTATGGACAGTTATTCCAAGTTGGGAATCAAACATCTTGCTCCAATGTAATAGACGTAGGAACATACCTTTTTTTATTATGTTTTGTTGTTTTATGTTTTGAGTTTTTGCTTTGGTTTTTCATGTAAGAAGAAAAAACTGTGAGATGATGAAACAACATAAGGAAAAAATTGAACGAGGAAAAATTATTCCATCACAAATTTTGCTTCATGCATTTTATAGTTTTGATAAGTAAGTTTTTATCAATTTCAATAAAGATTTTCTATCTTATAGTTGTTTTTTGTAAGTAAATTGAAATTTTGTTTGTATTGTATTATACGTTTACAATTTTGTTACTACGTCATATTTTTATGTTAATATGTTGATTATTATATCTTTTATAGTAATTTATAATAATCATATGGTATTTTTCTTTTCAAAATCACCATCATATCAATTCATTCTAATAATTATTATAGTGGATGATACTTAATAGAAAATAAATTTTAGTTCATTGAATAATAATTATCTTAATGTATTACGTGTTTTATATTTACAATTCATATTTATATTCGGTGCTATGCACGGATTAACACACTAGTATAAATTATACCAATCTTTTTAGGGGTCACAAATTTGGAAAGATTTACATATAAACATTTTTTGGACTTTATATTGGTTGTTGAACAACATGATTTACTTCCATTGTCTAAAATTAATATTTTCAAATTTTTTAAAAATAAAGATGTTTTTTTATAGAAATTAAAAATAAAATATTAAATTTTATAGAGAATAAAAGTTTGTTTATAACTTATTTGATCCCCGATTAAAAATGTCCCGGGACACTCAAGACCTCAAACATTTTACAGTTAGTTAGATGATGAATAAAATAAAATATTAAAACATGTTCTAATTTCAAATATAGCACAGTTGTTATATGTGTAATTAGAAAAATTATGCACTTAAAAAAATTATGCGGTATATATTGGATATAAACATGGTATAATAAATATTTGTTTTATGAATAATTTATATAATAAATTATAATTAATGTATTATAATTTTATATAAGTGTAAGTTAGAAGTTTTACGTTTATTATAAAAGTATATGTTAAATAATATATAACTTAAATGATCTAAATTTCACTGCATTAGATATTTGAACACTTGTACAATTAATTTTAGTCTAATATAATGATTCTCGAACCCCTCAAGATCTAACATGATTCATATAAAAACTGTACTTTACAAGTTTGATTTTATTTATATTTTATGGATAAATACTGCAAAAACCGTACCAAATCAAAACATATATTTTTAATTTGTTCTATATTTTTTTTCTTATGAACAAATCAAACCAAACAGAAGTGCTACATTTTTATTCATCAAAATTTGTTTAATATAAAAATATATAATACGGGAAAAAATATCTTTTATAAAATAATTTTTTAAATTTTTATAAATGTGATCATATTAAATTGAATCAAAACAATTTTTTATTCATCGTTTTGATTTGGTCTATAT
>JBBPBQ010020322.1:43818382-43831745 GCA_037974755.1 Cicer yamashitae | reverse complement strand
AAATATTACAAAAATTAAATCAAAACAAATCGTCTATTATTAATTGGTTCAATTTTTCTTTTTCTCTATAAAAAATGGGTCCAAGTTGATTCATTACACAGTATCAATCAATTTTTTTGATTAATTTAAAATTTTAATTAAATAAAATAAGGTAATTAATTAAATATATCTTAAATTCAAATAAGTTGTTCGAGTCGACTATAATCATGCATTAATAAAATATTAAGAAGGATATTGAATTTCATTTACTTGTGTCAATCACTATTAGACAAATTATTTGGTACATTCTTAAATTTAGAATGGTCCAATACATTATTTTACATTACATTCATCATTCATTGTCTCCATTTGTTGAATATAGTACTAACACCTAATTATTTTGTCTTTCTAGAATTTTCTTTCCATTTTTTGAAAATAATAAGTTTTAAATCGAAAAAATTAACCATATATAAGGAATGATATCCAATTTCATTTATTTGGCAATCAATATTAATTAAATTATTTGGTATTTGTAATGTTCCAGTACATTTCTAACGTGACATCTATTTATTATTGTTTTCATTTCATGTTTTCGTTTAAATATTTAATTATATATATATATATTATAATAATTATTAATTAAAGTTTAAAGTCTAAATCCCAAAATTCAAATTTTAGATTTGTCGCGACGTTCAATAAACATTGTTAACCATCTATAGTCAAGTAAAAGAGAATCCAAAAACAAAAGCCATAATACATAAACATAAAAATTCATTGTTAAATAAACGCGTCGAAATTATAATATCTAAATAATTGTTACTCTAATTAGATAAAATTAAATTGTTGTAACGTTAATTATAATTTATAAGTTATAGTTAATCTAATTAGTTAATATTGAACTATTGAATTATTAAAATTATAACTTATAAGTTATAATTAGTCAAATTAATTAATATTTAATTGCTAGATAATTGAAATACTACATTATAAGTAATAATCGGTCTATTTAGGTTAGATTGAAACGTTGAATCATTAAAATTAAAGTTTATAAGTCATAGTTAGTGTAATTAGGTTTTATTGAACTATTTGATCATCATAATTTATAAGTCATAGTTAATTTAATTAGGTTATATTGAACCATTGAATAATTGAAATTTGATTTTCTAAGTTATAGCAAATATGTTTAGTTAATATTCAATTGTTATATCATCAAAATTAGAATTCTCAAGTCGTTGTTAGGGTAATTAAGATGTTTGAATCGTTGGATCACCAAAAATTAAATTTATAAGTTTGATGATCAACGATTCAGTCTATCCCAATTGCACAAACAATTACCTATAAATTTTAATTTCGATGATCTAACGACTCAATCTAACCTAATTACACAAACAATTACTTCAAAAATCTAATTTCTATAACCTAACAATGTAATCTTAACTAATTAGAGTGACTATGACTTATAAACTATAATTCGATGATAACTAATCTAATTACACTAACAATATCTTAAAAATTATAACTTGAATGATTCAACATTTTAATATTAACCAACTAGATTAAGTATTACTTAGAAATTTTAATTACGATTATTTAATAATTAGATATAACATAATTACACTAACAATTACTTAAAAATTATAAATTCAATTAATCTTAACTAATTATAATGGCTATGATTTATATATTTTAATTTTGACTGTCTAATAATTCAATCTTAAATAAATAAATAAATTATATTTTAAAATTATATTTTAAAAATACAACCATTCAATCTAAACCAACAACACAAACAATAACTTTGTTTTCGAGGGCAAGTGCCTTTTGTACTATTTACTTTATTATGTTGCAAATTTGGGGAACTCTCACTTTGTTTGTGTTCCCTTGTGATTATGCTATTGAGTTTGTTTAAATTATAGTATCGTGGTACTAGTTTACACCACTACGTCAATTATATTATATGTATTTATTTTGGACAACTTAAAATCATTCTGATTAATGTAACATTAAGATAGATCCGTAGTATTATGTTTGATATTCTAAATGCTTTATATACAATGTGATACTTGTTTATTTAAAAAATTTTAATTGATTAATAATTTTGTCCTTTATATTTCTCAATTATTTTTGGATAAGGGTGTCACATCAAACACCCGAGTTTTAATTAATATAATTATAATATGTATAAATATAAATAAACATTTAAATTATTTAATTTTAATATATACCACTATATTTTATAATTTATTTCCAAAAAATATTAAATTATCATATATATATATATATATTAAATGCGAACAACAAATATAATAAATAAACTGATTTAAATTTAATTATTAATAGTACATAGTCACATTTAATTACCTTAATTAAAAACTAAAAATAATAGTTATTATGAGACGAATGACATGTAACACATGTTTTAAATTTCTTTTAACCAAATCACGTTTATTTCCAAACACAAATTAAAAATAACACTATTACTACATTAATTTACGATTTTGCCCCCACACTATCTATCCCCTTCCTCCATTCCCATCCTCGATTGATTGTGGTCTTTCTTGTTTCATTCTCTTCTCCTTTTTATCATTTCACCCTTTCTCTCTCTCTCTCTCTCTCTCTCCTCTCTATTTTCTCTCTCTTCTTTTCACGTTGACATGTCTTCTGCCGACGGTAACGGCAGCAATCTTCCCATCCCCAACTCCGACGAACTCCGCCGTTACTTTTGCCACCAGTGCGAACGCACCGCCTTCATTTCAACTTCCTCCACCGATCTAATCTGTCCCAATTGTAACGGTACCTTCCTCGAAGAACTCGAAACCCCAATCCCTAACCCTAACCCTAATCCCAATCCCAATCCAAATCCTATTCCACCGTTTTTCTCCTACACTACCGACTTTCCCGCTGCGAATTTCTCGTTTCCTATTGGAAATTCTCAACCGTTCGAAGATCTCTCCGTTTTATTCGGTAACCGATCGTCGCCGTCGCCGGCGTCGCCTTTCGGTCAAGCGTTTAATCCTGTCGCTTTTATTCAAAACTATCTCCAGAACATAAGACCGGGAGCGGGAGGCAACGTTCAGTTCTTCATCGACGATGCGGATGATCCGACTGGACCGTTTCGGTTTCCCGGAAACGCGAATCCGGGAGATTACTTTTTTGGACCAGGACTTGAGGATCTGATCCAGCAACTTGCTGAGAATGATCCGAGTCGGCGTGGGACTCCGCCGGCGTCGAAGTCTGCCGTGGAAAAACTTCCAGTTATATCGGTTACCGAGGAGCTGCTTGAGTCCGATTCGGCGCAGTGTGCTGTGTGTAAAGACACATTTGCCCTCGGTGAAAAGGCGAAGCAGATGCCGTGTAAGCATATATATCATACGGATTGTATCTTGCCGTGGTTGGAATTGCATAATTCTTGTCCTGTTTGTCGGTATGAGTTGCCTACAGATGATGCTGATTATGAGCAGAGGGCTCGAGGAGACGGTGTCGGCGGCGGTTCTGGTGGTGGTGGGGTTGATGATTCGCAGACAAGGAGGTTTAGGATGTCGTTGCCGTGGCCGTTTGGGCAGGTACCTTCATCGTCTTCGGTTGCCGGAACAAGTAATGCTGGGAATGTTAATAATAATAACAATAACAGCAATAGCAATAGTGGGCAATCGAATACTGAAAGTAGAGGGAATCAGAGTTTTGAGCCGGAGACTAGACAAGAAGACCTCGACTGAGAATCAATCATGTTTCATATGTAAGTTTGGAGATTCCTGCTTTCGAGTGTTGAATTGGTTTTGACTTACAATATATAGTCTAGTTTTTGCTTCATAGGGTTGTATTATTTCAAATGATTGGAATAAAATGGTGAAGTAGTGTTGAAATGCTTATTCATGCTGAGTTTAGCTCTGGATTATTATGTGATAAACCATCTTTGCAGTTCCATTTTTGATATCATATCATGCTGAGGTTAGCTCTAGATTGTTGTTGTGATAAACTGTTTTTGTTGTTACATGTTTGATTATGGGCAAATGTAATTCCTTTATGAGGGTACTTTTTATGATGTGAATTTGAACTTGGAAATTTGTTGAATGTTAGCTTTAGGTGGCTGTGGCAGGTTAAATATAGGTGGCATTTCCTTTGAGCTTGTCTACCTTTGAGTTTGCGGCTAAATATTTTGCGTTGGGAACTGTAAAGGGGAAAAATTATTTGATTGGAGGTTCCTTGATCAGTGAAAGTGAGGTTTATAAACTTTCAATTTCTGTTTAGTACGGATTGTGAAGCTGCTAGTTTGAGTTACCTTCACTTGTTTTTGTGATGCTTGATTGGTTCATAAATTGGGGCATGCGGTATGGAAAGGGTTTAATTATGCTTGTTTTGTTTTGATGGATGCAATCACCTTATTGATCTATGTTGTTATTATGAAAGCAAAAAATTATCATGTCCAGACAAGAATGTAGATTTGGGTTTCTTATATTTGACATAAAAAGGAAAGGACACGAGTAAAGAAATAATGATTTATGCCAAACTTCTTTTTCGTTTGAAGATAGTTTTAAAAACTCATTCTACAATAGAAGCTTCTTTATGACTTGATGTGTTTAAATTTGAGGAGTTGGATGCTATTGCAGTGAGCTTCAATTGCATTGTTTAGAATTTTGCATTGCATTCATATATTATTTAGTACCAGATTACATTTTTGTGATTCACTTTGAACCTTTTGTTGCTTGGAAAGTCTTCCAATCAGCTAATGTGAAATAAAGTACATACCATGAGGTGGGTATGTTATTATTTTATAAGCTTGTTATTTACCTTATTGTTGGTACTGTTTTATAGTAGTACGTTAAGAGAATTAGATTCTGTTTTTCAAGTTTCAACTATGAGTTGTCCATTCAAGAGTTATTTTTAAAGCTAGTGAAAACAGGTTATTAGGTAAAAAACTAATAAATCTAAGGGACTGTTTGATTCGAGGAAATGTTTTTCGTATCTGTTTTAACTAATAAAATAAAGTAAAGTAAAAACAATGTGATATTTTTGTAATTGGTAGTGGAAGTTGAAATCATAAATCATTTCAATAAATCATTCTCATATAACTTCAAAGTTATCTTTCTTTCATCTTAATTGTAAGAAAATGTTGCTTAAATGGAAAAACATCTGGGAGGATATGTGGTGTAAATTTTTGGAACCTTATATAGTTTGCATAGTTGCGTTATCAAGATTTGACATATAAGGGGAAACTCTAATCAACTAAGTTCTTTCCATGGGAAGGAAGGGTAAAGGATATAATTCATGAAAATTTATTAAGATAGTTTGCATAATTGCGTTATCAAGATTTGACAGATAAGGAGAAGGGTTTTGTGAGATCAAAAGTGATAGTATAAGTGCAGAAAAGTTATGTCTGCTTTTTGAACTAGAAATAATTGGACTTATAAGAATATGAAGGTCTTCCTCGTTCTTTGGATTGTTTGAAGTTAAAGTATTCAGCTCATGGTTTAAATGGTGTAGCAAACAATTTATTTGAATAAACATAGAGGGTCAACGATGAAGCTTTTCAGATGATCTATTTAAGCTTCAAATAAAGTGATTCTATGATTGTTCTTATTATTAAACTTTTCTTAGAGTTTTCCCCCCTCAGAAACTACTATTTTTAGTTATGAGAAAAGTAGATAAACACCTTTTTTAGGTTTGCTTTTCTTTTACCGTAATTTTTTATAATTATGTGAACATATATTTTAATTAAAGATGTACTTTTTCTTTTAAGAAAAATGGGCCTTTTTTTTTCACGTGCTTTTGATATTATTTTGTGAACAAAGAAAGCAAAAGGGTATTGTGAGGTCTTTGATGTATAATGAAGGTTTTGTCAATGTTAATCAGAAGTGAATATATATTTTTGGCCAGAGCACTTTTAATAGTAACGTAAGTTGTTTGTGTTTCTCCAAGTGAAATATTAAAATCTGCTCAACCACTTGTTTGTTAAATCTTGTAGGAGGGATGCTGTAAGAGGTTTCAATCCATCTTGCAAGAGTATGACTATGTAAGTAGAAGAGGTAATCCCATTAGTTGATCGTGTACCTGATTGCTTTCTGTTCTGTATGATCTTATTGTATTGAATGATTTTGATTGGGACAAATATAGTGCAACAATACACTACATTTGGCATTCTCTTTTGTATGATTTCATTGTATAGAATAATTTTTTATTTGGGTCAAATATAATAAGTAGAACAATACCCGACTTATAACAATGGCTTTCCATAAATTCAAATGTTATTCAACATATAAGAGAGCATTTGTTTTGTTTATCATGTCCCTGAATAGTACTCTTAAATGTATATGTGTTTAATTTAATTTATTTTAATTTAAAGAACAATTGGTTTTTGAACTGAAGTTCTCATTGCCCTAAATGATTTAGCACTTTTCAAATTATGATATCTGTCTTACCTAGTGTTTTGATTATGTTTATATAACTTTATAGTCTATTCATGAATATCTGTCTTACCTAGAGATGTCAAGAATATCATTCACATATCTTCACCTAATAGTTCTTTTAGGATAGTTAATTGACGACTTGCATCAGAGCTTCTTTAAACTAGAAATCTAGAGTTTGATTTTAACTTTCTCCAGTTTTTATAATGAAATATTGAATTTCTGCACAAGAATAGGGAGGCCTGTACACTGGCAACATTTCAAGCCCATTGTCTCCCTCACGTAAGAGGGCATGTCAGAGTTGTCCATATCATCATTCATGTATCCTCACTTAATAGCTTTGGATTATGAGATGGTTGGTTCACGAGACTATCTAAACAATAGAAAGTTTGAACAATTGTATACTGAAATGGTCATTATAATGTTCATTGGTTTTAACCTCGAGAGATTGGGTAAAGGGGAATGATAAAACTCTAATTACTTACGAATAAAAAGTTCTTCGAATCATAGAGGCAGATTGTTAGGAAACATTAGTGCTAAATGTCACCGCCTGTTTTACTGAGTTGTGTCTGTACTCTAAACCATATGCATAATGGGTGGTGCACTATTATTTATTACAAGTTTATTAGATATTTTGGCTGCTCATTTTTAAATTTCAAATAGGAAGTCTTATCACATTGAGCTTAATCGTGAAATCTTGGTCCATGCAGGAGGCAATTTTTATTTTGAAATCTTGGTCCAATCAGATCTTTTCAGAATTCTTTTGTTTTTGTTTTGGCAGGCCTGAAGCTTGTTTCAAATCTGCAGCATTTTGTTGAGTAGAAATGATTCAAATACCTAGTAATGGTTTTGTGATGGTTACAAATTTTATATTCGATTACAATGAACTTGTGACTGTCCTTCACCGTTTTGACGCGTAGAGTTCTTTGTAGATTCATGATCCTATGTGCATTATTTGTTCAATATATTTTGTGAACTATATTGTCTGTGACACCTTTCCCTTGTTCTTCTCTTCCGGATTTGGTTTCAAAAGTGAGGTTTATTTAGAGGGAAAAGTAAAGGAACATGTAAACCACCGTTTTAGTCTTTGAAATTGTAGGGTGCTGTCATTTTGGTCACTGAGTCAGTCAAAAACTCAAAATTAGTCAATGAATCATCAAAATAGTATCTGAAAGAAATAATTTATCATAAAAGTATTTGAAAGATACAACTTACTGTTAAAATATTATTTGATTGTTATAACGTTAAGAGACTAAATTGACTGACGTTTCGATGATTAATTTGAATTTTTGACTGCGTAAGAAACCAAAGTGACAATGCTTTATATTTACAGAGACTAAAATGGTAGTTTATCCATATAAAATTACAACTTTCATTGAGAAAATGAATGGTTGAAATTGTGATCAAATGTATTTATATGTATAATAAATTATTATAACATTGTTTAAGTCTATGTTCTTAATTTGTTTATGTAGAGATATAACTTTTTTTTTTTTAGTAGTGATATTACTTGTAGCTAGAGCCGTCAAAAAAGCCTCAAACTTGAAGGTCCTCTTTAAATTTATTTTTATTAAGCTCCTAATATTAGGTCCTTTATTAAAATAATTTTTTTAAAGTCCCAGTCTATTATTTCATTGGGCTTAAGGGAGGGGGGGGTCAGGGGGTCTATAGTCCCCAATATTTTGTTAATTTTGAGATTTTTTTTCTTGAAAAAATTTTAAAATTTATTTTTCTCGAAAAAATATCGAAATAAATTAAAAAATATTTTTTTTTCTTAGAAAAGTTTTAAATCAATTTTTACAAAAAATTGAAAAAAAAAATCGAATTTTTTTCTCGAACTAAAAAATTTCAAAAAAAAAATAAAAAAATTGTCAAAAAATTTTTCAAAAAAAAGTTGATTTTTTTTTTTTGAAAAAGTGGGCCTATAGGCCTATAAAATTTTAGGGGATTTTTAATGTTGAAGATTTTTGTTTTTGGGCATTTTTAATTATGAAATTTTTTGGCCCCTCCAACATGTGGGCTGGGGCTAATAATTAGTGGACTTATCAAATTGACAGCTCTACTTGTAGCCCCTATTTTTGTGTGAAGATGAGGGGTGTGTACTGGTCGGTTTTAACGAAATCTGATATTTGAATTGATAAATTTTAATTTGATTTTGATATTTGAATTGATAAATTTTAATTTGGTTGAGTTGAGTTATCAACCTTTAGTTTTTATAAAAAAGATGAACTAAATCAATCCAATTATTATTGAGTTGGGCTTGTAGGTCATAAAGAAAAAGTATTCTTTTAATTCTTAAATAATGTAATTAATTTTTAATACTTGACTATATCAATAATCACAAATCATCATTTAATACTTTTTACAAAAACAATAAACCACATAAAACAACTAATAGTCCATACTATACTAAATTATTATAATGTTACAAATTTTGATTTAAAATATTTTTAAAAAATATTTATTTCTTTGTAAAAAAATATTTTAAAGAAATAAACATTTTTAAGTAATCCTTTCGATCAAAATTTGGAGTGTCACAACTATGTCATTGGCTTGAAATGAATTACTAGGCCAATATTTCAATATGAGCTAATACATGGATGGGCTATATTCAGAAAGGGGAAATTGGACTAAGATCTCTTTAGGGTTTCCAATTTCAATATGCCGTCTCATTACCCTTTTTCGAAAATTAGTTTTTGTACCCTCTCAATTTGGATTGTACCCCCACAATTTGTTAAAAATCCAAAAGTACTCCTTTATTTTCATTCAGTAAATGGTAAAAAAAAATTACTCTAAAATCTCACCCTAAACTGGAAAATTTCCGGTTAACAAATTGTACTAGTGGAAATTTCCCCAATAAATTTCCGGTACGTTATTTATACTACTGAAAATTTCAAAATTTTAAAATTTCCAGTAGTTACTTTTTCTTTACCGGAAATTTCAAAAATCCGGTTTGTATTTTTTTTTTAATTTAATTTAATGTATTTTTCTTGGATGCACCTTCCTATTTTTCTATTAAATGTATTTTGCTTTTTTAAAAATTTATTATTATTTTGTAAATTAAATTAACAATATTTTATTTTTGCTATTATTATTTATTAGATCGGAATAAAAATAAGAGGGAGTTGTTAACAAAATAAAATTGTGTTGCTATTTTATTTGCAAAATATTAGGAATACGTTATTTGTTTTGGCATAGTCAACCGTAAGTTTGATGTATTTTATTTGATTTTATTATTATTATTATAATTATTAATTTTTATTTATTATGTTTATCTACAAAACAGGAGATAGTTGTTAAAATAATTAAAATTTATCTACAAAATATGATAGAGTTGTTAAAATAATATAACACGTTAGTTGTTTAGGCACATTTAGTCAACCGCATCTTGTTTCTTCAATTTTATTTTATTTTATTAATATAATTTTCTTTTTATTATTATTATTATTAATATTAATAATATTATTAAAATTTATAATATAATTTAATCATTTTAATTATAATCACTTTTAATTATAATTATAATTATAATTATAGTAATTAAAATATAAAATTAATTTATAATTTATTAATGTATTTTATTTTTATTTATTATTAGTATTTTTATTTTTTAAATAATTTAATAAATTTTAATACCGGAAATTTGAATTTTTCGGTGGTTATGAGTTAATACCGGAAATTTCAAAAATGAAATTTCCGGGAGTTGTACCCGGAAATTTGAAATTTTCGGTATTGAAAACAAACTACCGGATTTTTCAAATTTCCGGATTCAACTCCCGAAAATTTCAAAAATGAAATTTTCGGATATGCATTTTGTGTACCGGATTTTTCGATGAATTTGAAATTTCCGGTGAAAAAATTTCCGGAAATTTAAGAATGAGGGGTATGAGAAATGTGTTTGGATTTTACTGAAATTTGAAGGTTATTTTAGTACTTTTACTCAAAAAAATTTAAAATGGAGGTACAAAAACTAATTTTCCCCTACTTCGCGATTCTTCCCCTGTGTGTCTTTGGATACTCATTTCATAAAATTGATTTGATCAACATCTCCGAGTTGGTTCTATCATGAGAGTTGGATCAAATTCAAGTCCAATTTTGAGCATACAAGCTTCAGTTGTGACAACCTCCTTGATATTAGTTTTTCATAACTTATTTCGTCTCAAAGTTCCTCTAAAAAAAGTTACTTAGCGTTTCGTTTATTTTCGCTAAAAAGAATATGTATGCATTCAAATATGAACTTCTCAATCCAACTCATAAGAATTTTTGAATAGCTTACAAAAATTAAGGTTATGTTATCTATATTATGAAAAATGTTAACATATGTCTAACGGACAGAGGAGAATGATACACACGAGCCAATTATAGCTTAATTATTAACATGTAATTAATTAAATTACAAAAAATGAAAAAATTTATAAAATAGAAAGTTAGGTTTTTATAAGATTTTATTGTAATTTCATAGGTGTTAATCGTTTTCCTATCACATGTTACGTTATTTAAACTATGTCACATTATTATTTTTTAATTAAAAACTCATAATAAAATGTCAAAATTGTCATATTTTAAAATAGGAAAATCAATGTTGTGAATTGATAAAAATAGGAGAATTAAAATTGCAATTAAATCTTATTTATTTAACTCTTTCTTCAATTAGAATTTGGCTCTTCATAGGTTAGTTCTCAAGATTTGTCCCTATTCAAGGGCATATTTTTAAAAATCAATTGCAAACATTCTATCTTAATATTTGTGTATTCAATATTTTGAAAGTTCAAAAATTAGTTTTTTCTACAAAAAATTTCTACTTTTAGAATTTTTACCTAGTGCTTTAAGAACATATTTAATTTTTTATGCAGTGACAATTTAAAAAGTTTTACACAATCACAAATCATGTCAACGTGAATGATTTTATAATTAGTTATGACAAAAATAAAAAATTGTTAACAATTTATGATTATAATTAATTGACAATGTAATAATATTTAAATTGACGATGTATATAAATTAAATTCTTTCTTTTGTAAAAAAAAATTAATGTGTACGGTGAAAATATTGAGAACGCAACTAATTTTTTTACATAAGTATGTCAAATGTAAACAGTTCATTGAACAAGCGAATAAACACTAATCACAAACTAATTGATTAAGGTTTTTTTTTACCAAACTAATTGAGTAAGTTAATTAGTCAAATAGTGATCTTAATTCATTAAATTTTAATGTATTTTTTATCAATCAAAATCAACAATCGTAAACTTTGGTAAATTTACAAAGTTGTCATAAGCATAGGGGGCGACTAGTCCTTCGTTGAGTTTTTTGTTTCCTAAAGTCATGGCACTAACTTTGCCATCATTACAGGAGCATAGGCTACGACCGAAAAATTTGACATTTATTTTTTATCAAAGTTTGAGAATTCTTATTTCTTGTTAAATAAAGAGTGGATAAATGGTAGGAATTGTGGGTTTATTTGACCAATACCAATTTATTAGCCACTCCCCACTAAAGTTTAAATATGTTAGGCAGAAGATATATGCTTTGATTTGCAATAGGTTTGTTTGACTTAAATTTGTTAGACAAGTTAGGTTTATTTTCTATGTAGAAAAATTCTCAAAGTTTATATATATAAGTTAGATTATGTTTGAATTAGATTGAATTTTGGTCCTCTATTATCGCTTAATAATTATGATTTTAGTTTTTTTATTTCTTATTCAAAATTTTAGTCTCCTTGTAGTTTGTAAAATTACACAATTTAGTCTTCAATTAATTTATGATAAAATGTTTAATAAATAGTATTGATATGACATTGAAATAATAATGTGTTTAATTTTTTGGTGCACTAAGAGCGTCTCTACTATAAGGAAATTGATCCCCTAAAGTGATAATTATAATGTGTATTTTATGCAAGAGAAAGATGAAGGAGAAATGATAAATAAGATGAGGGAGACAAGAATATAAGAGAGAGATATAAATAAAGTCACTCTACCAAAATAAGCTATCAAAGAACTACCACTAAAGTATGGTATGATACTCCAAAGATAATATTTTAAGAAACTTACTTTATGTTTTTAAATGGACCAACTTAAATTTATGATGCTCACAATTTTAACTCCAATATAAAATTTTATCTATCACGTTATTTAATTTTAAATATGATAAATATCTCGTATTCTCTTTCAAATATAATGTTTTCAAATGTATAAATATTTTTTTTAATATTCAAAACACACTTTTTAAAATTCTTATAATACAACTTTTACTAAATTTATGGAACTTAAAATTACATGTGGAATATCCAAATAATAATACTAAGATTTATGAAACCTCGTTAGAGATGCTCTAAGTGTGTAACCTTGTTTAAGGATGAGGCAACCTTCCCTACCCAATGTTTGTTGTTATTACTATATTTTTATATTTAGTCACTCTAATATTATATATTTAGTTACTTCAAACAAGTTAATTTGTTAAATATTAGAAAAAATTGGAAAGTAAAAAAAATATTATTTAATTAATAAATTTATTCGTAATACTTTGATAGTTCGAATCCCTACAACAACTATACAAGAATTTTGTCAACAACTAAAATTTTCAAAAAAAGACTCAAGCAAAATAGACGATAACTTTTTTGCAAATATCTTAACCTTTTTCATTGAAAAAATACGGGTAATTTATTTAATATATCAATTATAAATGAATTTGACTCCTTATATTTATGTGAATTCGACTTTTCCTAAATAGTTATAGTCATTTTTTATTTCTTTTGTGTTGTTTTAATTTACAATTTATATAAGTAAAATTATTGTCAGTATTTTTGTTTATCAATTAAGTTTAATATATTGGCTTTATAAGTATATTAGATTTTAGATTAGACATCCGTAAGATTGAATTCAATTTACAGGTTAGATTGAATACTATGTCCCATATTTAAACTCATGATCTTATTTATCATTTTCAATACATACAAAAAAATATATATTAGGGATTATAATACAC
>JBBPBQ010020322.1:43759633-43811934 GCA_037974755.1 Cicer yamashitae | reverse complement strand
TTTTGAGGAGTGGCAACTTTTTTTTTTTTCAATATGCAAAATTAGTGTTTAGTTTAAAGGGTTTGGATGTGAACATGATGAATATTTTTTTGTGTTGTTTTGTGGTTTTTAAAATTGATTTTATGTGTTTTTTATTTGTTTGTTTCATGTACTAGGAAGCTGATCTAAAAGGACTATTAAGTGCATTTTTTTTTTATGTATTGATTGATAATGCTTTAACAACAAGAGAGTTATCTACATGAGAGATGTTAAACTTTTTGATTTAGTTAATTGATTATTTGAAGCTATTTTGATCAATGATTTCAATCCTTTAGAATTTCAGTCTCCACTTTTAGGATAAACCATGTGATGAATGGAATGATTATGGATAGGGGTGTGTGAAAATGAATGAAAGTTTTTTGGAATTTAACAGTTGTTCAGCGGGAGATCGAACCACATGCATTCCTTGGTCATTTTTTCTTTGCATTTTTTAGATATTTAATTTGTTATGTAATTATAGTTTTACCAACAACTTTATAGGCATAATACATTCTCTTTTAGAATTGTTGTTATGTGAAATATAAGACAATTATTGTGTAATGTGGAAAGTCGTGTTTCGGTGATGACAATACAAATTCTTTCAGATATATACACTTCTCCTTAAATTGTTGAGATAAAAGTGATCATATAGTACTAGCGTACATCTTAATTTGCCACTGATCGTGTTGTCAAATAGTTGTTATTGTTATCGTGAGCATAGCAGAATTCGAACAAACCACTATTTTCTGCGATCTACAATTAACAATACTGATCTCTTGTAATAATTCAGGTAGCTGATATCAAAAGGATGAACGGATTGGCCACTGATCTTCAAATGTTCGCACTGCAGACATTGAGAATTCCACTACCTGGACGACATCCACCATCTCCGATTCCTGATGAACCTGCCAAGTTGAGGTACTATCATATTCATTTAGTTTATTTTCCACTTGTAATCATGCAACAACTTAAGAAAATCGTCAATTAAGGTAGCATTCACAATTAAGGTAGAAATGCAATTGGCAAAACAATCAATTGAGGACTAGTGTTGTCAATTGCAGATTACGGGAAATAGTAGTTTGTTCCAATTGTGCTATGCTACAAGGCTGTAGCACCACAATAGCTACTATTTGACAACACTTTGTACTAAATAGTGTATTGCAGAACAATATTGATTTGTTCAAGTTCTGCTACGCTTATAGCGCTATATTACCGCTATTTGACAATATTGTCGAGGAAACCTATTCCTTTGCTAATTTGTTAATGTAGTGTGTAATGTAATGTATTGTCTGCCTATGACAACCAATGGCTTTTAGAGTTTGACAGCGATTCCGACTATGATTTCAATATGATTTTTCCTAATTTCCTTTCGGTTTTTAATGTGTTTATTTTTCATGTTTAACTCATTTTATACTGAAACATATTGCAGAGAAAATAGCAGCGAAAGAAGACCGCCCCGCATAGGTCAATCTGCAATGAAGGAACCTCTCCAGTCGTTAAGACTGAAACCACCGAAACAAAAGATTTCACCAGCTATGACCATTTTACAGAAATACTACGGACTCGACTCTTCACGTTCCCGAGATACATCTGGAGACACTGAAATGGCAATGTATACATCTTCTACTACTGAACATTCCAGAGAGGAATGGTTTCCTAAAGCCTCGCCAATTCCGAACCATCATTCCATGTCAACAAATTCAGTGCTTGATCTTCTGACTGGGAACGATGATGTGTTGGAGTACGTGCCTTCAACAGATATTGGAGACGGGGGATCTGATAAGTCCGACGAGAAATCTGTCCGCAGACGTCAAAAAGTCGATGTTGATAATGGAGGTAATACACCAGATAGTAACGGATCAAACGGCTCTTCTTCAACCGGAAAAGCATTCTCCATGAGGCCAAAATCAGCTAGTCGAGTCTCACTATTCTCCGAGTCAGAATCAGGATGGTTAGATTCTATTCCAGTAGGGTTGGGAGAATCAATATTTACCGACGGCCTTTCTGGAGTGCGCAAATCATCGAGCGCATCAAGCCTTCGTGAGCAGGAAAAGTACAATTCGGCAGCAACAATCTGGCCAACCTCGAAATGGAGTCTGAAACCAGACTCCATTTCCAAACCTATCTTTGATGGCTTACCGATTCCAATAACTGGCCGAAGAAGCAAAACCGCCCTCGATTAGTGCAAACTAGTTCCATTCGGTACAAACTATTTTTTGACATTACACAAACACAAATTGCAACAACTTGCAACTCTCGTCGGTTATTAAGCCGGCGAAAAAAGGTTAAAAAACAAACAAATTACACGCATAGGATATATTTATTCGAGGTATAGGACAAAGGTGTTGATGATGATCTCCCAAAGAGAAAGGGTGCAGCAGTAGCAACTGAGGAAAATATGCATGAAAAAGATCTGCAACTGGTTTGTTCAGTGATTAATTGTATCATGTTGTCATATTATTGAATACATTATGTAAGTATTTATGAATTTTTTTCAAGATTCAGACCCTTTATACTGCAATACCATTTAATTTGTATAAACATGTTACATGGGTATTGTACTAGTTTTATGTCTTATATTACTCAATTACAAATTGGTTCTTGTACCCTTATTGACTCATGAGAGTTTATTAACTTTGATCCTTCAAAAAGTATCATGCTATCTATATATATATATTTTTTGGAACAACCAATGATAGTATTATGATGATTGTGGAGATTGAGTTCTGAATTTCCTTATCATTCTATTCTCTAATACTTATGCGGTAATGTCGTGACTCTAATAATTGGTTAATTGGTGTTTTACTTGAGTAGATAATTGATATGTTGATTTTTGCAATGCATTTCATATCAAATGGAATATTAGTTCATATTTCTTGGAATGAAATATATAGGTAAAAATCAATAACTTTATCTCTTATTTAATGGTAATATATCTAAACTACCTTGAATATAACATAATTTTTTAGACTTAATTGTGGTTTTTTTTTTATCTTAAAAATTATAACAAAAAAAAAAAATTTAATTGCAGTTTTAGTTCTTTTATTTTTACCAATTCACGAAATTAGTTCTCCTATTTTAAAAGTTGAGAGTTTTGGTCATTTCTTTAGATTTTTTACCTAAAAAATAGTGGTTTTAGATATTTTTGACACGGCATATAATATCATAACGTAGAACCATCTAGATGGATTCATTATACTTATATTATTAATTAAATTATAAAAATGAATGATTTCATAGGTTGAATTTAAAGTTTTTAGAGGGTCTTGTCACAATTTGATAGGTATTAATTCTTTAACATTGTTGTATCATATGCTATGTCTTTTAAAACATAATTATTTTTTATTTAAAAAATGTAAGGAAGAAAACAAAATTGTTAGATTTTAAAATATCTTGACCAAAACTGCAATTAAGTCTTTTATTAATTATTGAAGGTAGTTGAGGCAATAGATTTAATTCTTAATATGCATAATTTGACTATTTTTGTTCTGTATATGAATTACATGGGATCCGTGGTAGGACATGTAATTTATTTCTACCAATGTGGTAGGACACAAATGAATCTCTTAAATGGATTTTATTGTTTCAGGGCTTAGTTTCTGGTAGGACACAGATCAATCTCTTAAATGGATTTTAATGTTTTAGGACTTAGTTTCTGGTTACTTGATACTGACTTCACCCAAAATCTAGTCATGCATGTAGAATACAACACTTTTTTTATGTCCATGTTATGTATGAAGTGTGATGAAGAGTACATTTTAACATAAATGTGCTTTCTCAAGACCCAAAAACAAGTGAACATAGGAACATTTTAGGATTTAATTTATATGAGTTGATAGTGTAAAGATATTAACCGTCCAATTAATAAAATATTTGATTTTTATTTTGATTATTTTTAAAATTACAAACATAATTGATTGTTTTACACTAACAGTATATATAAATTAAACTCTTATTTTACGAAGAAAATAGTATAAATGCTTATCCTGGTGTATGGAGAATTTGGAAGTACAAATTTGGAACTAGTTTAAATGTAGGGTTTAAATCACATGGGTGTCACCCTTTTCTTTAGCACATGATAATGACAAAACACATGATTGAGTTACATTGCCGACACCCTGAAAATGATGTTTACTATTATCTCTAGGTGACACCCTAATAAAAAAAAATTGTTTTCAATAATTGTACGAAGATTGTGTCATAGAATTCATTAGATTCTAATTGTGTGGCCAATGACCTTTTGGTGTTTCAAATACAGCATGCATGTCAACAATTTTGTTGGAAGATTGACATTTACAAGAAAATATTGTCATGGGAACAATTTTTCAGAAAATATCTTTATAAGTGATGAGAGATCTGGATTCATTGCAGTTGTGAATCAACACGATAGTATCGAATCTCGATTATCGATCTGCAATCTAACGGTTCCAAACCTGGAGTACATTTTTCAGCACTTTCACACAGGATGCAATCTCAGCTGTTCAATGAGATCGTACGGTGCACAGTAGTAATGCATCCATGCAGCATCTGCATGGAATCCAACTCTAATATTGAGGCTGATGATACGGTGGACTATCTTTATACTAGTTCGCCGGAGATTAGTACTTAAAAGTCACATGATTGACCACACTTTTCGAAAGAATAAATTAATAGTCTTCTTAATATTCAATAGAGGTCAATTCAATAAAAATAAGAAAAATAAATATATTTCTTAAAACTAAATTCATCCCGATCTGACACCAATCACATACCACCGTTTCAACTGTAAATACGAGAACTGTTTAATTATACTTCGTAAATCAACATCAGAGTTTTAAATAAATTTTAAGTACTGATCCACAGTAGACCATCTATAAAAGTAGACCATCTATAAAGGTGATCCACCTCAGAATTTGCCCCAATATTGATTATAAAACTTCACTGTTTTAGCCTGATTTATGCACACAGATACCATAAACAGAACATAAACAAAATATCATTTTAACACAAGAAAAATAATACAAAAAACTTACTGTCATGCCCATTATGTAATACAATATTCCACGTTAATTGTTTTGTATAGAAAACTTATAATGTTATGCATTGCACCTCATCTCTAAATTTATTCTATTCCAAGACCACTTTAGAAAATTCAGCAAATCAAATGAACCCTTGATCTGTCTATCTCTGGTGGAAGTGAGAAGAGTCGTTCTCATTTTTTTTTTCAATTAAAAAATAGCAGTGTTTGAGCCAAATCATACCAATATTACTAATTTGAAACGAAATATTAGCCTCTCCTGTATGTAATTCATGACAAGCAAGTGACCCTGAGCATATATGTTAAATTATACAATTGACATACACTATAAAGTAAAAGTATTCTAAAATCCACAAAATTACCTTAACTGAATTCTACATATAAATAACTTCAAAAATTGGTCCACAATCTAAACATAGCTAACAGATTTTCAGCTCTCAAGTTCTCACTAGAATATGCTATCATTTCCCGCAGAAGAATTTCTGTTTTTTTTTTTTGTGTTCGCTTTTTTGTTTTTGTTTTCCGGGAGGTGAGGATAAGACTTACCACCTGTTTTTAGGTGGTTTCACTTTATAAATACGAACTATCCAATTCTGAGTAGTAAACGCCTCCTCCAAGTACTCCAGCTTTATGTCCTTATTTCCAATTTCAACACCTCTGGCGCGATCGAACCTGCCATTCCAAGATATACAAGTGATTACAAACAAAAGACGTACGTCATTCAATTAGAACATGTTAACAGTTAACACATACACAGACAATATTCACAAAGTACAACCTCTTTGGGTTTATTAATGTCTTTCGACAAAACTATAGTCATACTCTAAGTCCTAATCAATGCCTTTGAAAGGTAGGGTCAACTATGTTGCAAGAAACACCAACATTGAAATTTTAGAAATAAGGCTGATTTGAACTCCGGAGGTTTAGGGACCCGAATCATCTTAATCTTACTGCTTACTACCATGGTTATTACACGAGGTTTTGGGCGTTCCATCATTCACATGGTTTTTGGATATCCCATCATTTTCATTATGTATATCCCAAACTCATGCACAATGTAGGCCTTCTTACTCCATCCTTTGATGAATAAACTATTTCAAACTCAGAATAATCAGAAACTTATCTCCAATTTCAAAAAATTGATAGCATTTGGGTATTTTAAATAAGCAAGTTTCATTATGTAGTGGATGGATGATAGATAAATGGATACAATTTCCATGCCTACAATATAGTTAATCAAGTGTAATCCGAGTTATCCAAAATTGATATGGCATATAATTAATCAAGTGTTATAGATTCATCATATTCCCTTGGTTGAAATAACACGGATGTATAATTGCATTTCCCACTGTTAAACTAAATAGTAAACACGAGTTGCATATAAGTAAGGATATATCAACAATTGATCATTCTAGTTTATTATCATGATATATAATTACTCCCTCCGTCTCATAATATAAGCAAAAATGGATCAAAGAAAGTTAATGTATATGGTCTAAATTTTGGACCACATACATCTACTTTTTTTGACTCATTTTTGCTTATATTATGAGATGGGGGAAATACTTAGATAGTATAGGGTTCCTGTTAATAAGGATACCTAGATTTTATGTTGTGCCATTGTTAAAATTATATTAAGTTGCCAACAGTAAAGGATACGGAGCTTACCCAGGTGGCTTGCCATATTCTGTTGTCAGCTCCCCAAATCGATAATAAGACAGCTTGTACCTAACAATTAAAGATAAAGAGATATATAACTAAATTATCATGTATCGATTGATCACGCGTCTATACATACAATCAAACATCAGCTAGTAAAATTATTCTGAAGTTCTGAACATCTTCCATTTGGATTCCCTTTTTCAGAGTGTAAAAACAATGGGTCCTGATTCATACTGGAGAAGTACTAGGTAAACTCAAATACCATAGCCATAGACCTATTAGAGAGAAGTGAAAGGACTATATAGGAATTCAAACCTAGTTAAGCTTCAGTGTCCTGCAGGTAGGGTAGCATAGTCCAACTTTTTAAATGGTTATTCCATACATTAATCTAGTCAAGTTTAGTCCTCTGTAGCACCAACACCTCTGATTGAAGGTGTGTCTCGCTGCCCGACATGTATCAGTGTCTTACACCGACACTTTGATTACATTCAATTAATTCATTTTCTCAAATTATTACCAGTGTTGATGTGTCAGTGTCATGTTCGATGTCCTTGTCAGTATTAGTGTGTCGTGTTCGTGTCAGTATTCGTGCTTCATAGGTTTAATCTATAACACTATATTATGTTCCAAGCACAATTGTATACTTGTAGGCATACAAATTTGTTGGGACATCAAAATAATTCAAATGCCAATCCCAATTAATAGTGCTAAGAAACTTACATAAGACAGTTCAACATCTTTGGAGCTGCTCCTTTATCTACACGATACTCTCCATTGACAAGGTAATCGGGTTCCTTTATTACAGGAAAAACTCCGCCACCAATCCTCACCATCCATAGAAATCTAAAAAAAATTAGGAATATGTTACAAACTTGCAGTAACGATTAGAAATCTAGAGAAATACTAACTCAAATGATAGTAATGAGTAATAAACAATAAAAACTCGAGGAAAAGAGAAAATGCAAATATCCAGTTAATAAATGTATATTTCATCTTTGACAATAAGAAAATTAGAAACATAAAAAAAAATGCACTATTCAGACTTATTCCAACAAGTCAATAGCTAGAAACCTATAGTATAATTTTGCATGCCACAATGACACAACAAACTATGAAACCGCAAGGCAGAAATATTTTAGTCCCATATTCTCCTGGTCCAGTTTAAATTGAAATAGTCCGTCAATTTACACAACTTGATGATACAATGCAGATAAAAAAATTACTTTTTCGAAGAAACATGAAGGCTTACACAGAAGGCATGAAAGGGGAGGGTAAGATTTTAAGAAACACAATAAAGGATGAGAACAGACTAAACAACAATAGGCAAACTTTTGAAAATTAAAATGACCAATCCCCAAATAAAATAAATTAAAATTAAGTAATGCTTGCTGCCTATACAACTCTTGCAAGTGGCTCAAAGTTAGGGTGATGATAGTGACAACACTTACAATTTTTATATACTCAACAACTCAAATGAAACCACCTGTGTAAGTGTAGTGTAGAGCTGTGAATACAATGGGTGTCCGTGTCTATGTAGCATTTGTTATAAAGAAATGGGAACATGCATTAAGTAAAAGTGATGTAAAATACTATATAACTTAAGATTTCACCATATATATGTATATAAAAACTTAAGATCGGCTTACTTATTAATATCATCAGAGGAATAACCGGTAACACCACCAAACACGACTAATACATAGTCAACATCAAGCGATCTCATTATGTCATAAGCCTCATCCTCATAAGATGACATTGCACGCCCAACAGTTGCTATGTGTGTATTGTTCCAGGTGTTATTGTCAACAATAACAGTTCTGTTTCCCATGGCAGTGATTTGATAACCATAATCCCACCATGACATCACCTTGGCATCTGGTGGAGTGTTCTGGCGAAGCCAAAAGTAAGCCTCACGATAATCATCAAAGATGACCCTTTGGCCATGGGCACCCCTTGCAGCCAAGACAATTGAGGGAGAGGAGTATGCCTCTGATGTGACCCAAGTACAATGAATAGCATATCTACTGAGCATATAAAAAGCACCGAGAAGTAACACAATAGCACCGTTCTTTTGGAAAGGCTGGGAGTTATCAACTACACCCTGCATGTAAATAATCATATACACTATTAGAATTGTATTACCACTATAATTGAAATGAAAACTGTTTATTGCAGAAATGAAAACAATGCAATATTTAATACTCTAGTTGACAAAAGATGAACTAATGAAGTCAAAAAATATTGTCATGAAAGAGCATGGCTATTACCATACCTACTGCACATACCCATGAGAGTATTTATATCATTGGAAAATATCAAGCAACAACCGATTCATCTTTCCTATAAATACTGAAAAGGGGAGCAAGTAGGCATAATGGATAGGCAAAAATACTAGTAGAATGCAACTATTGTGAACAAGCCTTTTGCTTACTTAAAAAATCCTTACCTTAGAAGAACCTTTTGAAGCACTACTTCCTTTACCAGAACCACTTTGAATGGTTTGGCTTTTGGCCCTCACCACCCGAGTCAGATTCTTTACAGTGGCAGAAACCGCAATAGCACTAATGAGGCATACAGCAGGGGTAGCAACAAGAATTAATCGAACCATAACACCAGCAAAATACATGCTTGTAAGACCATACATAACTATGAAGATTGTGGCATCTGACAAACGCTTGAAGCAAAAATAGAGCCCAGCAGGGAAAAGGAACAGCAATATATGGAAATCAAACATGAAGGATGACCAAGCAGTAGGCTGATGCTCAGAGACAGAGGCAATAATTGGAATATGATCCTTAGCATATGTTGGATCAAGCAAGGAATAAAACCTTCCGGTCCATGGTGATATGTAACCAGATGCCATGCCTAATCCCAAGGCAATGGCACCAACACTAACTGCACCAGTTACAGTGATCCTCAAAAATGCTTGAAACTTTTTTGCATCTCCCAGCAAATGCCTTACCCAATCCAAAAAGAAAAACACCTGGAAAAACAATCCAAGTCAGAGCCAAAAGAGACAGCAAGCTAATCTCATCTCAAGCAAATCAACAGAGAAGCAGTGATAAAACAGCATCCACGATAAACAAACAACATCATCACAATATTTTTCAATAGCAGAAACAAACTTCCAATACACAAAGTAAACAAACTAGGCATAGGCACCGATCTTAGAAAATCTATTTGTTCACATAAGTAAAGCATTGCCTAAGCAAACGTAAAACAGGAAAACAATATCTAAATAAATTACAAATAATTAGAATTTTCTTTCTATGGTTTACCATGGTATACCCACCAAATAGACGAGAAAGACACCATAACCAAGGTTCCATGCCAACAATTCTTTTTCTCTTTTTCATATCCATGAATCCGCATATAAAACCCAAGACATCATACTTAAAGAACCCATTCAACTTCAACCAACAGACAATGAAACTATCCAAATTTAAATTAGCTACAAGCTTATGGAAGCTTATCAATTAAAATAATTTTATCATTCCCCATCCACGAAAAAAACTCATAAAACTTAAAAGTGCTAGCCGAAAAGTTAAACAAGATAGCTTCTAAAACAAGGAGTTATAAAAAATCAATATTTAGAAACTAATTTTAAAAGGGCAGCTCAGTACACGAGCATAGATGTCCTCAGCCTTAACCCCGGCAAGAGGAGAGGCTAATTTTGGTTTCTAAATTTGTTAAGTGATGTCTTTATAGTCCTTGAATGAATCGAAATTACGAAAGCATCTTCAAGTGTAACTTCCGTTACTAATTTCATGGACTATACTGACTTACTTCCTAAAGACACATTCGAGTATCAAACTATCTAATCAAAGACACATTGGAAAACTAAACTCACAAACAAAATACACATCCATTGATGTTTAAGTTCGGGGACTATAGTGATAGCATCTCACACAAACAAACTTGTAATTAAGTTGTTACATCATTAAACAAAGTAAAATAAAATCACCTCAAATAAGAAGAAACATAAACAAAAAAGAAAATGCAATGCAGTGAGAGAAAGTAAACCTGAAGCAAGAAAAAGACACCCATAGAAGCCATATGTTCACCAGACTGAACATGTTGAAACCCAACAAACCTAATCTGCATAGCAAGCAACATTCCCAAAACATACATACAATTATAAGCAACATAAAGTCTCAATGAATATCTCCCAGTTACCAACAACACCAACACATAAAGTGGCACCAAATTGATAATAAAAACATAACCACCCCACGCCGAAACCATATAGAAATAACCGAACGCCGATCCCAACGACCACGACAACGATCCGGTATTAACCGCTTTAACAAACAGATAAAAAGTTAACAACAAAGCGAAAATCGCAACTCCTTCGTTATCATAAGATCCGGCGACCGACCGCGAAATGTAACCCGGACAAATCGCGATCAACGCCGCGGCGACGATCCCCGCGCCGGAATCCCAAATCTCTTTACCAAAAAAGTAAGCTACAATCGCGGTGTTCGACGCGAAAAACGGCGCCGTTAGGACGCAGACTTCGCGTATGTGAACGGCGAATCGGAGGAAATGAAGGATTTTGTAAAGAGCGGCGGCGGTTAACATGAGTCCGGGATAAAGTGTACCGCCGATGATACGACCGAGTGGATACCATGATTCTGAGTCGAACCAGTTCCAAAACTCGGAGAAACCGTTTTCCGTTAGGTAAAGTGTTGTTCGGTAATTGAAGTAAGGATCGAATTCGTGGATCATTGATTCATAACGGAGGACACTGAAGAGACGAGTGATGAAAGCGAGGATGTAGATTAAACCAAGGGTTGTTACACGGATTAGAAGCTCTTGTTGTTTTGTTTTGAGTTTTAGGGTTTTGGGAAGCGAATTGAGTAGATCTTGTGCCATTGATGGTGGTGAGGGTAATGATGATGTGAGGACTGCCATTGTTGTTGGTGGTGAAGGAAATTGGTGAATTTAGGGTTTTGGGATTTTCATGGAAAATTGGAAATTTTCTCGAGAAAATGTTTGTGTTAGTGAAGTGAGTGTGTGGATCTGTGAGTGAAGGGAGAAGATGGGAGCTTAGAGAAGAGAAAGATGAACATAAAAAAGTCAAAAGTCAATGCTTGGAATTGGAATTTTTTATTTTATAAAATTTATAAAAATGTTGTAATAATCAAAACTAGGGACATATTAAGTGAATTTTTTTTTACAAGCCATATTAAGTGAAGAGTTTAATAAACTCACATGAAATTTTTATTTTTTTTTTAATTTTAATTTTAATGTTGATTGTTCAAAATTTGATGAATAGTTAAAATTCATTTATTTGATCTTACATATTTGATATACACTCATCCAAACTATATTCCAAATTTCAAACACCACTTTTGAAGCCTTAATTCACAGATATATCATAGGATGCGAATCAAGGATTCAAGATTACAAAAAAGAGGTAGTATATGGAAAGAAAATGAATAATGATTATTTCTTCTTGTTTGTCTTTTAAGAAAATGTTTTTTTTGTTGTTGGTTATCTAGTTGAGAATTTTTATATATTTATAAAGTTGAGAATATTTATGTATTCTCGGTTAAGCTGCCTACAAAAATTGTATTTTTGGTTCAGTATTGTATTCATTAATTATTAATACGATCTTCACACTAATTATTTGTGATAGACTCGACTCAGGTGGTATTTAATAGTTTATATTTAATTCTATAAAAAAAAATTAATATATAAATGAGAACAAACTAAGCAATAAATTGAAGTTTTATTTTGCTAATTAATTAATTTACCATGTTGAATTTATTCAAAAACAAATATTCCTTAACAAATATATTATATAAATACAAAAATTTAACATAAATAAAATACATGTATTGTATTTATATTTATTATAAATAGATATAGTCACACAATCTCTCTCTTATGTCTATAATAAATACAAATACGATATACATATTTCATTTATATCAAATTTTTATATTCATATGTCATTTTTGTATTCCTTAATTTACCATAAAAGCTTATCTTTTTTAAGACAATAGACTCTGTAACAACCTATCTATTTTGTAAATCTAGAAGTTAATTATTAAAATTGTTAATTTTAAAAATAAAATAAAATAATTAGTTTAAAATTTATTTAATTAAGAAAATGGCACTATTGTAATATTTGGGTGAAGGACAATCATATAATTTACCGTGTACACCCTTAAATATCATTTTTTTTTTTTCTCTCACTTCTTTCTCTTTCCTTCAGAAACACGTTCCCTTCTCTTTTTCTAGCGTGAGCAAACCCACGCTTCCTCCAATCTTCAAACCTCTCATTTTCCTTCATTTTTTTTCAAATCCTTTAAACTCAAAAGCTTCTTAAAGTTCATTAAAACAGTTTTTTAACCTTGTCCAAATCTGTATCTCCATTCCTAGAAATCAGACTTGAAGCAAGGGAGAATGACCCAAAATTGGAGAAGTTGAGCCAAACTGCAATTCAACAAAAAGGAGCTCAAAACCTAATTTAATCAGAACTCCATCTTCTCTTTTAACAAACTGTGAGTTCTGTTTATTAAAATTTTTTTTTATATCATGTGAAATTGATGATTTAATTTTATTGCAAAATTCTGAAGTTGGTTGAAAAAAAAAAGAATGGAGGAAAAGAATTAAAATATGGAAGAAAAAGGAAATCTGACAAATAGTAAGGCCGTTGAAAATTTTAGCTTAGTGGAAATATGCTTGTCGAGCACGATTTCGGCTAGTTACTGTTGTTGCTCTGGTGTGTATGTGAAATTGTTAGTTCTGTTTTATTAACTTCTTCTAGTATGATGGTTTTGGGCACTGAAATTCTTTAAATAAACTATTTTGGGTTATTACGGATTAGGAGAATTAAAGTATGAGGAAATGGAATTTTCGCATATAGGTGTTTTAAAAATGCATTCAAATGATTTTTCACGACCCTTATATTGTTACTATTTTCATGACTCTTTTTCTATCTATGATTTCTGTTTTGAATTAAGGACTTATGATTAAATTATTATGGGTTTAGTATATTAATAACTTATTTATAATTGTTGTGGATGAAAGATGCATTTTATATATGACATAATAAAGACATTTCATAAAACATCTCAAGTTTAGTATAGTATCATTAATCAGATCATGCATGACCTTATTCGCGGGGGGACATTCAGGTTATTTCAGGCATGAAATAACAGGTAAAGGAGAACAATCAGGACGCTGATTAGGGTTTGGCCAGACCACCTTTACCAATCAGGACTCAATTATCTTGGTGACCCACATCAAGATATTGAGCGACTTTTCCTTATTTCAAAGGAAAAGATTTGAGGTCATGCATATGTTTAGAAAAAAAAAAGTGTATAATAATAATAATAATAATAATAATAATATTTTTATGAGTAAAAATTTTATAAAAATTAAATTGAGAGTTTTAACTTGAGATGTAAAATTGTATTCATGTTTTATACACTTTTATGAAAGAAACTATTTGAGACTGTTTTCCCATTTATTTTTCAGAACTCATTGAGATATTTTTATCTCACCCCATTTATTTTTTTATTAGCAGCTGGAGGAACATTAGACACGAATTTATCATAAGAAGACCAGTTCCAAACTCGTGGAATTAGAATTTGATATTTTGTTTTATGATGTAATCAGTCAATCGTAGTTTATTTTCAAGATGTAATATTTTATGAATCTACTAAACAAATTGTAAACTATATTTATGAATGTAGTTTTCAGTTATGATGGTGATTCTAATTTATTATTTATTATTAGTTCCTCTGTTTTATTAAGGTGTATGGGTCTAATTATCATATTCTAGACAAATGATAATGGGTATTACATTTTGGTATCAGAGCCATGTCGATTCAATAGGACTATGGGTTATGTGTTAGGAATTAGAATAGCTTTCTTTTACTATACATTCTAATTATCATTTCACCTAATATTACGTCTGATCAACTTAGTATTTTGTGTATGGTATGCAGAATTATGGCTGAAGAATCTAGGAGGAATCTCGCCCCTGAAGATAGTATGACTCCACCACCCAATGCTGAACCATGGGAAAGGGTTATGGAAGCTATTCAAATGCAAGCAACACCTACCCATAATCTGGTACAACAAATGGCAATGCAAAGAGAAAGCGCTCCAAATGCCAATAGGGTGTTTTATGATTTTCTTAAATTGCAGCCTCCAACATTCCAGGGCAGCCATAATCCCTCAGAGGCCCAAGCGTGGCTGGATGAGATTAAAAGGGCATTTGAAGTAGTGTCTTGTACTGAAGAACAAAAAGTGGCATTTGTTGCACATCTACTAAAGGGTGGGGCAGAGTATTGGTGGAGGAGTGCAAAGGTTTATCTTCAGACTCAAGGAACCCATATGAATTGGGAACACTTTGAGGTGGCCTTTTTAGACAAGTATTATCCAAAAAGTGCCAGAAGACAAAAGGAGTTGGAGTTTGTACACCTGCAACAAGGAGACATGTCGGTTGTAGAGTATGTTGCTAAGTTTGAAGAACTGGCTAGATTTTCCCCACATGCCCAGTATGCACCCACAGAAGAATGGAAGATAAACCAGTTTGAATGGGGATTGAGGCTTGAAATTAGAGGGAACATAGGTCATATGGAGCTTACTAACTATTCTACTCTTGTACACAAGAGCTACATTGTTGAAGACAAATTAAAGAAGGTACAAGAGGAGAGGCAAGCTAAGTGGCAACAAAAGAAAGAGTCTGGAAACTTTGGCCAGCAATTAAAGGTAAAGACTCCTCAAGGGAAGGGAAAACAAGTACAGACCTCTAGTTCTCCAAGAGCAAAGAAGTGTCCTAAGTGTGGCAGAGATCATGGAGGAGAGTGCTTGGTTGGGAAGCAAGTCTGCTACTACTGTAAACAGTCTGGTCATATGGCTCCCTTTTGTCCAGTACGCCAAAAACAAGCAGAGTCCAACCCAAACAAGCCTAACACTGGAAGGGTCTTTGCTCTCAGTGCAAAGAAAGGTATGAATCATAATCTAATAACTGGCACTGGATTCATAAATGAAATCCCTTTAATTGTCATGTTTGACACTGGTGCATCCCATTTTTTCATATCTTCTGATTTTGTTTTGCAACATAATCTCCCTGTACTTGAAATGCCTTATCCCTTAGTTGTAAGCACTACATCTAAAAATTCAATAGAGACCTCCTTAGTATGTCATCAGTGTCCCATCACCCTGTATGATAGAGTCTATCTAATAAACCTAGTATGTTTGCCCCTTAAGGGCTTGGACATCATATTAGGAATGGACTGGATGTCTGATCATTCAGTAACTTTGATTTGCCATGGTAGGAAAGTCATAATTCCTCCAGGAATTTCCTAACCAGAGGAAACCAAATATCCCTCCTTGACCAACATATCTCTACTCTTCAAATGTTTGACTAGTGGGGTTCAAGGTGTGCTATTATTACTATCCTCTAACTCAGGGTCTGAAATGGACTTATCCAATATTCCTGTAGTCAGTGAGTTCGAGGATGTCTTTCCAGAGGATGTGACATCATTGCCTCCTGAAAGAGAAATAGAGTTCTCAATAGATTTGGTTCCTGGAATTGGGCCAATCTCCATTGCCCCTTACAAGATGTCTCCATTAGAATTGAATGAGTTGAAAAACCAATTAGAAGACCTGATAATCAAGCAGTTTATCAGACCGAGTGTGTCTCCTTGGGGAGCCCCTGTGCTCTTAGTAAAGAAGAAGGATGGCAGTATGAGGTTATGCATAGATTATAGAAAATTAAATAAAGTGACCATCAAGAATAAGTACCATCTGCCCAGAATTGATGACCTTTTAGACCAATTAGGGGGAGCTACTGTGTTCTCCAAAATTGACTTGAGATCAGGGTACCACCAAATCAGAATAAAATCAGAAGATGTACCAAAAACAACCTTTAGAACTAGGTATGGGCACTATGAATTTTTGGTTATGCCTTTTGGTGTAACCAATGCCCCAGCTATGTTCATGGATTACATGAATAGAATTTTTAGGCCATACTTAGATAAGTTTGTGATTGTATTTATAGATGACATACTAATATACTCTAAGACCCATGAAGAACATGCAAGTAATCTTCAAATAGTGTTGCAAGTACTAAGGGATAGAAAACTTTATGCCAAACCAAGCAAATGTGAGTTTTGGATGTCAGAAGTAAAGTTTTTAGGCCATGTGATCAATAAGAAAGGAGTGGTAGTGGATCCCTCCAAAGTAGAGGTAGTGCTGAAATGGGAACATCCGAGGAATGTGACAGAGGTTAGGAGTTTCTTAGGACTGGCGGGGTATTATAGGAGATTCATTAGGAAATTCTCCCAAATTGCCCTGCCTTTGACCAGACTGACTAGGAAGGACCAACCCTTTGTGTGGGATCAAAAATGTGAAAAGAGTTTTCAGACTCTTAAGACCAAGTTAACCACTGCTCCTGTGCTGGCCATACCAGATCCAACCTTAAGATTTGAAGTGTATTGTGATGCATCCCTAAAAGGTTTAGGTTGTGTATTGATGCAAAACAACCAAGTAGTGGCTTATGCTTCAAGACAACTAAAACCTCATGAGAGGAACTATCCCACTCATGACCTAGAATTGGCTGCCATAGTGTTTGCCTTGAAGATCTGGAGGCATCATCTGTATGGAGGACAATTTGATGTTTTCAGTGATCATAAGAGCCTAAAGTATCTCTTTGACCAGAGGGAACTTAACATGAGGCAGAGAAGTTGAAAGATTATGAATTTGAACTGAAATACCATCTAGGCAAGGCCAATGTAGTGGCTGATGCATTGAGCAGAAAATCCCTACATATGTCTCATCTAATGATCCAAGAACTTGCATTGTTAGAAAACCTTAGGGACTTGAACCTAAATATGACAATCCTCCAAGGGGGAATTCTTTTAAATAAGCTAGAAATAACTAGTGGACTTAGAGACCAAATTAGGCAATCTCAAGGGATGGATGAAGAGTTGCAACTTAGAAAAGACCAAGAAAGATTTACAAGGGCAAGAGATGGAACAATTTTATTTCAGGGCAGAATTTGTGTACCTAAGGATTCAGAATTAAAGAGACTGAGGAAGCTCATAAAAGTAACCTGACCGTCCATCCTGGATCTACCAAGATGTACCAAGACCTTAAGAAAAATTATTGGTGGCCAGGTATGAAGGTTGATGTGGCTACTTTTGTGGGTCAATGCCTAACTTGCCAAAAGGTGAAAATAGAACATCAGAGGCCAGCAGGATTGCTACAGCCTCTGGAAATACCTGAATGGAAATGGGACTCAATTTCTATGGATTTTGTTGTAGGTTTGTCACATACCCACACTGGGTATGATTCCATTTGGTTGATTGTGGACAGATTAACTAAGTCAGCCCATTTCTTACCAATAAAGTCAAACTACAACACCCTCAAACTAGCCAAGTTATTCATTAAGGAAATAGTGAGGTTGCATGGGGTGCCTCTTAGTATCATATCAGATAGGGACCCTAAGTTTACCTCCATGTTTTGGAATAATAATAATAATAATAATAATAATAATAATAATAATAATAATAATAATAATAATAATAATAATAATAATAATAATAATAATAACAATAATAATATTTTTATGAGTAAAAATTTTATAAAAATTAAATTGAGAGTTTTAACTTGAGATGTAAAATTGTATTCATATTTTATACACTTTTATGAAAGAAACTCTTTGAGACTGTTTTCCCATTTATTTTTCAGAACTCACTGAGATATTTTTATCTCACCCCATTTATTTTTTTATTAGCAGCTGCAGGAACATGAGACACGAATTTATCATATGAAGACCAGTTCCAAACTCGTGGAATTAGAATTTGATATTTTGTTTTATGATGTAATCAGTCAATCGTAGTTTATTTTCAAGATGTAATATTTTATGAATCTACTAAACAAGTTGTAAACTATATTTATGAATGTAGTTTTCAATTATGATGGTGATTCTAATTTATTATTCATTATTAGTTCCTCTGTTTTATTAAGGTGTATGGGTTTAATTATCATATTCTAGACAAATGATAATGGGTCTTAAATACTCTAACTTACTCCTTAATTTAATGGCTGCGTTTGTTTCAGATTTTTTTATGAAAAAAATCTATTTTTTCAAACCAAAAATCATTTTGTAGCGTTTGAAAGGTGTTTGTTTTAGATTTTAAAAAAATCATTTTGTTAAAAAAAATAATTTTTTTTGGCTAAAAATGAAAATTTAAACATAGTAGCTTTTCGCATTTTGCTATTGCGATAGATGAGAGAGAAAAACGAAATACAACTGAAAAACACGAAACTTAACTCAATAACGATAGAAAATGATGCAATTACCCCTACCTTATTTTGAAAATTCCAAATTGCCCTCCGTTCATTTTTAATAAGTTGGCCATTTTTTTCTTTTTCCACGACGTTGTTATTTTTCTCTATCTATGACACGTTATTTTCATCCAATAAATTTTATTTTCTTTTTAGATTTTTCTTGTTTTTTGGTTGTGTGTGTTTATTTATTGGTTTTTGAGAAGTACTCAATTATAAAATTTTAAAATGTGTATACGAAATGATAATTGTAGTTTAAAAAAAATCATTTTTACAAAATTATATACAAACGGGTTAAAAATCATTTAAAAAAAAATCATTTTTATAATAGTAAACAAACGGGAGTTTAAAAATTATTTTTTTGAAAAATCTCTAAAAAATAATCTCTAAATTATTTAAAACAAAAATCATTTTTATTTAAGTTCAAACAAACGCACCCATTATTAGATTTCTCCGATCGTATTGCTTCTTTGTTCATGAATTAAATGATTTAAATTCTTTGTATAATATCACCCCAAAAATAATCTTTTTATAAAAAATTGCTAGACTCACATACAAGACGAATACCAACTAACAAACACATTTGTTTATAATTTTTTGAATTTGATCTCCTAAATTGATTAAAGTGTAAATTATAAAATCAATAATGCTCTATAATATTTATCTTTGATTTGCTAATTAAAAGTTAATATTACTCTTTTTTCTCTTTAAAAATGAATTTTTGACTGTACTTAAACTTTAGTTTGATTGACAAATGTTGATATTGCTATATTGACTCGGGACCTCGTAGTTGTGTGAGTTAATTATGATGAAACTTACCATATTTTCTAAGACAAAAAAATAAATAAATCTCTAACTTTAGAAGAGTCAAATTTGTAATTTTTATTGGGTATAATTTTTTTTTATTGTAATATACTTAATAAATATGCTTTATCATTTAATTAATTCTCTCACGTTATATAATTAGAGAAAAATTATAAATATACTTTTTACTGATCAATAACATTCTAATATATTATTATTTTATATTATATTTAAAATTAATGTAATATTATTCGTAAGTTTTAACTCAATTAACAAATTTTGATATTATTTAACTAAATATTCTATTTTAGATTTAAATATTTTATTTCGAATTTAAACTTAGAACATCGCAGTTATGTGTGAGTTTTTTTTATAGTGTTTACCATTTTATCTACCAAAAAAAATATAATTAATGTATAATTTATCATTAAATTTTTCGTGAAGATTTATTAGTTAAATTTTTTTCAGTCCCCTACATGTGAACTTCTGGATTCACCTTTGCTAAACATATCTGACAATAAAACAAGTGATTCGAATTAAACACTAAAATTGCCATCGTGGATTAGATTAACCAAACAATTGGCAATTTGGCTCAACCATTCTCTACATAAAAATATGTACAATCTGAACGTTCAAACTTAGAGTGGCGAGAAGCAAAAGAACCTTATGTAAGAGGTTGGAGAAAACAATTTTTAAAGAACATTAATGCATTTCATCATAATCATCGGATTCAAAAACAAATTAACTTGTCAGTAAAGCAAAACAATCAAATTGCTTTACACTGAATATTATATTCCAAAATCAAACTCAAAACTTTGCAACTATATGTGATTTTCAAGTGGTACTTATTACTTTGTCAATCAATTAAAAAAAAAAAACTTTGTAAAAAAGGAGCTTTTGAAAATATAAAATTAACTGATATATACTACTACTTTTTTGATAGTGTATTTAACATCATATGAACAAAAATGGAAGAGTGATAAACTTGTTTGTCCATGACTGATTGACTGCAGATCCGTTAAAGTAATTTATTCTATATTCTTAAAAGTTTCCAAAAATATACCAATCTAAATGTGTTTTTTGTCAAAATACATTTCTCGATTGAACAATCCAGAAAACATAGAAGGTGAGAGAAAAAGCTCTCAAATAGTTAATCCAATTATTATAGTAATGTATCTAATATTAAATATTAAATTAGTGAGTTTGATAAAGATATGATTCATGACAAAATATTAGGGAACCGACCTTGTTTAGTAGATAAGACTTGTTTGTTGTTTTATCTAATAACAACCAACACATACACAAACAGTACCAGAACTATCAAGAACAAACATATTTAGGATCACATAACTAACCAACGTTGCAGACACTACAAAATGAAGTTTTTCGAAATTCATTGCAAAATAACTACAGATGTTTACAAACCAGCGCCACAATAGCTGGAGCTCAATTGGAATATACGAAATTTCCGGAAATATAAAAAGCATCTTGAATTAATTTTATTCTAAGGAGCCTCTCGTATCATAGAAAAATAAAATAGGAAAAAATATCCCATTACTATCAATGGGAATCAAGTGTTTTTTGACCATGTTGTAGGCCAAATCAAAACCAAAGTGATTTGATGAAAATAAAAAAAAAACCAAAGTAAACTATTGCACCAAGCCCTTCTGCTTGAAAATATCAAACATGGCAGCTCCAATTTTAGCAGGGGACTCCACAACTGTGACTCCAGCTTCCCTGAGGGTTCTGATTTTGTCTTGAGCAGTACCCTTACCACCCGACACGATAGCTGCACAAGCAAATCAAGGTCGCACAATTAATATCATCGAAAAAATGAAGCAAAATGAGTATTTACATGATCTAGGGAGAGCCAATGTAAAAAACTGGAATTGCTTTTTTGTCATCACTAAAGGAGCTTTTTTGTTAAAATTAGACTTATCTCATGGTACAAACACTTGTGTAAGTGTTTAAAGGAGCTTGGCAAAAAATTTACGACATGCCCATAAATTGTTTTTACCATTACAAAATTTATCATCATATCTTCCTCAATTGGAAAAATAGCTTATACATAAAATTCAATATGATAAGTGCTAATTGGATAGTCTAATAATTAAGCTGTTTATTCAGATGATCTAAAACATGGACAAATATGTGCAATCTCCCCATGCTAACGTCGGAAAACAAAAATTTACCTCCTGCATGACCCATACGACGGCCAGGGGGAGCAGTTAATCCAGCAATAAATGCAACAATGGGCTTCTCAGTCCCGCTTTCCTGCATAGTCATTCATAAAATCAGTTAAAAAATTTAGAAATAGTCTTTTGAAAAGACAATATGATACCATGAGCATGCGTTTGTTCTTTCCTTCTGTATAGAATGAAAGATATAGCCAACACAAATAAATATCACCATTCACCAGATAAAAACACCTAATGAACTTAGGTCCCTTTCCCAGAGTTATCAAAGAAACATGTTAGACAACTTTAGCAATGTCCCTTCTCACGAGACAGATACTTGTTTAAAATTTTCAGATACTGATAACTAAGTAAAAGACAGATTTATGCACAATTAACAACAATTAAGAGGAACCTTAATTAGTGCAGCAGCATCTTCTTCTGCAGTTCCTCCTATCTCTCCAATGAGAATGATACCTGAATTACACAAACAAACAGTAATGATAAATGACCATCCCATTAATCCTACGGGAATAATTCATTAGGAAAAGAAACTACGCACAGAAGACAACGACAATATTTCATGGATAAACTAATACAATACAATACAATTATATCGATGACACAATAAAATGTGACAAAGTACCTTCTGTCTGAGGATCTGCTATGAACTTTGTAAGGCAATCAACAAAGTTCGTTCCATTGAAGGGATCTCCTCCAATACCCACACAAGTGGATTGTCCAAGGCCAACAGCGGTTGTTTGGTAAACCTGAATAGTTATAAACAAATACATGGCTTATCCAAGGGTAACCATCATACTGTATGCATCAAAAGAACTTCAAATTTCAAATGGTAATAACTCCCAAGATAAGCCTGTTACTCAATAAAAGACAGGAATAAGTTGTTTTCTTTTTGAAAGCTGCAAATAATTTTAAATAGATTAATGAAAGTTGAGATTTTCTTTTTAACGCATGAAACAACAGTAAATTGACCAAGGGAAAAAAAATCAAGTTGGTAATTAGGTTTCAACTCTTCTTTGGGGGGAGAGAAACAACGACATATGACAATATGACAAGTGCACAAGATTCACAGGGATGTGCAGTCACAACTCCATGTGAGAAAGTGTAACACAGATAGAACTAACTCAAGTACAATGTGTCAGCATTTTCCTTGACATATCACTGAGGCATTATCCTCCCATGAGGAGAGTGACTGGGGAACCCAATTTGAACAAACAAATCTTATCAACAGAACATATGATATCAATGGAAGATAGCGTAATAGGGCGGAAGGCCAAAATTCCACCTTAGAAGACGCTATTGCACCCTATGACACTACTCTTGAATGAATTGGCAAGTGGTAACCATATGTGACTTATTATGAGTTTCTTTATGTTTAATTGTTTTTCTAAAAAAAAGTTTAAGGATTACTATTTGTCATCTCGTCTTGGGACCAACCCGGTCTCGTCTTTATTTCATTCTGTCCTTAATGAACCCGCAACTCATTGGGTTTGATCGGGTTAAGGTTTAAAATTTGACTCGATCAAATATTGAGACCGGGTAAGGGACGCACCAAACCCGATCCAACCCGTCCTTTATACACCCCTAGTGGTGGGCCTCCCTTCGCAAATTGCCTATGCCTAAGGCAGTTGGCAAAAAATCCACCACGCGTCCACGCCATTCTGCCATAGCCGCGATTAAACAAAAATGTCTCATACACTACTACAACAAATTCAATAGTCTACCCAACATAAAAAGCAAGGACTCACCGCTTCATATGTCAAAGTGCCAGAACGAGAAACAATTCCTATGCGCCCAGGTTTGTGAATGTAACCTGGCATGATTCCAATTTTACATTCCCCAGGCTTGATGATACCAGGGCAGTTTGGTCCTATCAAGCGAGTTTTGGACTGTCTGTTAAGCGCTGCTTTAACCCGCACCTGACATGAACAAAAAAAATTAACTTCAGCCACTACATTCATATCCGCATCAGAGAGCCAAAAGTAAATTAGACAATCCATGCAGCAACTGGCAACTAGCTTACATACATCACATACCCAAACTTGAACACAAGGCACCATTAAACAAGACAATAGACAATAGCCCTATTTTATCAAAAAGCTATAAACAAATCAAAGGCTCACACATGAATATAATCCCAGTCTTCCACAATAGACAAGGAAACTAATACCAAACCAAAAATATAGAACCCAAAAAGCCGGTGTTTAATAGCTATACCTTGAAATTTGAATGTTTAAGCAAATTTTGTAGACATCTAGTTATACTTCAGTTTTTGCCACATCATAACTTCACTTCTAAAAACTTGTTTACACTTTGACAAGTGAAATATTGTTGAATGTCTATTTAGCTTGTCGCTATAACATAATTAACCTCAAAAATAAGATCAAATCACAAAAAAAAAAAAACTTTTTATCCCATCACATTTAAGAAAAAGCTCATAAGTGGCATATACAAGTTTTTGTCTTCCCCATACTACCCCAACACACACAAATCAAGTATAAACACTAATTCCAATTGCAATTATACCACCAACATAAAATCTATGTAGCACTAACACTTGAGATTGAAGGGTGTCCAACACATGTTGGTATCCAATACCTCTGTAGCAACCGACACTTCTCTAATCGAAGGTGTGTCCTAGTGTCCAACACCGAGACAACATCCCGATTACATTCAATTCATGTTCTCACTTCTCAAATTATTATTGGTGTTGAGGTGTCAATGTCAGTGTCAGTGTCGTTTTTGGTGTATGTGTTAGTATCTATGATTCATAGCCCGAAACATATCAGCACTGACACAACACATATGGTTAATTCAATCACTTCCATTTATTCACATTCTTATATCGGTGTCTACATGTCAACGTCGTGTCAATTGTATATCCTTGTGCTCCATAGCATGACATTCACTTTAGTCACCCTAACCCATCCGTTTCACTAGATCAATTAACACATACTAATTAACCTAAAATAACAATTGTAACAACAACAACACCAAAAAGCCAACAACAAAAAACAAAAAATAATTATAACAACAACAAAACAATTCACATAATCACAATACCAAATAAATAAAGAAAAAAAAACCTAAAAAACAAAAGAAACAAAAAAGTATATCGATATGAAAAGCGAGAAACCAATAATAATAATAGAGTTATACCATATCATGTTGAGGAATTCCTTCAGTGATACAAACAACGAGATCCAATTCAGCCTCCAAAGATTCCATAATAGCAGCAGCAGCAAAAGGAGGAGGAACATAAATAACAGAAGCATTAGCTTTAGTTTCAGCTTTAGCTTCCGAAACAGTGTTGAAAACAGGAAGCCCTAAATGTTCAGTTCCACCTTTCTTAGGAGTAACACCACCAACCATATTCGTTCCATATTCGATCGCTTGTTCGGTATGAAACGTTCCGTTCTTTCCTGTTATTCCTTGACAGATCACGCGCGTGCTCTTGTCGACGAACACAGCCGGAGATGAAGCGGAGGAGGATGATTGGTGGCGGAGGTGGTGGTGGCGGGAGGCGATTGAGGTTAGAAGTTTCGTAACGCGTTGAAAACCCATCGGATCGAAAGTGTGATTTGGTTTCTACGGCGCTTTTGATTCTGTCAAACTGAATCGAAGCGAAGTGAATGAGAAAACCTTGTTGTGGCTCTCTTTTTGGTGTGGACTATTATTCTTTTTGGAATTAAAATGGAAGGAGTTACGCATACAAAATCAATTTAATTAATATACTAAACGAATTTTACTCCTTCTAGGTTATATTACACTTTATTATTTTAATATATACCATAAATACTTGTTATTCTTATGAAAAGTTTTTTTATTTTTTTTTTAAATTGCATTTTAATTGTTGAGACTAATTTTTTGAGTCTCTACATGTATATGTAAAAAAAATTGGAATGGAATTGGGCCCATCAAACTGGAGCTCAGTGTCACAAATCCTTGAAAGTAATCTAGAAGCTTTGCACATAGTCATATTATAAATTTGACAAATGATCAACCTCACATGTAGTACATTTGTTGTGTTCTACTCCTAGCGCCAACAATCTTTCTTCCCAAGTCACCTCTACATCTCAACTGTATAAAGGGATTCCTCTCCAAAATTCCGGTTATACATTCATTATACATTTAATCATTTACTAACTTGAACTTTGAAGTGTTTACATGTACACCACTTCATCCAAGAACTTGCAAGTTTTAGTATTACTTACTACCAAAAAAACATCAAATTTTAATCATTTGTTTATACATATGTATATGAGTGATCAAAGTACGTCATAAGTATTATAAAACTCAATAACTTTATACTGAATACATATTTTACAAAATAACTATTGAATCTCAAAACTTAAAATTTAGAGTATTATAAAACTCAATAACTTTATACTGAATACATATTTTACAAAATAACTATTGAATCTCAAAACTTAAAATTTAGATGAGTTGAATTCGAAAATTCATTGGATTTAAAAAGACTTCAAGACTTAGAGAACACATACAACAAGATAATGACGTTTGTATTAGATTTCGAATCCAATTCTTATCTATATTTTTATTCAATGGATGCATTGTTTGTCTATATTTTGTATTGATATGCACTTATATTTTTTTTGGTTGGATGATAAATCTATAATAATGATGTATCACACATTAGTATTTAATTATACATTTTATGATTTGTGATTAACCTGATACTAACGTGACATGCCGTGTGTTTAAGTGATGAGTGTCTGAAGGAGTGAAATAACCAAAGTTCAAACCTTGACAAAGGAAATTTTACTAACTTAAATTAACAATACTAACATTTGCCTATAAAAATAAAGTGATGAGTATCGGGACAAGACACATCAGCTATTATCATGCATACATAATCAACTTATCAGACTCTACCAATGACTAAAATCAGGGTCAGCTACATGAAATATTTGTGGAGGCTAAACATGGAGAAATCAGGGTCAGCTACATGAAATATTTGTGGAGGCTAAACATGGAGAAATCAGGGTCAGCTACATGAAATATTTGTAGAGACTAAACATGGAGAGGTTTTGGCGACTAAAATACTATTTATCAAATGTTGAGGTTCCCACACGAGTTTTCCTTTTCACATTACTTATGTTCACTTTTCACACTAGTCTAATGAAAAAAATGCTTGTCACATAATTTTCTGATGAACATCTACAATTATGTCAATCAATCAGTTCTTTACAGGAAATAATCAATAAGAAGAGTGTCAACATCTGCCTATATGTAGATTGTCAATGAATTTTCAGATTCCTTCAAATTAAATTTAGGAAAGGAACCAAGTTAGGTCCTACGCCAGGCGTGTATATATCATTGTGTTCGTATATCAGCTTCACAAAACTTCCATGATCCATCATCTTGCCTCTTCACAACATACTTAACTTTGTAAGTGCTGCAATTAATCATTAAAAAAATAAGTTCATAAACAGTAGAAATGAAGAAATGATATTGGTGTTTTAACAATAGACTACTGATTCAATTATTAGTTAAAGCAAGCAAAGTGCATCTTACCTATAGTAGTTTGGGTTCTTTTGCTGAGAACTGTCAATAAGTTCAGCTGCTTCCTCTAAAAGGGCTTCTATTTCTGCTATGTCTGATCCATTTCCATCTGATAGAATGTCGGCTCTAAGGACAGATAATTTTAGCAAAAGAAATCTCCAGTGACAAGATTTTTGTTTTGCAGCATCAGCCAAGGCTTGCCACTGTCAAAGATAACACCGATAAGTTTTCTCCTTGTGTCACTTAGTCAATATATGATATTAGCATGTAAATTATCTATTATTAAGTCATATCAGCAATTTTTTACCATCCTTATTTTCCTAATGCATTTCTCTTGTTATAGAGGAAGTTTCTCTTGAAGTACCTTTTTACATGGATTTGAATGCAATCAAATCACCTCTAATAAATAAATGTCTTTTGAAATGGCAACTAACCACTACCTCTTAAGAAAATTACAATATAAAGTGAGTCATTAGCAAGAGAGAATGAGAGATACCATGAAATTCTGTTTGCCATATAAGTTTACAGGTAAAACTATAAGGGTAGTTCTAAGTTTGCATGTTTGGGCTTAAACCAACTTGAAGTTGGTATGTTACAACCATAATGATAGTCCTAAGTAAATCTTTGATCATACAGTTCTATCAGTGCTTACACCAATACCAAATTCGTAACTACTTTGTGGGTCAGTCTAATAATTCAAACCCTCCAATAAGATTGTAAACACTATCGAGTCATCTATCCACAGATTTATTTGCTACTATGTAGGATTCACAAAAATTTCTCAAATAAGCCATCTATAATACCAAAGACATAAATTTTCTTAAAATACAATCATTTATATTCAAGCTTTTTTGTGGTGTTTAATTTTAATTGAAGACATTTTGTTTGTAGCAAACAAAAAATAACAAACTGCCTAAGAAACGCACATGTTTAATTAGTTTGATATGATTTCCCTTTCATCATCATTTTCATAAACCAACAAGCTTATTATAAATGTTATGTTACTCGTCACAAGTAAACAAGAGAAACCATATGATAGAGTATAACATGCTCATTTAATAATTCAGTAGTCTATAGATTGATGAGTTGAATGATTGAACAATGGATGGTTCAAATGATATTTGATTATATAAAAAGTGGTTAAAGAAGACCACAACATGCATTACCTGAGCAAACATAGATTCGTCAAGGACTTGAGCTAGGCCACTAACTTCATGGCTAGGCCCCAAAGCTTCAGCTTTGATTGTTTGCCATTCCCTAATAAGGGTTTCTGCTTCCTCCATAGACATCATCCTCCTATACACATTAATAGGGGAGGATGATGAGGACAGAGAAATGTGTAAATCACTTTGGCTACCAGCATCTGGCCGGTGCAAAAAATGTATCTTAACCATCGACATAATTCTCTTCAATTTGTTGGCAATAGAACTTCGCCTAATATATGCCGGGCCCATAGTGTAGTTAGCACAATTGTTGGATTTTGTGAAAGCCCAGTTAGTACGAGTAAAATTCTTGCCCGGGTTCATTCCCAACAACTTCATAGAAGCAAATGCAATACAACCCAGTACGGTAATGTATGTTATTCTTTCAAATACTTGAGCACGAGTGAAGTGATTATTCCAAATTCCATTGTGATGACTGCCAAGGTTCCTTTTCACTTTAACAGGTGGCTCGCTAGGATTGAGTCTGTTTTCATTTTTGCCAGATAGCAGTGAACTCTGCAAATCAGTAGGAGCCAGCTGCTTGACAGCAAACCCCAAATTTGGGGAAGAGCTCATATATGAGCGAGGTTCCTCGAAATTTTTTCGTTCTACGGAACCAGATGATGATAGAGGTCTGTGACATATAGTAGGAAACATTTGTGGAGATCCTTTGGAATTCTTACTTCCAGAAAATTTCTTTTGAGCATTAAAGAAATTGGCCTGCAGAGATGAACATCTGTAAATAACATTTTGTTGGAATCAAAGCAATAAATTAGTTTCATTTACTATAGCTGATCTTACCAAAGCTGGAGAACAACCTTTAGTATCTGGGTATAAATCAAGCACAGAATCCTTCAGCCACAATTCCTGGCAAAGTTCAGCAAATGCTTTGAGTTAAGAAATCAAAAACTCAAAATTACATCATAGAATCTTAAAATAAAGGATAAAAAAAGTTCTTGAACCATTACACTTTAGCTGTTATCTCGTGTAAAAACATAACATACACTAAACAAATATTTCCAGAAGCCAAACAAAATCTCATTTTCAATTGAAAAAAGGAAAGAAATGAATCGTAGCATATGGCATTTAGGCCAGACTCTACATAAGCATAAATTATTCTAAAACACACTAATTTTGAAATCTATGCCACAGTTAATAGCGCACAATGAGAACATACTTAACCACTAGGGTCCTCAAGACTAAAATAGGAGGAGCACCACTAAGGTAACACATGCACCTAAAGCCTTTGCAATGCATTTCGTGAAGGAAAACAAAAAAAAGAAACTGACTGAACATGATGGCAAGAGAAATACCAATGATGGGTTTGCAGCTGAAGCATCCATTATTGCCTTCCCCAAGACTGATTTATGTTTTGGATTTGAGTTTAACTCAAGCTGCTTCAGCTTTTCAACTGCCTCGTCCTCTGTGCCCTAGATTAAAGACAACATTAATGAAGAACTATGTGGTACATTCTCGCAGAAAAATGGAAAGTTGGAGAAAAAAATATTGCTGCAGCCTGCAGGAAACCAAGATTCAAAATATCTAAATACTTCATGATGGCAGCACTGACAATAAGAGTTAAAATGATAAAAACATACCAGTCCAAGAAGGAATAAGCAAAAAGCTTCTTCAAATTTCAGATCAATACCCTCTGAAGCTATCAAACATTCACATATACTTTTTGCTTTGTTAATCTGCATGAAATTAATAAAAACACTTGGTATCAGGATGAAATTAAGAAAGCCGCTGTTTGAGCACGTAAGCCCAAAAAATGTACTTCTGAAAAAAGAACTAGAAGAAATATTAAAATGCATATAAGCTTTGGAGCGGGGGCATTACTGGAGAAGGACATTACCAACTCTTTTTGCTTGCTGGAAAACCCAAGTGCCATATGAGCTGTAAAAACTCTATAGAAACAGTTTGAATCAATTACTACCCTTAGATTCTGTGACTCAATTGTCTTCTTATTCTTTCGCATCGCAGCTAAGCTATCCCAAGGAAGAAGATCAACTATCTCATTAGCCAGTAAATTGTCAAAAGCTTGGCTTAGAAAAGAAGGCCAATCCTGTACTTGGCATGAAGCTTCAACATCAAGACCCTGTCTAAGCAATTCACGCAAAGCCGCAATTGCTCCCCGTCTTCGTTCAACATTTTCAGGGGTATTTGGCATGCTTAGTAGCTCCAAGGTGCAAGCGGGTGCAAGCTCTTCAAGAGATTCTTCGATCTAGAAACCATTAAAAGCATCCTCAGGATTGTTCCAATACTAAGCAAACCAGCTAGGGACTTAAAGATCTCAACTGAATATACACTTGAAAAACGTTCCGCACCTGAGATAGCAGTGTCATTTTTGCAAGAGATGGCTTACTTCTTAGAAGACACTGAGCACGAGCAAGAGCTTCAAAACCTTGAGATACTTTGTTCTTCTCAAAGCCAATCTTCGCAACTGTACACTTCAATAAGGCACCTATGATAAGGATAGGGTATATAAACAAGAATGTTATAAATTAAGAGAGTAATTCTCCAACTTATATCCACATGTCTTACCTCAGATAGTGCCATAGAAAGAATTAAATCATCTGTATATGGCTTCGCATCTTGATGCTGAAGACTCGTTCTTCCAATGTCCAGCACAAGCTTTGATTCTCCAACCTGAACAGAAGGAACAGGGAAGTAGAAGTAAAATGTTTCCACAAAACAAAGAAAATAATACACGACCCTTACAGAAATATTTAAAAAAGATTAATTACATGCCAAATGTACCTCTTGAAGAAGGCACAGAGCACCAGGCAACCAAGACCAAGGAATACGAAGGGAAGATTTAGGGGGAATCTTTTCCTTCAGGTTACCAGCATATACTGGCTCAAAAAGGAGCTTATCCCTAACATCCATCAGAAGATCCTGCAAAGTCATATAAGATGAGAGCAACAAACAACAACTCAATTTATCTGAGTCTCTAAAACCAAATATAGCAAAGCAATGTTGGTGGTGACATCTATACCTGGCGAGATGCAACAACGCCCATTGTGTAACCTTCTTCAATATCTGCATTTTTTAAACTCATAACTGCCTTAACAATTTCATCTTTCTCAGCTCGATCAGGAACACCAATGAGCTGCAAAATGGTATGAACCAAGTCGTCTAGCATTAATCTTGAAAGAGATAAAATGGAAATCAGCATGGACAAGTTAATATAACAAAGACAACCAAATATTAACAGTCTATTTGCGAACTTGAAATGATAAAACACTCATCATAGCTGCTGAATCATCCCAAAAACACAGATTCCTTCATTACATGGAAAACAAAAATGCAGAGGGCAGAAATGCTAAGACTTTGTAAATTATTAACTCCCATAAATAAGTATAAGATGTGTCCAAAGGGAGTGTAAGGTGTGCCGAAGCAAAGAGAAAAAATTGAGACACCTTGTCTGAATTGTCAAACACGTGTCGTACGGGTGTTGGACACTGACGCATGTTGGACACGGTGACACGCCTAATCCCAGAGGAGTACATGCTTCATAACTAATAATCTATACTATCTATATTAATAATAAAGGCAATACCCATATTTGGTGTGGCCTTTAAAAATACAATAATACTCTTTATAGGATAGAAATGGACAGTTATAAGAGCAGTTTCCTCCTTATGGCAAGTTGGCAACAATAAAGGATACTACAAAAAAGAGCAGTTTGTGTTTTGTCATAAAGTACAATCTTAACAAATAACAAAACATGGTAATTTATAATTGTATAGATAAAAATTACACAAAAATTATTGTTCGTGATTAACATATGTTGGCGCAATAGAAAAGCAGACAAAAGTGCATGTCTGGACGCTAGTAAGAATATAAGAGTGATAACCAAGTATTTTCCTACAAGGTGGAGTCATCTGTATTAGGTCAAAATACAGACCGATTACCCCTTAATCTATCTTTATAGTTTGGCTTGTAATTTTCTTTGGTCTCTCCTTTACCTCTAATTAATAAGACTATCCTCCATGCTCTCCTTATCTACTTCTGATCTACAGGTTGTCTCCAAAGTCCAAAAACATATCCCTTTTTCTCTCTAATAATTTATAAATTCATTTCCAATCCTATCTGGTCTTATACAATCATTCGTCCATTGTAACATTCTCATCACTTCAACAGTAAGTTTCCTGTCTTGTTACCTTTTTTACCGCCCAACACTCAATTCCATACAACATCATTGGTCTTATTATAAATGCTCATCAAACTAAGTTTTCTTTAAGCTTAAGAGTTATTTTTCTATCACATACTAATTATCACCCACCAACACTTCAGATCCAATGTGTCTGATTCTCCAAAATGTGTCGGTCTCCGACACTGATACCTGTGTTTACATACAATATATAGTGAGGGTGTATACTTGCACACCCTAAACTTTGAAAACATGACCAATGCCTCTACTTTTTTTCCATAGTGACCACCCTCAAAAAAAATTGACACCTTAAAGGCTTAAACCCAAATTCTATTTTGCACCCTTGGGCCAGAGTCCTAGATCCTCCACTTCATACAATCACTTCTATTTCTTTAAATTATTACAATGTGTCTGTGTCATGTTTTGTGTCTCTATCGGTGCTTCATAGGTTATCACTCCCAAACATTCATGGAATTCATCAAACTCACTTGGATCCTATCATTGACATCTTGTCACTTTGAGAATTGGCAATGATAGTAATAATAATAATAATGAGTAAATAAATAACACAAAAATACACATTTAAATTAACAAACACAACAATTACCTACTACTTGATAGCAAGAAACTGGGATTTCAACTGCAGATTTCATGTGTGAATCTTTGAGAATTTGCGATGATAGTAATAATAATAATAATAATGAGTACATAAATAACACAAAAATACACATTTAAATTAACAAACACAACAATTTTCTACTACCTGATAGCAAGAAACTGGGATTTCAACTGCAGATTTCATGTGTGAATTTTCAAAAACGTGATTATTTTTATCAACAAACTTCAATTTTCTCCTTTCAAGAACAACATCACTTTTCCCAGAGTGGGACCCAACGCAAAATGAAGAACCACAAAATCCAGAACCAACTACTTCGCCATGCGAACTCAACAACGGAATCTTCGCGATGCAACCAAAGCCATACAGAGAAGGACCGATCACTGCAGCATTAGCAAATGCCATGAGCTCTCATTCCAAAACCCTAATTTTTCAGCTTCAGTGTTCGCCTCAACATCGTTGAATTGGAAATTTCGAAACACATTGCTTCTAGGGTAGAATTTTTGAACTGTGATTTGGGGATTTTTTTTTTTTTTTTATGTGGAAATGAAGAATAGAAACTGAAAAAGTGAAAGGATTGTTAGAGAAGAGAGAGTGTGGAAAACGTTATTAAGAAAAGGGAGGGAGATTAGGAGAAATAACAAAATAAATGTGAAATTAATTTATCTAATTAGTTTTTGTCTTAACCGTCTGAGTTGGTGTTTCTGGACCAACGAGGGTTAGGAGTGATCCTCACTGCATGTGGAAGGGTTAAGGGACAAATGAATTAACCAAATGCAAGCCATAAAGGAAGTGATTCACACCATTAATATCAACATGAGTTGTCTTTTTAGGATCTCATAACTTAAGTTCTCCACAATTAAGTTTTTCAAAATTAAGTGTTTTTTTTTTACTTGTAGTACTTATATGCATAACCTTCTTAGAATTTTTTTAGAAAGTTTGTAAGATGAGAAAATAATTTAAAACGTATATTGTTGGATTACAAATACACTCATCAACCTGCAAACAAACGAGATGTTACATACAATATGAGAGCGATATCTCTCTCAATACAACCTAATTTTGGGACGAGTCGAGTAGACACGAGTGAGAATTTGAGACACAAATTTGATGAAGACATGTAATGATATTGGGTGCATGAAGCCCATTTAAGGAGCATCTCCTAGTAAGCTTCTTGAAAAGGGACAAATGAATTAATTGAATACAAATCATGTTGTAAATGTTCTAAAGACTACACATGCATGAGACAACATATTTGATGATGACTTAAAAGAAGTTATTAGTAGCACTCATCTCAACAACATGCGTGTGAGCTCATAACAACTCAAGTACTTGCTAGTTCCACATATTTAACTTTGAGCACTTGTGTGTGTTGAGTTCAAATGCGAGTGGTTATATCTGACATTGACTAAAAACGTGTTGGGTTCAAAGCCTCTTCTGATCTTGAAGTATTTGGCCTATTGTTGCTCCCTCGAACTCCCAACAAGTAGTAGTAAAGCCATGGTTAGGCTTGACAAAAAAGTAAGAGTGGGTCCTGGTATCGGATCCTTGTATCGAAAGTATTTTTGGCAGTGTAGTTAGGAGACAAGTCCCATTAGTAATAACGGTGGTGCAAGTATAAGACGTGGAAGACTCACACTTGAGGGAGAGATAGTTGAAATCAAATGTGAGTAGTTAAGCCCCACATCTACTACAAATGTGAGTAGTTAAGTCCCACGTTAACTACAAATGTGATAAATATTGGATATATAAAAAAAGATACCCATATGTCCATATACCTATTTCTTTAAGATTTTAAGTAAAGATGTGGTGTCAAAATCTTTACCAACATTCTCTTTCACCCACTATCATGTTAAATGTCATGCATTTGATTGAGATTTAAAAATATTATTTTTACATAAAAAATATTATTGATTTATGTAAAATTGTAATGACTAATAAGATTTAAAGGGATTTATATCATAAGTTTTTATAGAATTTGAAATGATTTTCTAAATTTACAAGGACTCTGTAAATTTAAACATTCAAGATAAACAGTAGTGTAAAGTTACAAAAGTAAATAAAAAGGACAATAACAACGTAATAATGTTTAGTTAAAAAAAAATTAAAACCAATACATTATTAATACATATTTAAAACTATGTCACTCGTTGTTATCAGCTCAATCACATTCTTCAAGGACACATGATGGAGATTGACTCGTTGACAACTCATTTTCATTTTAAGAGTTATTAGCATACTATGCAATACTTTGTAGATTATGCCACACCTCAAAATAGAGCGAATACTACAATTAATTAAAAAAATTATAAAAAGTTAATACCCATAGTAATACTTGTAATATAATAAAACTAATATTAATAAAATTAAATATAATTTCCATTGTTTAATTTGGTAAGATACGCATTAATATTTATAAGTTAATTATATTATTCACCGATTAAAATTAAATTTTTTGTATCCTTTAATGTTGTTTAATTGAAGATTCTCCAAAGAAAATCATATCATCACAAAGAAAAAATATGGCTAAATGTTTTTATTGATAGAAGGATACAAAGTCGGATCAAGTTAAACGTTAGTAAAGTTAGGGTTTTATGACTTTAAAAAATAATTAATTTTTTTATGTATATTTAGACCTCAAAAACATTAATATTTAAAAAGTACAATAAGTAAAATATCTCATAATTATAAAATGATATAACCTTGGACATATTTAATTAAAATATTTTATATCTTATAAAATAAGAAATGTATATTTAAATAAAATTATAGTAAAATATTATTAATATTAAAAAGATCTTTATTTTTTTCTATCAAGACTTTAAATTGGATCTTAATAAATATTGACCCAACTCTGCTACAAAATATAATAGGGAGTGAATAAGAGATAAATGAGTGAGATCAAGGGAAAGATGGTGAGAATAGAGAGATATATAAATTATAAAGTTATATAAGATATACAAATTAAAAATCCATAGAAATTTTAGAGAAATATTTTCTTATCACCAAAACATCTAATAAAATTGCATGAGATTTCATTTTAAATATAATCTATTAGAGTTTGAAAGACTTCAAATAGCATAAGACAAAAAGACATAATAAAATAAGGGAGGGATAAAGAGAATGGAAGAAAATAGTGAGAGAATGGAAGAAAAAGAAAAAGGAAGTAATAGGTGGAGAGAAGTTATTTTATAAAAAAATGAAATAGATAAAGAGAAATTAAGTAAATACAAGGGAATACAATATAGAGTGAGAGTGAGAAAACAAAGTTCTAAATTTATAGTCGCAACTGCGTTACATAATAAATAATTTTGTTCATTAATTTAAAATTCAACCACTAACATTATATATTAATTAAATTAGTTTTAAATAATCTCTACTATTGATTGAGGTCAAATAAGCAAAAATTGGTCATATGTGGTCAGATGTAGACCCACCATATCTTTTAGGGTTTGAATGTGCACCCTTCAATTTTTTTAAATTTCATTTACCCTTATAAGTTTTAAAATTCAAATAATGTCACTTTAAACATTTGTATCATCCACTTGTCATTTGAACAAATCCACCTTATATTCTCTACATAACTATCAAAGTAGAATTAATATGATAAACATTTAGATACTTAACTTGACAACTTAGCATACGTTTGATATCTGATGAATCACTCATGCATGATTAAGCAAAAATTTAAAATCTTAACTTCGATAAATTACAAGTTTTCACTGTAATTTGCTAAACATTTCAATACTCACTTAAATAGGGTTGAAATTGTCTATCTTTTCCACTTAAATAACGATATTATGTTTTTTTTTCAAAATTGCGTTTGGATACTTCACAATTGAAATAACATAAAATGATTTCAAACACAAAAATTAATTTTACATGTTTAAATGTTGCCGATTAAAATTGATTTTTTTTTAGAATTGATTTTAATTTTGTTTATATATATGATTTGTAGGTTTTAATTCGTTTGTGCTCAAATTTATTTTTAAGTCACTTTTACATAAAATGTGTATACTACAATTTTTTTTTCCATAAAATAGTCACTTTTAATGTTTGAATATGTTTTTTTACAATTTTAAAAAAAATAAAAATATAATAAATAATCTAAAAACTGATTTTTTTAAAAGTTATTTTTATAATCACCACAAACAGCTACTACTAGCACTTTTTTCCAAAATCACGTTTGAACTTAGCTACTAACTCCTCCAAAAAGTCACACACATTCAACGCGTTGTGCTCATTCCCGCGCGATACCGCAACTATCTCTCACTCACTCAGAAGAAGAAACGTTGAATCTCAAATGGCACGACCAAAGACGAAGAAGAAACAGCGTGAAGAAGAAGAAGCAGAAACAACAAACCCAGAATCCATTCAACGAAAGAGACTCAAATCGTTAGCATTTTCAAACAACATACTTTCAGAGACACAAGCTATAACCTCCATTCAACTTAACCCTTCTTCCATTGTTGCAAAACATCACGGCAAAGATATTATCAAGAAATCTCAGAGGAAGAGTAGTAGATACCTTTTTTCGTTTCCTGGTTTATTTGCTCCTATTTCTGGTGGTAAAATTGGTGATCTTAAGGATTTGGGAACTAAAAACCCTATTCTCTACCTTGATTTCCCTCAGGTTAGTTTTTTTTTTTTTTTTTTTGAAAATTTTGTTTTTTTAGGGTTTTGGTTTGTTTTTGGGTTTTAAAGTAGGATAAGGAAGTTGGGTTTGCTTTATCTATTTATTTTAATGATGATTTAGTTGTTTTGAGCTAGGAAACACAAACACCGGACACGACAATGACACCTTGATTACGTTCGATTAATTAATTTACTCAAATTATTACTGGTATCGCTGTCTCAGTATCCGTGCTTCTTTTTTTGGTTTTTGGGGTTTTAAAGTATGACAAGAAAATTGGGTCTGCTTTATTTATTTATTTATTTATTTATTTATTTTGTTTTGTTTTTTTAATGATGATTTAGTTGCTTTGAGTTATGAAACACAAACACTGGACACGGCATTGACCCGTTGAACACTGGACATGACACTCACCATGATCTGTTGACATCTATGTAGCGGATTAGGATTGTCTGCAGTGAGAAATGCACGCAGTTTCACGCTGTAGACAATCTGGGTGGTCAATTTTAGATTGGATGGTTCAAATTACAGAACAGTAAAATTAATTTTAGATGATCTTCGACATCAAATTTAGATCAGATGGCTAAGATGTATTAATGCGTGACACAGTAAATATAGGAAATTCAACTCCTCTATGTAGCACGACACTTCTGATTATGTCTGATACATATTAGTGTTTGATAACGACATGACACCGACACATTGATTGCATTTAATTAATTCATTTTCTCAAATTTTTACTGGTGACGACATGTCAATGTCGTCTTGTCCAGTGTTCTTGCCAGTATTAGTGCTTTATAGGTAGATATTGATAATAATTTGAGAAAATAGAAATTAATGTTGTCAATTCTGGATCACGGAATATAGTGGTTTGCTGAAATTCCGCCATGCTATAGTGCCGCAATAGTGGTTATTTCGCAACACTTTGTACTAAATAGGGTATTGCGGAGCAATAGCAATTTGTTCAATTTCCGCTATGCTATAGCGCCACTGTAGCGGCTATTTGACAACACTCATAGAAGTGATCGAATGGAACTACTTTTGTTGGTGTTGTGTTGGTACCTAACACTAACACGTGTTAGACACCGGATACGCCTTCAATCTAAAATCTCAATGCTACGTAGGTTTTGAGTGTAATCTGCTTGTAATTCAGTCATTTAATTTAACTGTTTTACAGGCAGAGCATAAATTAAGAGCAACTTATAAAGTTGTAGTAATGGATCTGACAATTGTTTTTGTTGATATGATGATATCAATTAGTGTGTCAATTGGAGTAGTTGCAAGAGAATTTCAGGACTAATAATAATAACAAACCAAGGTTATACCAGTCAAATGCAGGCTTAGTTTAGATTAGTTTCTAGCTCACAAGAGCTTTTAAATTAAAATAAGTTTGTGATTCTTAACTTATTTATGACAAATCTTATAAACATGCAAATGTTTATGAAAAAGTTAACTGAGTTTCTGAAAAGATTGAGATTCAAAAATTAATTTTAATTTTTAAAAAAGGTTATTGTTTAACAAACTCATAATTATTGTAAGATGTTTTCATGTTGTTTCCATAAGTATTTGTGAAAAATATATCCAAACTAACCAGGTAGAGGGAAAAGAAGTAAGAAGTAGAGTTCAAGAGGAACAATTTAGAGAAAAGATAGAAAGAAGAGTATGGACTATGACTGCAATTTCCTCTTCTCTCCTTCCTTCCCCCATCCTCTCTTAGTTCTCTCTGAGACTCACCTTGTGTATTCCCTTCACTTGGGGTGACCACTTTGATCTCGGAGTTCCCTATCCGATTCACATTCTCCGCCTTCCACATTGACAGTTAATAGATCGGACAGGCTCACCTAAAGTGGCATGCATGACTGGTTATAATTAACAAAACTGATTCAGCACTTGACTCAACTAAATGACAACTTGTTGATCTAAATCTTCGTTTGATTTGGTATGTTGTGTATTGGTAACTGATGAGGTATGTTTTCTCTTTACAGGGACGAATGAAGTTATTTGGGACTATCTTGTATCCACAAAACAAATACTTGACCTTACAGTTCCCCAAAGGTGGAAAGAGTGTGATGTGTGAGGATTACTTTGATAACATGGTTGGTTTTTTTTATCATTCATGTTTTAATGAACTTTTTTTGATGAGTAAGAATCGAACTCAGTATTCCAGGGTTTACAACACACACACACACTGCGCATCAACCACTTACCTAGACCCTGATGGTTCTTTGAGACATGAATAGAGGAAGGTAGATTAATATTCAAATTATAAGGGGACTAAGTGAAAGAACTTCCTTGTGCGCATATCGACTATCTTTTTAATATCTCCTGAATATGGGTAATAGCGGTATTAGTATGTGTACATTCTTAAGTGTTATGGTCTCCACAGCATAACATTAAGAATCCTTGAGGAATTGTAATATGCTGGGTGGATGGAACAGTGGACTGCTTTTTTTCCATTTCATACTGATTCTGCAATTTTAATTCCTATGACTATGGTAGAGTGAATTGTGAATGTTTTCATTACGGATTTCTTTCTCCTTCAAAATATATGCATGTATATATCTAACATTGCTTGTGCTCTTTCTATTCCTCTTAATATTGTGGCTTCTTGTTGGTATTGGAATACAGTTTTTTTTTTGCATTTCCTTTTGCTTCTTCATCTACAAATTTGTATCTTTTGGCATTCAGCTTTGTCAGTATTTACGCCTATGTTCGTTATTTATGAGCAATGTCTTGATTTTACTAGATTGTATTTTCGGATGCGTGGTGGATTGGGAGGAAAGATGAGAATCCAGAAGAAGTTAAATTGGAATTTCCTAAGGAATTGTATGAGGTTAGGAATTTCTGGAATGTAATAGTTGCCTAGTGATAAGAAGCAACTTTTGTTTATCACTTATTTGGCATGAAAAGAAAATAAAGTATTTTTATTCTTTGGTTTCAGGGACAAGAAGCTGAATGTGACTTTAAAGGAGGTGCAGGTGCAGGAGTAGCTTCTGTAGTTAATCAAGGTGTTCCCAAAACCAAGATAAAACGTGCAGAGCAAGAATCACCAAAGATACCTATTGAAGAAGATTTATCAGACAGTGAAATTGACTTAAAAGACACGAAGGAATTGGTTCCAGTTCGCCAATCAGCGAGAACTGGAAAAAAATTATACAAGTATGAGCCTCATCTATTTAGTTTACTTGATGTGTGTTGCTTTCCAAAATAAAGTCATGAAAAATTAAATTTGTGTAACAAACATTATTTGTCATTTGCTGATAGAGCCATTGGCCGAGTTTGCCTAAAATTTTAATGTTTTGTTTTTGTGTGGCTGTTCAGTTTTGAGTTATTTAAATTTAAGTGGAACGTCTGATGTAACTAAAACTTGTATTGAAGTCATATTCATATGGTTCTTTTGTTGGGCCAGATTTGCTGAAATGTCTTCTGGCGATGATACTGGTAAAAGCAGCCCTGACCTTTCTGAACACGAAGAAAAAGCGGTTGAAGTTGATACTGATGTAAATGTTCATAATAGTTCAAATATCCTTTTAATCATATGAAATCAACCATCGTTGAATTTTGCATTTATTTTTACTGGAGTAACCAGCCGTAAACAGCCATTTGGGTCCATGAATATGTCAGGCGTTGCCACTATAGTCTCTGAATGTATCAAAATTACAAAAATATTTCTGAATGTATCTTTTACTAGTCATTGTGGTCCTCCAATTTTGCCTTCTGTCAGTTAGTTTGGTCTTTAAATGTGTTTTTAGTTTGTCGGTTTAATTCATAAAATTATTAACAAAATACACATTCAAGGATGTTTTTGAAGTTTCGATACATTCAGGGACTACAATGACACCTCCTCACTCATTTAGGGACCAAAATAATTATTCACTCATTTTTACTGGTACAACAAAAGGATCCTTAGAATTTATAAGTTGATTGGAATAACAGTGTTCAGTTTTATCTTTTTTATTACAGCTAGTCAGCCTGAAGTTAGAACTTCATTGATCTTATATTCTATAGTATCAGGGAATTTACATTTTATCTTCCTTAATTTATTGGTACAGAAAGAAACTGTAGTTATTGACATTGACTATGAGGATTGTGCTCCAAAAGATCAACTTCCCATGGAGAATAAAGAATCTGCTTCAGGGTCTAAATCTAAAAAAGGTTCACTTGTTCAAGCTACTATATCCTCATTATTCAAGAAAGTGGAAGAAAAGGTATGCTTTTGAAACTGTTTGCGCGAGAGCCAAGACTTACGAACGTCAAAGAAAATCGTTAAAATAATTTTATAGCCCATATATATTTTATAAATGTATAATTTTTATGTTTGTGCCAATATTAGATTCCTTTCTTATATATTGCCTGGTATTGTTCAATTCTGTCAAATTGACTATCTCACAAAAATCTTATATTTTCAAAAGGCTTCAAGCATTTCAAGGAAATCTTCATCGGCAAAAGGTTGTTCTTTTCCTAGTTTTGTTACATTAGTATGGGAAAGATTATGAAAATTCGTTAATTCATGAATTATTAATACAAATTGATTTTTTCAGCCTCTGGCCAGAAGTTGCAGCCTGCTGCTTCGAAAAGAAAGATTGTCGCGGTATATATTTTGAACTTAATTTCCTGAATATCTTTTTATTCACGTGGGATTGAGAATCTTCCTTAATTGGCAATAAGTGCTTCATATTGGAGTAGACACAGGCTGAGTTATTGGTTATTGTTGTAGGATGAAGGATCCAGGAAAAGGGCAAGAACGATTAAGGACAAAGATCCTGGTGACTCTCTCTCTCTCTAGCGACACTATAGAGTAGCAGAATTGAACAAAATGCTATTTTTTTGTGATATGTTATTTGGTATAAAGTGTTGTCAAATAGAGGCTATAATGAACGCTATAACATTGTCGCATAGCGGAATTTGAAAAAACGGCTATTTTCTGCATTTGACAACAATGTCAGATTACTCATAAGCGAAAATTATTGGTCCCTCAATGTAGCAAAATAAAAAACGAGAACACCATGAACTTGGGGAAACTGTGAGAAGGAGCCAACCGAAGAATATAAGGGAAATGCATGATATTGGAACTGTCTTGTGCTAGAAATACTCTAAAACTTGTGAATTTGGCATTTGTTTGGCTCAGTTTAACATGCATGATGCATCAAGCCATCAATACATGATACTAAATTTTATAAAGAGTTCAAGTTTGAGTTACCACAGAGATTGATCACTTTTAAATCTGTTAGCAATATTATGATATTGTAAGGATCAGTTTTAGACTGTTATTTAGACATTTAGAATAGAAATTGGAATTCCTCTTGGGGCTTCTCATTGCAGTTAGTCTTTCATATAAAATTTGGTCTTACATTAATTACTTAAATTTTTTGTTATTAAGTTGTTGCATAAATGAAACTCAAGAGAACTTACTGTGTGTAAATTTTAGGTGAAAAAATCAAGGCGAAAAGCAAGGAAAGCGAGGTAAAATTCTCTCATCCTGGGAACTTCATGTTGTTTTAGTGTGTAGGTTTAGCGATTGAATCTTCTTTCACTGTGTTGTTAACTTGTTATGTTTCAAAATTAATCAAAATGCTACTCAACCCAACAACTGATAGCAGTGTAGTTAAATGGTGGCCATGGCAGAATGGCGTGGCGGATTTTTTGACAACCGGCATAGGTAATTTGTGAAGTGATGCCTGCCATGTAGGCGCCATAGGCCACAATGGTATGTTTCTACGGTGGATTTTGGCCTTCCGCCGTCCGTGATTGACAATACCGACTGATAGTAAGGAAACCTGTGAACTCTTAGATCATTTGGCTTCTCTAACTATTTCAGCAGATCAGCTTTACTTTCCAATTTCCATAATTGCTACCACTAAATGCAGTTCATCTCCTTACATTTTAGTTTCAAGTTTTCTCTTTTAGTTTAGTTATAGAAAGTAAGAACACTCTTGTTTATACATATTTTAAACCAATATCTTATTTCAATTTGACCCCTTGACAGTTCTGGACCTTCACGCGCATATTGTTTATTTCACTGCTTGAGTTTTAATCTTAGGAAATAAGAAACTTTGCATCAGTTCTTACAGTTTTCTTTGAGCTGGTAGTTTGACATTTACATAATGATTGTAGGTTGAAGATGATGATGATGACATTGAAGAATTTTCAAATGCTTCAGAGGTAATTCTTTCTAACTTAATACATGCCTTAACACGCATGCATGTAACCTCATAGATACAAAGTTGTTTTTTTAAAACCGGTCAGTTGTTTATAGCTGGCACGGCATTGAACCTTTTGATGTTACTGATTATGTTTGTAAATGTTATATTTTTAGGATTCTAATGGAAGTGACGAAGACTGGACTGCTTGAGAATGTGATCTGAGTTGGAGCTACTAAGCACAGAGATGATAAGCGGCTAGGTCATACTAGTGTCTAGAGAGACCCTTTGACTGGTTTCGATGAACCGGATAACTAAATCCTAAACCCTAAATCCTAGATGGATTGTGATGACAATGGTGTAGATGAACCGTGATGACTAAGCTATGCGTGCACATAACCTTGGTTTCATGGTGGGGAAAGAATGAAATTTGTTCAGCGTTTACCAAAATCAATCTTTATAGTTATTGATGATGGTTCAGTTGATTTAATAATATACTCTCAATTATCTTGTGAAGAGTCACATCCACACTAAAGAAGCATGCTTTTAAGGACATGAAAAAAGTTTGATTAATACTATATCAACATCCATGGGATTTTAAAACGTTCTCACGCTTTGATAAAACGAATGAACTAGTTTCCTTGTTTGTTTTATGACTTGAGGCAGTAATCAAATGGTTTAAAATTGATGTTCGACAATTCAACATTATTTAGATGAGATAATTCGTGTCTTTTTTAGTTTTAGAGAGTTTTGTTGTGTATTTCTATCTGATTTGAAGAAGAGTTTAGTCTTTATAGTTGTGCAAGAAAAATACAAAGTCTAAATAAAAAATTTGATGATTGATTGAATATTTGTGATATTTTGCATAAAATTTTAGAGGGATGATAAGAAATCAACAATATACTCTTGGCTTATTTAAGAAATGATCACATTCACAAATCTAATATAAAGTTTATACAATGATACTAATATTTGTTACGTTTCAACTGATACAAGATTGTGAGAATTTTGTTTAAAGCACTTTTGTGCTTTTTCACTTAAAATTTGATAAATAATTCCATCAATGGTCTAAGGAACATATGAAAGTTAGGGAGATGCCACCAAAATATATGTGCAATATGTTGAAAGATACTGCACATTCAAAGAAAAAACATTTGAAATAAATATGTTTTAGGAACTCTAAATGGCACAATAAAAATTGCACATATAATTTCTTTCTAATATATTTGGAATATGAAAATTATTGAAATATCACTTAGATATATTTAGTACATCGAAAAATTGGCGATCACACAAGGCGTGTTTGAAATAATGACGTTTAAATATTATTTTAACAACAAAAACTGAACAATTGTTGCAACAATTTAAGTGGTTAACGTATTTCAAAGAAATAATTAATTACGTTCAATATATAATAATAAATATACCAAATGTCGAAAGTCATTAATCACCAAAGTAAAATCCATTAACTATAAATTTGAATGTGGTTAACCACAATTTTCATATGTTCAAATCTACATGTATTATGAACACATACAAATTATGGTTAATCACATTTTATATTCACGGTTAACGAAGGTACATAAGTGGTTAATGAGTTCAGAAGAAACATATTTGAAATAAAGATGTTTTAGAAACTCCTTATGTCAATGCAATAATGCAATCATATTTCTTTCTAACATCTGAGATAAAAATACAACACCAATAATAAATTTTCTTTGCTATAATGTATTCAACTATATGACTACTCAAAGTCTAGAATATCAAACTTAAAAGTAATATTTGCCAGATTTACAAAGCATCAAAAAACTTTCATACTTTCACAAGATACCAAGTCCAATTCAAACTTGACATTTAATTTCCTAAGAAAGTATCAACCCTACTATTTGTAGCCCTTGACAAGAACTTCATGCAAATGGGTGGCTTAACTCCAAATAGAGCAAGAATTGAAGCAGGAAGTGTCCATATTCCATCACCACATATCAAACCAGAAGCAACAGCAGGTGCATAAGCATCAGCCTTAGCCTTATTGATCTTTTCCCAAATAAACAATATCAAACTTCCAACACACATGTCAATAGCAAAGTAAGGTCCTAAATAGAAAGGTATTGCCATAGCCATTGGAAGTGGTATGAACCTTCCTACCTTACCAACCAAATCTTTAGTCAAGTTTACCACAATAGCAGCACCAAAGAATATATAACAAAGCAAAAGGCAATTATCTGGTAACGAACCGAAGCCTTGTACTCCGAGTATCGCCATGTTGCGGTAAACGATTGCGTATGGGGCCGGATATTGACTTTTACGTGTCCCTAAGTCGGGAAAAGCTTTGTAGAAGATCCAAAAGACACAAGGAGAAATCACACATCCCATTGTTGTTCCGATTATTTGGCTCACGAACATGGAGCGCGGCGAAGCCAGGGTAAGGTAACCGGTCTTGAAATCCTGCATAAGATCGGAAGCCGTGGAAACAATGTTCATCATGACTCCACAGGCTGCTAGACTAGCTAAAACTCCACCGTGAGATGCACCGGCCCATGCTCCGATTGTGAAAATGGCAAGTTTACCATAGGTTGATGCTAGGGACCAATCTGTTAGTCCACAACCATAAGCATTGCAAAATGCTAAGGTTGGAGCAATTAGGTATATAACAAGTATGTAATACCATTTTAGTTGAGGGAAAATGTGTGGCAAAGTAGCTGTAGAAATTGCAGCAATAGCTACATATCCTCCAACTGCAAACCATGTAGGAATCTGATCTTTAAGAAAGAGTTGCTTCCGGCGCTGATCGTCGTAAGATAGCTCGGGACTCGAAGAAGAAGAATCTTGATCGGCACCAACAGGTAGAACATTCTCTCTTCGTTTGTTCTGGACTTGATTATACAAACCCCATAAGGTATGAGTTAGCACCTTAAGAAAGTTGTATAAACCATCTCCAAGGATCATTGCTATGGCAATAAATACCTAAACAAAATGGTACAGGGTGAATCAAGTTAATTGGTAAACCTTAAAAAATATGCAAAATGTTGTAAGTAACGTATATTTGTAATTATCCATAATAGTTGTATTCGGTCCATTAGTCAGATCTGTTAGGTTTAGTAGAGTAGTCTGTTTAAACGAATTAGTATCTATATTACAACTTTGAAATATATCAGAAATATTTTATAGAAAACATACCCTATAACCTTGGATGCCTTCAAGGCTGCCATCACCAAGGCCTGCTTTGTACCAATGACCCTCTCTGGTTTCTATGAGAGGCCACATTACTCCCCAAGAAAGAATTCCTCCAAGGAGCACTGATATATTTATGATATATGGACAAATCATTCCCACACCAATATAGAGTGCTGAAAAATCAAAATAAAACCTGAAAACAAAAAAATTAGATTAAACACCAAACTGGAGTGAGACGGAGGAACTACTTGGATAAACAGTTCTCTTAAGGGCTTATGATACAAGGGTTTATGTATAAACTACTTCTATAACAAAAGGTAAAATAAAGTCAAACTGTTTTCATAAGGTATCCTGAAGAGGTTATGGAAATAAGTTGAAAACAATTTATAGTCTTGTCATATGCTTGTTTTCATAAGCTCTCTCAAACAGTCTCACAAGTGCTTATGTGAGTAGATAAGCTCAAATAAACCAATTCAAACAAACCCTCCTATTTGGATAACCAACTTAATTAAGCGCTTATAGCACATACACTTATCATATGAGTGCTTATGTATAAACTATTTCTGTAACAAAAGATAAAATAAAGTCAAACTGTTTTCATAGAAGCTATTTTCATAAGCTCTCCAAAGAGTCTCACAATTGCTTATGCTAGTAGATTAGTCAGTGTTGTCAATGGCGGATTGGGAAAAATAGTGGTTAGTTCAAATTCCGCTATACTATAGTGCTATAGCGCAGCAACAACAGCTATATGACAACAATTTGTAATAAATAGAGTATCACAAAGCAATAGTGATTTGTTTGAATTCCGCTATGCTATTGCGTTATAACGCCACTATTGCCGCTATTTGACAACATTGAGATGAGCTCAAATAAACCAATCCATACAGGCGGCTCTATATGCATATTTTCATCTCAAGATGAATAAGTAATAAGTTTGATTTAAAATGAATGAGATGTGACAACATACCTGTTGTCATATGCTTCGAGCCCTAGTGAAGGGAAGGCTTGAAATCCACATCCATCAGAAGCTGTATAGAACCATTGAAAGAAACCCCATAAGAAACTCAAACTGAAGAATTTTCCCAACACTTTCACTTGCTTCCTGCAAAAGTAAAAAAGGAAATAAAAAAAGTAAGTTACTTGAAAGTCTAACATATCATGAAGTCACTTATGGTAACATGAAATATGCTAAGTGCTTATTACTTTGCTAATTTGGCTCCTTGAGGAGTGTGGAAGCTGTTGATGAGATGAGCAGTTGCAGTACCACTTGGATATGTCAATTTGAAGTCAATAACCATAATCTACATCCAATAACAAAGGCAACATATAATCAAGACTATTGATAATAATTGCTGAAGAGGTAACTTAAGAATCAGTTTTGCACTGCATTTTCCAAGATAAAAGAAAAAAGGCAAAAATATTTTATTAGGAAAAAATCAAATACTAATGGACTATGAAACACAGACGCTCCAAGGATTAAGCGTGTTTCTGTGTCTGACACTTGTAGGACACGAGTCTGACAATTCACACAAGTGTCCCAAAATAATCTTCTTTTTTTGTTTGCTTTGACAATCTTAGTCACAACTCAGACACTTTTACGGTAATATTGGACACCTTTACTAATTTGTTCCTAAATGTATTAGAACAACAAAAAAACGATTTTAAAAGTAATATATTATTTTAACTAGGCATTTGAAAATTTCTCGCATATGCACGTCTTTTAACATCTTCTGCAACATTCAATTGATGAAGATCAATGAAGGGGTTTATGACATTAAGTTTTATCGCATCATTTACAGCTCTTCGATAGTAGATGCATGTATAAATTTTGATTCTCAATATTTCAAGAATGCGTCATACCTTTCGAAGAGGTACAACAGAGAAGAGCCCCAAAAAGCTAACAACAAACAGAAAAGCAATTATCCAAACCAATTTGGGGTCTTTAAAATCACTAGTGTCTGAGGATTGGTCTGCAACATGTTCACTCATTCCAAAGAGGTAACTCCCAAATCCTCCTGTTCATATAAGTGAATAACAAAAAAACTTCATCAAATTAGGACAATGATGATATGATATCAACAAAAATAAATGTTTCTAGATTATAACAAGATTAGGTTTCCTTTCACATGTACATAGCATTAAAACTTCATTAACAATTGGTTCACAGAGTGATATGCATGTAAGGATATCAATTTACATTTGTATGTGGGGATTTCTGCAGGGACTTTCCATTCGGAGCCCCACGGGAATTTTTTCTGGGAATGAAATCCCCCTAGAAAGTAGTTCTGGGACGAGGACGTGAACATGATCATGCCTCCCGGCTCATGGTTCCCTGTCCTTGAGAAGATTACAAGAACATACTCTTGTAAACATGTATTAAAATTAAACAATACTATAACAAGATTTGTTGATAAGTCTATATATTTATCATTATTTCTAGTTCAATTTAGATTTCTTCACTTATTTCCAGGGATTCGGCACGTTCATTATCGAACTCCGATTTCACTAATCAAACATTCGAGATTTTAAGCCTAGTCTCCGTCTTATTGTCCATAACCATATAATGTCGGTTAAGATTACAGTTACAATTTCTGTGCTTACGAGCTCTCCGCAGAGATCTGTGGAAATTCAGATGAATGCACATGACAGAAGCGAAGAAGTACTTTCCGCTCCGTCTCATTGACTTCTCTACACACAAGTCAAACTATATTTTAATTACATATATGAACAGTAACTTTAATTATTAGTATTAAAAAGTATTATAGTATAATTTGACTTCTATGCTTCCTGAATCCTGCTCCACTCATATTTTAGCAAAATTAAATTCTGCCAAAATTTTGACTTATAAATACAACCCTATTTATTTTTCAAACTTCGTGGTATAAGTTTAAACATGACAACAAAGAAAAAGCTGTATCTTTCAAAAGGTATGGACAAAATTGAAGACTTTGAAGCTTTCAAAGTTTATATATTCCAGACAGTGAAAGGTTGATAGCAAAAGATTGTGACAGTTTTTTAGGCTGAAAAGTTTCTTGAATTTATTCAAACAGAGGGAGTTAAATTGTCTAACTGTTTACCATAATACAAACATTAATCACTGTAGTACTTAATTGACTTGTTGATGTGGTTAAAATTTGATTATATTCAGATTTAACTAACCATATAAAAAACACAATGATAGAACAGTGAGAAAATGATATGGTTTTTTTTGAGGAATCAGATTAAAATAGTCAAGTTAAAAACTATAAACCCTTCTTAACTCAAATCATTGTCCTAACAAATTAGCACACTGTAATAAAATCTAAAAAACAGTATAAAAATTCTTAACTATTTCTTGTCAATTTCAAACCAAAGAAGCGCGCTATCAAATTTCAACACATAAACTAAAAAAAGGGTCACAAATCACAATAACCACTTAAAAAACATTACAAATATCATATCATAGTAACACAGTTTCAGTGAAGGTCAAATCAATCAGGAGTCTCCAAATTCAAAGCCTAACTGAAACAATCCTAGTAATAAGGACAGTTGCATAAAGACAATAGAGTTTCAGTGAAGGTCGAATTGATCAGGAATACCTGTATTCGAACCTTAACCGAAACAATCCTTAATCAATAATGTTCGAATCGATCAAGAATACCTAAATTCGAACCCTAACTAAAACAATCGTTATCTAGGTTTTACTAACCTCCTGACTAAACTCCGAATTACTAGAACCTTTTTCCCAAAAACCAAAAGCTTCGGACAAAAAAATAATATCACAGTAATAGGAAAAGATTCATAAAGACAAAAGAGATTTAGTGAAGATCAAATCAATCCGGAGTACCCGAATTTGAACCCTAACTCAAACAATTCTTAACTATCCAGACTTTACCCCTTTCCCCATAAACTGTAGGATTAAGACAAAAAAAAAGAAAAAAAAACTACTAATAGGGATAGATTCATAAAGACAATAGAGTATCCAAATTCGAACCCTAACTAAAACAATCCTTAACCACACTTTACTGACGTGACCGAACTTCAGATTATCAGAACACTTTTTCTCATAAACCGGAGGATTAAGACAAAAAAAAAAAATAACATCATAGTAATAAGGCCAAATTCATAAACAAAAAAGAGATTAAAAAAAGGAATTATACCACTGAAGGCTATGCCAGAGGAAGCAACAACACAAGTCTGAATAACAGTATTCTCTTGTCTTGTAAAAGGTTGTTTCAACATATCAGATTTCTCCAAAAACTTAGTCCAAGTTTTCACAAAGAAGAAACCCAAAAGACCAGCAGATACATTGAGTGAAGGTATAATCCCAGTTGTGAGGTTAAGTTTCATCACAATGAAACTGAACAATATACTAAGAAAAAAACTAACCACAAAAGCTCTTATAGTTAATTGATTCCTCCATGATGGAACCAATAAGTGCTTAAACACTTTCTCAACTGAAGCAGCTTCTTCTTCTTTCTTATGAACAAAACTACCCTTTTGCTCAAGTTTTTTTTGTTCATCATAATCATTTTTGTTACCAAATTCATCAAAACCATTTTCAGCAATTACACTATCATCATTCTCATTTTGTGCCATGTCTCTCTAGATCCTAGAGATTTGGATATAGGTTCGGATTTTACTAGGTTGTGGAAGTTTTTTTATATACTACTTTGGACACTTTGGTTAATGTTGGTGTTTACCTTTTTTTTCAATGTATATGATGTTGAAATATGGATAGTTTATTGATTGATTAATTATTCAATCACTTTAGGGTACGTTTTTTTTTTTTTATTTGAAAATTTTATTTGTTTGTTAAAATTTAAAAAAAATGAAAAAATAACTGAAAATGAGAAGCTATTTT
>JBBPBQ010020322.1:43737111-43759370 GCA_037974755.1 Cicer yamashitae | reverse complement strand
AAAGATAATTTTAATGAGAAGATATTTAAAATAATTTATCATTTGAAATAATTTTTAGATTATTTTAAATTCTGTTTTTTTTTTTTTAAATTATAACAAACGATGAAAACTTATAAAAATAATTATTAATCTTTGATTTGAAAAATAAGTTGTAACAAACACCCTTTTAATCTTTGATTATAATATAGGATCAGTGTATAACTTTTTTTTATATAGATTTAATTTATATCTATTATTAGCCTAACACTTTTTTATATATAATTTAATCACATTTTATAAATTGAAAATTAGGACTAATATTTTAAGATTCACTTTCAAAAGTAATATTATGACGTAATTTAATTAAATGTATATACAAAAGAAGTTTTATATTATTAGTCTATAGAAAATAATTTTTTTAGGCTTAATTGCAGTTATGGTCCCATATTTTAGCTGAATCACGAAAGTAGTCCTCTCATTTTATTTTTCTCCAATTTTGGTCTTCCAAACAGAATTTTGATAAAAAACTTGATGAAATATAATTTTTTTAAGCCACACCATGCCATTTATGATCATAGATTTCAAGTAGAATTGTTACACCACAAGATCTTGAGACATGGTGTGATTTAAATAAGCCTAAAAAAATGACACTTCATTAAATTTTGGACCAAAATTCTGTTTGGGGACTTAAACTATGGAGTGGGGAGACTATTTTCGTAATTCAACTAAAATAAGAGGACCAAAACTGCAATTAAACATTTTTTTATTATTAATATTAATATATCATAAATTGACATATCGTCAAATATATTAATATTGATTCCAACTGTTACAAAAAATCAAATATAAGGTAATTTATTGATTGACACTTAGTTTATATTTAGAAAAAAAATAATATTTCACGGTAAAAGTTCACGCCTATCTATTTTTACTTTGTTTTATATTTTGATTTATATTTAAGTTCATTTTCAATGCAAATTAATTGTAGTTTATGAAGCTATAAATTATAACTTTAATATAAAATATTTTATTTTATTTATAAATAAAATAATATAATTAGTATCAAAAGTTTACATACAAATGTGAAGTTATTAAATTCAAATCTAAAATATAATATACAATATAACTTTATTATATTTTATCAATTAACTACAACTTAAGTACAATGCAAATGTAAATTTAAATGTGAAATTGCATGTTTCTAAGCATATCATTATTTTGCGGTGAATATTGTCTACGAATGTGATGAGAATGATATGATTCACGTGAAGCCAAAACACTATAATAAATAAAATAATTTTTAGATTTTTGATAAATGATTAAATTATTATTTGATTTGTTTATGATGGGCATCAACATCAACATCCCTATGAGATATAGGGATAGGAACAAAGAGCACATGTGAATGTGATCACAAGTTGTGTTGAGTGTGAAATAATGGAATTGACTAGAATAAAAACAATATTGGGAACTTGATTTTGATGCCATTTTTTATATCTTTTTAAACAATATTCTAGGGGTTACGTACAAAAAATCTAGGGATATTGATTAATACTTATTGTTATAGAAAAAAATTGAGAAAAAACATAAAAATCTTATGTGGTTAAGTGGTATCATCTCTAATATTTTTAAATAATAATCACCCACTATTTTTATTATAGTTAGCTAAAACTTGATTGATCAAAAATTTTATTTCCATATATTCTTCTCTTTCTCCTAATAATTCTTTATACTAAATAGCACTTCTCTTAAAAACAATTTAAGAATATGGAATCAAGGTCTAATAATCGTTATAAAAAGGGTAATCCATTATTATTTTTTTTTTTCAAAATGAATATAAATTATTATTATTAAAAAAAAATCTTTAAATTCCGCAAAAATTATTATTATTATTTTATTATATATATTTTTTTAAAACAAACGTTTTATATATTTATGTAAGAAGTCGGTTTGATGGAGAGACATTCAATTGATTAAAGAAGGAGTAGGAGGATTGGTTTAATAATAACCTTTTTAAGGTGGTGGGGGATGAGCATGATGAAGAGACACGTGAGTTTGTAGAGAAACATTAATTTGTTTAATTTAGCAACAAACAAAAATGTGATTGTGATTGATATGTTCAGTAGCGGAGTTGGTGTAGGTGGTGGGGGTTGGGTGTGGAGGAGAAGTTTGTTTCAATGAGAATATGATCTTTTGTTGGAGTGTATTTATGTGTTACATAACTTTTCTTTGCTAGATAAAATGTTAGATAGGTGGGTGTGAAGACATCTTGGAAGCGACAAGTATTTTGTAAAAGACACTTATTGCTTATTGTCTGAAGGTAACCAACATCCTGAAAGTCATACAGTTTGATCTTGTGTGAAACAAAGTGGTTTCGCTGAATGTGTCAGTTTTTGCTTGGAGATTTTTACTCAACCGCTTACCAAAAAAAGACAATTTAGTCACATGTGGAACGGTTAATTTGGAGTCTACTTTATTTGCCGGTCAATATGAGTTGGAGGAATCTCTCTCTCATTTTTTTTTTAATTGTATTTCTTCTGGTGGCTTGTGGTTTTCAGTTTTAAGGTGGTTGGACATAAGTGGTGTGTTTCCATCTTCACCTGCATTATATGCTCAATCTTTTTAGGGATTGCTTCACGAGGTCAAAGGGATAAATGATAAACTTGATGTTATTTGGCTAGCATATATTTGGAGTATATGGATAATTTAGAATAAAGTGATTTTTTAGAGTAAACATTTTCTTGCTACTCATTTGTTTGATCAAGATCAATTTTGATCGTGGTGGTGGCTACGAAACAAAAACCGTGATTTTCAGTATAACTTTTTTCAGTGATGTTTATATCTGCATGATTATTTGAGGATAAGTTAAGCTTGAGAGAACTCATTATATGGTTTTGGAGAATGTTTTGTTTTTTGTGTTATATCTTGTGTGCGGTATTTTAGCATGTATCAAAATCTTTTTTTGAAGCACGTCTTGTTCTTTATTTGTTAGTATTAATATAGTATTTATTTATTTCACTATAACTGTTTTTTTAGGGAAATTTTTTTATTTTTATATCTAAAGTGTGCCAAAGAAAAGTCTACTTGTACACATTGGCATGCTAAAAAAGGGAAGATTTTTGTCTGTTCCGAAGGCTGAGAGAATCTGACCGAAGACAATGAATGATATTTTTCTTCTAAGTTTGACATTAATTAAAGTAATGAGAAGGCTAGATATACTTTTTTTTCTTCAATATTTACTTTAATATTCACATTTTTTTTATATAGTTAATATTAGTAATTAGTTGTTAATTTTTATTAACGAGAAGATTTGAAATTCACAATATTAAAATATTAATAATTTAAATATTATAAATTATTTATTTATTTGGAAATAATTTAGAAAATTTTACTCTATACCCCTACTTTTATATTTCTACCTCACAAATATGATGAAAATTTGATTTTGACCTCATAAATATTAAAAACTTTCATTTTCATTGATCTACTCAACTTTCTCGTATTCTTCAACAATGCGTCTTTGAGCTTGTCTTAATACAAATGTATTCAATATTTGATAAAATGAATTGTTATGTTCATGCTTTTGATCATAGAAATTTTTTTAAAACGCCCAAGTTGCAAGATTATCTTGTTGTTCATAGCCTCCAAACGTTTACACATATCACACATGTTATGTTCCAACATTATCTTCGGTTTTCAATAAGCAGATTCAATCTTATCATGAAAGGTAACTTGTCACCATGAAACACTTCAACAAAATATACTAAAATTACAAATTTGAAGTTTAGAAGTGAAGTGACATACCTGTTAGTTGTTGTATTTTTGAAATGCATTACCTGATTGGTCCATGTTTCAGCAAACTTTTGTCTGTGAGGAGTCAATCAAATTTCTTTCACATAATCAACAAATATTTGATTATCAACACATGCTTGCTCAAACATGTGCAAGCGCACGAGGTACTTTTACTCATCACTACAATATATAATGTCTTTCCACATATTTATGACTAACTTTTGTCTATCCTTCAAGACATACTACTTGCGTTTTGCTCCATTATTTTTGTCGATATGCATTTATGTCCTAGAATCTCTCACCTGCAATCGAATAATACTCTTCTGCTTATTTATTTGTGAGATATGAGTAACATTGTTCTTGTCCCGGTCTTACAATGAGAGTAACATATGTCTTGGTGCAACATTGTATTTTGTTAAGTCATGAACATATTTTTTCTCTTCTTCATCTAAACGTCTAATAAATTCATATCCCTCCAAAATATCAGGTTATTCAGGATTCTGAACTTCACAAATTACTTTAATTATCCATTTTGAACTATCTTTTAATGGTTTTGATATAAACTTGAAATGACAACTACAATTTTTTGTTGAACTTTGAGGTGAACTATCAACATGTTTATATTTTCCTCATTTGTCACAACCTAGTATTAATTTATCCCTCCTTCCTCTCTCTGGTCTTTTTATCTAATCTAGTGAAGATAACATTTACTTTGTTTTTAATACTAATCTCCCTAGTCCAATTAAAAACATATTTTTGTGTATCAAATATCTGAAATAAATATAAAATGAATTAAATAAATTAATCACAATATTATTTTTTTACAATATTAATATTAATTATAATTATTCACATCTTGTCTGTGATGAAAATATTGGTAGTATCTACCTATGTTTTATTATATAATTGTAGTGGTTTATCCATATATGTTAAAAATGAAATAACCAAATTAAAAATAATTTTTTTTAAAAAACAAAAATTGGTGCGTGTCGGAAAACTATTTCACAAGTTTGTCGGTACAGAAGAGTATATTAGGAAACTTGTGAAATATTTTCCTTTGCAGCCTTTAAGTTTCTCGGTAAGCTTTTGTACCAAGGAACATAATTTAAGTTTTTCGGAAACTTCCAAAAAACTTTTGCGTATAGGAAATCTTGGATCAATGATCTCGAAAAACTTTGAATGATATAAAGTAAAAAGTAAATTTGAGTTTGTAAAAATTTAAAAGGGTAAAGTTGACATTTTAAAAATATGTGGGATAGGAGTATAATAGTGAAGGTGCAGGGTAGAATTTTCATAATTGCGGTGGTCGGAGTGTTGAGAAATTTCTCCGTTCTTTTCATAAAATCTTCTTTTAATGTTTAACTATATTAATTATTTTTTACTAACATACCCTTAATTAATTTACATCTTTCTATACAATCAACAATAAATACTATAATGAAAATATTTGTATTAACTAACTATTTTTTTTTTAAAACAATCAAATGAAATTATTAAAATAATAAAATTCTAAACACAAGAAGTGCGAAGAAATAAAATATACAAAGCTAAAAGAGCTAAGAAAATTCAACTAGACAACAAAATAGATTTAGTCTTGAGAATAAAACTCCATCTATACACCAGAAACAACCCAAAAACAAACCACATTAAGCAATGAATTGAGTTAGACTACCATTGATTAAAGTCATACCCAAAAGTATTTCCTTTATAATGAAGCCAATACCAACAAAGTAATTTAACACGTTATGCCATCTCAATAGTGTTGCATTCTTCGTGTCTGAATATAATATGATTCCTCATTTTCTATATAGCTCAAATGCATGCTAACTGAAGAAGATTGAAAAAATATCAATTCTTTCTGCCAAACACACATAACCCACCAAATTGTTGAGTGTGGTGTCAAATAACATTAGATAAGACCCTCAATGTTCAACTAGGTAGAAATATTTCGCCAAATTGAACCAAAAAAAGGAGACTAAAAAATAGATGTTGAGCAGTTTCTTCAAGTCCACACCCACCCACACACAAGCTGGAAGAACTATCCAAAATGCATTTTTCATCAAATTGTCTTTCGTAGCAACCGATTGTGCAGCAACCTCGAAGCTTAGAAAGATAATTTTAGTAGCACTATTTTATTCCAAACAATGTCACCAAAGGAAGAGCAAATTACAGAAGAGTTATGCATCAATCCTTGATAAATATTTTTCACAGAGTACACCCAACACACAGGACTTTTCCATTGCCACGGATCTTCAACTTGATCCTGCAAATGAACATTAACAAAAATCAAAGCACACTCTTCCACCAATTCTTCTTCCCATTGAAACAAACTACAACACCACCTTCATGCATTTCCCCCAACTTCCCACACCAATCTAAACATATCCTCCACTGTTATAAATTTATCACACACCACTCCAAGCAACCAACTAAACCTACTTCGTAACAATCCACCTTCCAACCACAAATCATACCAAAACAAAGTATTCTACCATTACCTACTCTTCTTACTAATTTTTCTGAGAACCATTGTCCAACCTCTAGACACCTAATAATTTTTCACCACAACAAACCTTGAGAAGTACCATCTCCCACTACCCCATTCAAACAACCATACTTACAAGAAAAGAACCTTAAACCACAACCCACCTGTATCCAATTTAAGCCTCCAATACCATTTACCTAAGCTAAAAGCGTCACATTAAACACACACATATTACGTACACCTTGCTCACGCTCACAACAAATTATATCTCACTTGACCTAATGAACCTTGCGGGCCTCCTTACTACATTCTATAAAAAAAAAAAAATTTAAAATATATGATTGGTCCCTGCAAATACACGTTTTTTAGTTTTAGTTCATGTAAGTTATTTTGTTTGATTTTTTTCCTTATAAATATTTTTGTTTTATTTTTGGTCCTTCCAAAATTGATTTTTATTGAAATTGGTCCATGCAATTCCTTATATCGCTAATAATTGAGGATCTAAAACTAAATATTATATATATTCTAGTAACTTATTTCTATAAAAATCAATTTTATAAGGACTAAAACAAAAGAGAAATGATGAAAATCAAACAACAAAAATATTTGCAAGGACCAAAATCAAACAAAAAATTTACATGGATTAAAACCAAAAAAACGCATAATTACAGAAACTGATCATATATTTAAAGCCAAAAATATTTAATTTTTTTTTTTCAATTTTAAAGATAGTACTTAACGGAGCCTTGAAGAAAGAAAGAAGGAAAATAAATCGACAATGTGGACAAGACAACTCTAATGAGAACAAGGTGGCCATCCATAGACAAATTGTGATTCTTACATTCAAATAACCTTCTTCGAATCTTTTCAATCAATGAATTCTAAAAGGATAGCTTCATCGGATTGTCACCAATAGGTAAACCAATGTATTTAATGGGATCTTCCTAACTTTGCAATTCAATAACTTGACTTCGTAAGTCATGATTCATTAACATTCACTCCAACCAGAAGACTTTTGTGAAAATTAACCTTCAGACCTAAAGCCAATTCAGGTTGGCCTTAATAACTCTTATACTAGACCATTTCTTCACACCTATGATAAGTGTATGATCCGCAAATTGCAAATGGGAGACTCTGAAATGTGAATCGTCACTCACATTATAACTAGGGAACAACCCGACTTCCATTGAAGAACTCAACAGAGAACTTAGTCCTTTAGCAACCAACAAAAAAGAAAAGGAGAAAGCGGATCTCCTTGCCAAATGCCCCACTTCAAAGGAACCTCCTTTGTTGGGCACCCATTGATCAAAACCGACGCCGAAGCCGAGTTAAGACACTCCAATATTCAACACCTCGATTTTACTGAAAAATTCATAAATATCAACACCATATCTATATAATCTCATTCCATCGAATCATAAATCTTCTCAAAATCAACTTTAAACAATATTAACTCTCTTTTTCTCTTCCACATTTCATTTATATATAACTTCACTATCCACCAAAATGTTTTAGTACTATTATCTTGTAAAATAATATCAAACATTACTAAATATAATACTATTATCAATTTTTTTTAATTGACATGATATTATTTAGGTATGAAGATAGTAATAAATATCTTCACTTCTTTTAAGAAATTAAGTCAATATTGCTACAGTTGTTATCACGTAACAATTTTATTACTACGTGGTTTAAGAACAGTACTTGTGTGGACACACTTACGAAAATATATAAATTATTTAAACATCTACAAATCAAAAATTGTAAAGAGAAAAAATATATATTATATTATATTATTATTATCATTATTGGAAAAGTTAAATAATATGTATTTTATATCTATTTAGTGTATTTGATTATGCGGTGATAAAAATGAATTTTGAATGAATCCATTTTATAAAATTAATTTTAAGTTAAAGTGAATTAAATATAAAATAGTTTATGTTTGAATATATTCTCGTGAAATTAAATTGATCGATAAATTTTATTTAAAAATCATGTTTAAATTTAAAAATTATAAATTATAACTTTAAGTTAAAATCAATTTTAAAAATAAAATCCAAATATATGTTCAATAATATCCATATATATCACAATTAATTTTACAATTTCTAAATTGATTTTGATTTCTCTAAAATTACAATCAAACATGCATTTAAACGATTTAAATTTGTAGAATTATTTGTGGTCTCAATTATAATTATCCTTTTTTCTTTACGTCATCTTAATCATAGTTATCACCTAAAAAGATACACTGTGAAAGAGAAAAGAAATGTGAACTGAATTTATTTTTCTTATATAGTTGTCACCACGTGTGTTTTATACAATAAAAAATAGGTTAAATATTACACGTGATCTCTTAACTTAATCTCAGTTAATGTTTTAATTATTAATGTTTTTTTTTTCCAATTTAGTCATTTATTTTAATTTTAAGTGATAATTTAATTTTTTATATTTTAAAATGTCAACAATGTTATCTATTTTTTTTTACGAAAATTTATCAAAATTTTTAAATAAAACCTATAAAATTAATTATCATTTTTAATATCATGTAAATTTCATTAAATTTATAACTTAAATTTTCAAATAAATTTATATTTTAATTCTTTATTTGACTAGATGTGTTAGTTTAATTAAAGAACCTTTTACCATAGATGCTCGTAAAGTATTTTCCCCTTTCGTTCCAAATTGCAAAAGAAATATTTTTTTATGTTGAAGTTGGAGTCTAGGTGGATGTGAATCATGTGATGCAGTGAATTACCATCAGAAACAACTACATTATGTGTATTAGTATTTTAATAAATAAATAAATAAATAAATAAATTTTAATATATTAAATTGTTATAATTTAATAGTGGAGCTCATCCACTTCAGAAACCACCAATTATTATTTGTTGTCACCTCGAAAGGTACTTCATCCATTTTTTTTATCTATCTCAAGTTGAGAGAATGATATCAATAGTTTATACAACTTTGTTCATCATTGAAGACTTTGATAACATCATGCTCACACATCACATTAGTAAAGTTCACATTATGGAAAAAAATGGCTTTATAATTATCCTTCTTTGAATATCAATAAATAACAAATATATTGACCATCAATTATTAATGACGTGGATGGGTTATGACTTATGAGATCACTTCTATGATTAATTTGAGTTTTTATTTTTTAAAATTAAATTTTGAAAACAAAACCATTTATCTCCCAAAACCACTATCCTTTTTTTTTGGGCAACATTTTCCTACAATGTTTCTTAGACATCGTTTTGTCTATTCTCAATTATTTCAGTTCTGATTTGTTTCTCTTCTTCTTTATAAACTTTTTTCTTTGATCTTATTTTAATGATTGTTTTGATTCTTCTTTTGAATATTTTGATTGTGTTTTGATTGTTTTATTGATTTTATTCTTAAAAATTGTGACTTTTTAAGGAGTAAAGGATATTTTTTTTTAATAAATAATCATTACTTTAAAAAGTTGATTGAAGTATTAATTTTGTTAATACTGCCTCCATTCATTTTTAGTTGTATTTTTTTTTGGTATTACACATTCTAAATTTTATTATTTTTGACATTATTATTTATCTTTTTCTACTCTTATGTTAGAACCAAAGTGGTTCAACACCACAATTTGAAAAGCCTAAATGTAGGCCATGTAATTCAGATGAAGTTAGGTAGGCTATGAGCAATGTCCAAATAGACTAGAATAGAGGTTTTAAAGTGGTTAAAGTGAGGTCGGAATTCGACATCTCAAAAGATGACTTCGTAGATAGATATGGTGCAAGAAACCATATCAAAAAAGAACATAACATCATTGAAAGAAAAATGCAAGAAATCAGGATCACAGAGAAAGAGGAAGTTACCTTAAAGTGTGATGAATGTTTAAAGAAAGCTTTGGTGAGTTCAAACACTCCCTGAGAGATGAATCCAAAGAACCACAAGAGAAGCAAGAGAGCTTGAGAACTTGCAAGATAAGACGATCAAAAGAATCAATATAGGGAAACACAAATTTCCCTCCCATTTATTGTCCCATATCTGAGGGCTTTATTTTCATCCAACGGTCGTAAACCTTCCTCTAATGGCGCGACCTAGGCACTTCAAACTAAGTAGGGTAATCAAAATTTTTGACAGGGGTCCACATGTCATTAAATAGAAACTTAAATGTCACCTCGAGTCAAGTCATGATGACATCACATCGATCCCAAGATGACTCTCTAGAGGGCAAATTTAAATCTAACTCCGGCAACGTGACACATATACGCCCCATGAAAATTTATTTGAGAACAATTAAAACATTCAAACTCATTTGAACTCGAGTCATCCTCTAACTCCGACCGTCGACGACTTGGAGGGCAACTATGGTGGGTCGGACTCAAGTCCAACTCGATCCAACTCACATGTAAACATGTCACATTCTTGAACTAGGACTAACAACATAAGTAAATGGATCTGAGGTGAGTGACCATCATAATTCACCTAGACATCCTCTTAAGACAACACAATGGCAGCAGTTATTGTTTATCATCAAGAACACGCATCCGTGAATCATAGATCATGCAACTCATAACCCTAACAGTTTTCTTCAAGAAATCTTAGGAAACATCCTATAGAAAGACACTTGATGTAGAGTAAAGGTACACAATGTTTTAACTCAAAAACCTTCTATTCTAAGACATAAATTTACTTAATCCTCAGAGTGTGTGCAGTACACCCCACCCACTAAATGAGGTGTTGTTTGAATAGAAATGAAAATGGATGATCCTTGTGGAATTTAAGGCGGTTGATGAAGAAAAAAACATCTAAATGAGGGATTGTGTGAAAGGACTTAAAGATGTCATACTCATAAGGTTGGCAGACATAAATATGGACCACAAAATGATAAAAACATAACAAACTATCTTCAAGTTTGCTTTGCCTAGGATTTTTATGGTGCATTCATTTAAGGATTCTCGTTCAAGTTTTCATGTGTTATTAATTATCCTATAGTAATGGTTATGGTTATTAAAGGTAGGTGATTCATTCGCCAACCTCTCTGCTGTGATTTCTTTAAGGGAAATGCTAACAATTGTTTTTGAGGTACTTGTTAAGATTTTAAAAGTGAAATTTTAATCTTAAAAATTGTGCATTCAACTTTTTGAAATTTTAAATTTTGATTTTTTCTATATAATACTTATCTTTTATTTCTTTTTTAATTCCTTAACGAGTATTTTAGAACCCTTGTTAATATCACAATTTCTTTATTTTGTATTTGGTTTAACTCATACGTTCTATAACGAGTGTCTTATATAATTATTTCATACAAATTAAAAATAATATTTTAAAAATTCATAAAAACAACATAGAAAGTATTAAAAAAAGGTAAAACTAATAACAATTCTAGAAAATTAAAATTTGTAACGAATTGAGTCCACAAAAAATTATAGAAATTGTAATTCAAATAAACTATATCATTCAAAAGTTTAGAATTAGCAAAAAAAATTGCGTTAAATAAATTGACACGATGGGTGGAAGCCATTTTACCATTCCTATTCAAATTCATCATTGAGAAAAATTTGTATTTTTTTAATGGTTAAATAACTGTTACTAATAACAAAATCAAAAGTTAAATAAAGTTGGTTGATTATAAACAGATTTATTATTAAAAAGCTGACTTGAGTAAACAAAATTAAAAAACCGACTAGCTAGTTCTAAATATTTTATTTCATTTCAAAAGTTTTAAGAGGGCAATGGCATATACTTTTAATATAAAATAATTTTATATTGATATTTAATAAAAGTCTATCATATCTTTATGTTATGTAATTAATTCTAAAATGATCATAAAAAAATAGAGTGATGTGCCAATATAATAAGTTTTTATGAAATATTAATATAAAATTGTTTTACATCGAGGTTACATACCGTTTTATTTCAAGCTTTAAACATGTACTCTCACATTTTGATATTTTTACTTATTTATTTAAACTTTTGATATTTTTACTTATTTATTTAAACTTTATCTGTTTATTTTATTGGTCTAAGTTTGGTCCATGCCAATTATTAATTTCAATAATAATCAGAGTTTAACCTATTTTTAATCAATCGCATACAAAAAAAAACTCCTTGGATGAGACGGCAAGTTAATATTAGATGCATTTTGTTATTGAGAGAAAGTTATTAAATGCTTATAACATAGTTTAAATCAGATTCAATTGTTTATATTAAAGGACTAGGACCCTACTATTATTTAATAAATAAATATTCTGAAATGTATATTAATGTATTTATTTTTTCGGTACAACATATTAATATATTTTATTGGATTCATTTTAAAATTACTTTGTTCGAAATAACCTGCACGGCATGTATGATGACATGCAACATTTCATAGGTTTTGTCGTGTCAAATTTAATTTATGACTTTGATCTTATGTGTGTTGCTCGATTGTTGGGAAACAAATACAATTTCAACATTAATTAATTTTTGCATTTTAAGCCTTTCATACAGCTAGTTAGGTTCCCTGGAATTTCAATGCAATTACACAAATTTCGACCATTAATTTATGATCGAACAATTTAAATTAAAAATTATGTCTTTTTAATTAAAATAATGTCGACTGTTAATTTGAAATCGAATAGCCGAGATCAATTACAACATTTTATTGTAACTGCGAAAAATTCTATTCTCAGGTCTAATTAAGACTATCTAAAAGTTTTAAACTTAAGATTTGGTGTTAATGACCACTTTTGATTAGACAGAAAATGCTATATAAGAACAAATTAATGAGTCAATCATAGTACTTTTGGAATGCTGGCTTTCGTACCCCCATTAACATTATGCCCCCATTTTAAATTTTTTTGAATGAAATTACTAAAATAGTCTTCACATTTCAGTAAATATACAACCCTTTCATCATATCTCTTATTCTGAATTTTTCGAAAAAAGTAAGTCTGGGTTCCACATTTTTTCACCGAAAATTTTAGAACTTTTCAACTTTCCGGTACTCATTTTTAATACCGGAAAAATGAAATTTCCGGGAGTTTCATCCGGAAATTTGAAATTTTCGGTAGTTTATTTTCAATATCAGAAATTTCAAATTTCCGGTATTGTCTCATAATTACCGGAAATTTCAAATTTCCGGATTGCTCACCGGAAATTTCAAATTTCCAGGTTGCTCACCGGAAATTTCATTCCTCACTTAAATTTCCGGAACAATGTTTTTTTTTACTTTTTAATATTTTGTAATTTTTTTTTTTTTTACATTTTTTTCATTATATTTTTTTTCATTTTTTCAGTGAGGACCAGAGGAGCAAAAACCGGCGGTGAACATTCTCGAGTTCGGCCTCCTACACAATCAAATAGGAGAGCTGCAGTTGAGAAAAGAAGAAAGAGGAACGAAGAAATTGAACAGCAGAATTATAATATTCAGGATGAGTTTCAGCAAGATCCTGCGTTATAAATTGTGTACCGGATTTTTTAGAGTAATTTTTTTTTAAAATTTGGTTGACAGGGTAATTTCGTTATAAATTTGGTTGACAGGGTGAGATTTTAGAGTAATTTTTTTTTACTATTTACTGAATGAAAATAAAATTTTTAACAACTTGTGGGAGTATAGGATTAAATGGGGGTACAAAAGGCAACTTTCCAACTTTTGTTATAAGGAAATGTTAACGGTTTAGCTTTAATAGTGAGGGCTTGTAAAACAAAATAGTTTTGTTAGCAAACATGGAGAAATTTTAGTCGGAGAGATCCAATTTATGACACTCTTCTTAATATTTATTTTGTGTCTTAATTTAAATCACAAGACTATGGACATTCAAGGTACCATTAAATGATATTTTGGTCTCAAAGGGATTTATTTTTCATATAAGGGATTGCATGAGTGATTTCTAGGCAAAAGTACTCCATCAATTTCTTTTTAATCCTCGTATTTATAAAAAAAATTTGTTTTTATTTATTTGTCGTTTTCAAAATTTAATATAATAATAATTATGTTTTTGTCAATAATATTTTTAATTATTTATTGTATAAATAAAATAAAATAATAAATAGTTAAAAGTATTATAAGAAAAAAAAATTGTAACAAACGCTCCAAAATGGTCAACAAGATAAGACAAAATTTGACAAAAAGAAATTCACTAAGTTGAAGCTATGAAAAACAAGAATCACTCACAAATGTTGAAAATTTCTACTACTACTACTACTAATCTCTCAACATTAGCACTACATATTCCTTATTTCTTTCTACCAAACAAGGAACAAATTGTAAGAGAGTAAAAAAAAAAAACAGAAGAATGGTACTGCACAAATCTATGTATGTACAAAAGATATTAAGTCCAACAACTAGGACCTAAAAAAAACATGCAACAAGACCAACAAAATTATTTGTGACTAGTTTGGCCTACTCATATAATTATTTTTAATATGAAAACTTTGCGAAATCTCAATATCGTCGCCGCGACAGGAAAAACTCGTAATCCGGATGGTTGTTTGTACTGATTTGGTTTCCCTTGTTTACAACAGCTCTTGCCATAATAGATGCTGTTTCTTCAAGTGTCCTCAAACGTTCTTTAAGAAATAATGAAGAGTTTATGCCTAGCATTTCTGCTGTTACTGCAAAATTATTCAGCTGGAACCAGCATTCACCCTGTTCATAGTATATATTATAACACAATTCTCATTGCAAACCAAAGCAACTATATGATAAAGCATATTAGATGACAGACAAGTTAACTGATAGCAGACGAACTTATAAAAAATAACGGATAAGCCAGCTTATAGCTGGTAAGCTAGCAGATTGAATTTGAAGTGTTTGATAAAATTAACGTTGAACAAACCGATAAATTTAAAATGACAAAAAAAGATTTTTAATTAAATATTGAATTTTTTTCAATTATGATAATGATGTAAGCTATAAGCTCAAACTTCTAAAAAAAAGCTATAAGCTCGTGAAAAAACTGTTATCGGACATACATTGTCTAAGTAAATCAGTTTTATACTAACATCCGATGGAAACTCATTCATTGTTTTGCCACTTCATATCAAAATATTTAAAATTTAGTTACAAGAGTGGACTCACATGTCAGAATAATGGATTCTCATTTAGGAGAAAAGTTGAAGCAACAAAATTCATACCTTGGTATTGTAACTTTGAAGACCTACAGCTGGAGAAACTATGCAAGAATCTAGACTTGGCGAATCAGAATTCGCACTTCTACGAACCATATGTCCAAGCGAATGGTAAGTCAGAAATGATGCACGAAAGTTGCCGTCCGGTATACGGTAAATAGGATACCATGCAACCGAGTACCTGCAAATCAGGTCCTCTTAAAACTACTACCGTAAATGAACTTTCACTTGAAACTAAGTGATGATAATGATTGCTTCTTATCATATAAAATGCTTTGTAATATAATTTGCATGATCATTTACCAAGATCTAGGATGAATATCTCGCAGGTTTATTGAATCCAGTTTTGTCGAGTCCCCGTAAGTTTTTGACTGGATCGGTATATCGCCTCTAATCAGCTCCTGTATCCTGTGAGAAGATCAAATATAAATGTTACACAAAAATTGAATGACCAAAATTGAAACTACAATAAGTTTTCTATCGATTGTGGTGTAAGTCAAGTATCCCTTATGTACAACTGTAAAGACTAATCCCTTTAGACTTATCAGTTATGAACATATGAAATCGAAAACATTATCTATAACTTTGAATACCAACATATTAAAAACCGCTCTTTCTGATATAAAAGGGATGAAACAGTCTTACCTTTCGTATAAAGGTCGTCTTTGTTGAGGTTGTTCGCATTCAAAATATTCAAAAAGAAGTTCTAAATCACCAGAAAAGGTTGAGTCTTCTGAATTGTCAAACCTTTTCCGTGCCTCCGAGTTGTTCACATGTTGATTTTCATGGTTCTTAAACAGCTGAACCGCCGATAAAGAAGGGACAAAATAGGCACGAAACGGAAAATGACCACCACCGCCGACTGTCCTCGGAATTTCATAATCCCAAGCTCTTATCTCTAAACCATAGCTCCCATGTTTCTCATACCACTGCCACAAACATCCCAAAGATACTGCAGGTACCTCGTGTCTGCACAACGATACATCACCGGAATGGTCCGGTGCACAGGTCAAACAACCGAGTGAATTGGGCGATCGACAAATAATCGGACTACTAAAATGAAGTAGTCTTTCAAACTCCGCAACCGGGCCACCAGTGGCCTTGTATACAACTTCACAGGCTAATTGAACTCTGCATGCGTCACTCACAGCTCGAGCAATTCTATACGAATCGTTTTCTATCATATCTTGATTCTCAAATTCATAAATCATGTGATTAGCTACTTCATGTTTGTCCCTATGCTCCGCATTCACCTCAACCGGTTTATGATTCTCACCCTCATCTACACAAGAAGCTTTATCGTCAATCTGACCAGTGTAAGTAGAATCCTGATGATTTTGAGAAAAGGAATCCATTTTTGGTTCAAGACCGTTTTCCAAGTCAAAAATTTTACTACTTGGTTCATCAGAATCTTCTGACGATGAACTATTAGACTCGGATTTTGTCATTCCGTTATCTTTTTTCCCAACCGGTATCCATTTCCATAGGGTAGATCCAGGAGAAACTTCTTTCACTGTTTGACCAACTTGAGATTGCTCATCCGACATATCTGATTGACCGATATTTTCACCTGGCATTACCGATGAGCTGTCTTGAATGTCTATACTTTCATTCTTTGTTTCCTGCAATTTTTTCTGGATATCTGGCTCGTCCGGATTAAATTGTTCACCGTGAACTATTTCAGTCGATTCATGTTCAACTCCATTTGTCTGAAACTCGATTACCGATCCTTGTAGATTAATTTCCTGAGATGAGAAACTTGAAGAATCATTCTGTTGAATAGTAACCTTCAGGTTATCATTTAACACAGCCCTGTTAATATTCGAACCCTTCTTTGAATAATTGCAGTGTCCTTTTTTTGGAACCGAGTCACTTTTACCTTTCGATTTTCGACCAACTTTATTTTTCACGTGTTTCTTATCATCTGGTCCGGAAACAACGTTTGCGCTAACAGAATTACAATTTTTGATAGCTGAAGGATCCTTTTCAGTAGTGGCGGAAACAAATTGCGACGAAGTTGTATTTACTTTCTTCAAATTGCCGCCACCACATTCACTTGAACCATTCTTCTGAACCTTTTGCCAGACAGAATGACTGTTTTCCTTCCCCGTTCGACCAATGCCAACGCCCGCAAATTTGTTGAAACTAGAACTCTTCGACATTGTTCTCTTTTGATGAACTCTCTTATCGTTGCCAACACAATTTTGACCACCATTCGTTAAGCCTTGACCGAGAAAATACTCATCTCCTGAATTTGAAGTGATTCCACAGCTTGCCTTGTTGGACGGCTTTCCTATATGAACACCATTGATACTTTCATCACTTTTTGAACCGATTGAAACTGCGTCCAACACCAAAGAGTCTTGTATCTCGTTGAAACAGCATAGCTCAACATGTTGAATATCCTTTGTTTCTTTATTGACGACTGCCTCGTCAACACAAGATTCACAGCGTTTTGGTGCATCTCTAACATTGATTTTGTCGTTCATCTCATTCCTTTCACAATCAATTTTCATTGATCTATCGTCGGAAGATGAAGATTCTGGCGCAGTCGTATCCACATCATTGCTGCTGCAGGTTTCAGAAGTCAAACTTGCACAAACATAATCCTCGGTATGAACTTCTCTTTCAGTGGATCCATTGTCAACACTTGACTGCTTCTTAATCTGTCTAACTTTCTTTCTCGTCCTTTTTCTCGAGTTTTTCTTGAGAGACTTATCTTCCTTGGTGTTACTCAAGCACATATCAGACGAAATAACTACATCAGTACTATGAGTGGACAAGCTAGGGCTACTACTACCGACTAATGAACTTTGTGCACAAGAATCCGCAGGAAGTTCATTCAGTTTACAAGCTACTTTGTTAGCTACTTTGTTTTGACATCGACGACGAACATTTGAATTAGTAAAGCTTCTTGCATACGATTGTTTGACTGAATAAGCACTCGAAGGGACCTGCCCTCTTGTCCCCTTACATTGATCAATCTTTGGCCTATTAAGAGGTGGAGGGAAAAGAAGTTGCAGACCATCCATGGTTACACCGGAAGCTAGGTTAACGTGATTGAGACACTGCACTGGAACGGCGAGAATTCTCCAGGTTCCATCAGGCTCAAAACTAAGGAATGTAAGGATGGCACACCTGATAAATAATTAGCACAATTTAACCATAGTCAATTCTAAGCTTCAAGTGTCTTATAAACAAAAAACAGAAAGAAAGTTGAAAAATTGGGTAAGTTTAACTACAACGCACCAATACTTCAGATTGAAGGCGTGTTTGGTGTCCTACACTGACATGACACCAACACACATGATTACATTCAATTCAATTGCTTTTATTTTTCAAATTATTACCAGTTTCGTGTGTAGTGTTAGTGTTGTGTCTAATGTATGTGCTTGATACCAGTTTAACCACCGTGTCTAGTCAAAGATGAAAGCACTACTTGAAAGTTTTTGTCATGGAAAAAACGTGTGAAAACAAGTTTTTACGATACAACAATTTCTAAAGATAAGTCATTAGAAGGATAGGAGTGCAAGCTATGTCATCAGGAAACAACAATAATCAATAAAAGAAACACATAAGTTAAATACAGAACCATATAAGACAGATATAACTATAAGAAGAACATGAAAGAAATGATAAAATCACAAAATATTTTACCTACTATCAGAGTTGATCCTTGAAAGAGAAGATTCTTGAGAATGCTGAATAAAATAATTACATTAATAAAATAAAAAGAGATAAGGATCAACTGTTTAGCAAAACGCAATCGACCAATTCAGGGAAAAAATAGGACAGTAAATTTACTTTTGTTGTGATGTCCAAAGATGTAACTTTATTTTGTTGCTGATGTTTCGCTGATTTGAAAATCTTTCCCGCTTCTGAAACTTTCGGACTATCATTACCTTTCGTTTGAGGGGCACAATGCATCTTCCTTTCCTGTCAATATCATTAACCATAAAATAAAAAAGGAGAAAAAAATAGGAACAAGAGGAAAACATCTAAACATTGCAGAAAAAACGGTAAGCTTCTCTACGTTCTTATTTTATAATCGGCTTTTCTTTCCATAGTTCTAAAAGATGACATTTACTAAACAACACGCATAGAACAATTTATTTCAATGTTGCTAAAACTAATTAGAAGAAGACGATGATTTTCCGATAAAACGTTTGGCCTTGGAAAGGCAATAATGTGGCTGATTGGTAGAGAATGTCCTAATTGAAAAATTTCCAGCATAATAAGAAAGAATAGTTCCTGAAAAAACTGCAGAATCAGAACCAAACCAAAATGCAAAATTCAGAGCAGTGTTGTCAAATAGCAGCGTTATAGCGTAGCCAATTGTTAATTGCTGATCGCAGAAAAAAGCAGTTTGTTCAAATCCTGTGAAGCTATAGTGCTAAAGCGCCGCAACAGCAACTATTTGACAAAGCTTTGCACTAAATAGCGTATTGCGGAACAATAGTGATTAGTTCAAATTCCGCTATGCTATAGCGGCTATTTGACAACACTGAGCGTAGAAGAATTTTAACCAATCGGTATTCTTTCGAAATATGCTACAAAGTGTTGTCAAATTGCGGCTATAGCACTACAGCATAGCGGAATTTGAACAAACCTCTATTCTTCGCAAATTGCGGTTGACAACACTGATCCAAAGTGCCTAACTTTATTATATGCAAAGCTCCATTGCTTAGGCGCAATTAATTAGCCATGTCTCTTATCTAAAAAAACTGAACACACAGAACAAGGTATTCTATCCAAGAAAAGGTGCAATCATAAAGTTAACATAACGATTGAAACATGTTCAACATTATCAGAAAAACACCGGAAGAATGCAGAAACACAAAGTCGAAACAACTAAAATTCAATATGATAAATTCAGAACTACAAAACACTGAATGATATAACTAAAAATAATTGTTCTGAACTAACACCATAGTCCAAATGATATATAGATCCAAACAAAACAAACAAGCCTACCTACAGAGATAAGAATCATCTTTCTTAAGCCAATTTTATCGAAAAATTCCGAGACAAACAGACACATTCCTGATCAGCACAATACCTTGAATTCGAAATCTTCGAAGGAACCTTTTTAATTCTAACATAATAAATGGCAACTAAACCCAACAAAATTCAATCTCTAGCTGTTAAAATCTCGGCCGAAAAATGCTACCACATTTCATCAAGCTGAAGATAGCCTTTGATTCATATTCTATTGATCATATACAAATAAAACTAAGGTTTATAGAGAGAACTATGCAATTAAGAATAATAAAATGAAACTCCACACACAGCAATAGAGAAGTGCAGGAAAGGAGAAACCTCAACTTGGGTTTCTCCAAATCAAAATCAGGAAAAAGATTATAAAATTATCCCAAAATGAAAGCTGTCCCTCTAATTTAACCAAAAGATTACAAAGCCTTAGATAAATATAAACAAAAAAAACACTCTTAATAACATAAAATTACATAAATTAGTAAAGAAAAAAGGTGAAAAAAAAGAAAATCAAACTTGATATAATAATGGCTTATTTAAACCATTAGTACAAAATCTAGCAGAAAAAGTTGACTAAAACCACAAATTTTCTCCCTAAAATATCTAAAAGAAAGAGCACCGTAACCTTAGCCTTAGAAATCGTCCTAAGATTTAGGCTCATTTTTCAGATTACACAAATGCAAAAAGAAAAACAGCTAAACTAACTAAAATTTTCCTATTTATAGATTCAATCCACCTCATAAGAACACGATCCTTTACCCACCAAGATGAAAAATAAAAATATAATTTTTAATAAAAAAAATAAAAAAAGAACGAACAAAAAAGAACAACACCCCATTATTCAAAAACTAAAAATCTCAAACCATCGAGCATCATAATACATAAAAAACACAACAAACTCAAATGGGTCTTGATCAAAACAATAAAAAAGATAACTTTAACATAAAAATTGAAGAAAAACAATAACAATAAAATCAAAATAATTGAAGGGTTTATCCACAAACACCCCATTATTCAAAAACCAAAATTCTCAAACAATCAAATATCATAATACATAAAAAAAATATAAAACCCAAATGGGTCTTGATCAAAACAACAAAAAAAAAAAAAGAGAACTTTAACATAAAATTAAAAAAAAAATAGATAAAAAAAAAATAGAGAGAGACGAACCATGAGACAAGTTCCAAAGGGTCGGAACTGAATTGAATTCTTCTTCCAAGCCTCAATGGCTTTCTTCTTTCTTATAAAATCACCCGTTTTGTCTTCTGAGATTTGAAAACTCTAATTAATTTTTTTTATCTATCTTGTGTTGTTTTTCTTTGTTTCTTTTTTATTTAATTTTTTTTTTTTGGATGAAAGAATCAAAGAAAGTGACTTTGTTTATTTGCTAGAACAACAATATTGAGGTAGTTGTTTAGTGACACTCTCAAATGAAGAGAAAATGGACAAACAATGGAAGAAAAAAATGGGAAAACGTTTTTTGAGTAAAAGAAAATGATTTTGACTACAATTAACATCAAGGAGCAATGAATAGTGACACAAACACAATACAATTAATTTTTTATTTTTGGTCCATGGTATTAACTATTGACATTTATTAAAATAATAATATTATTTTGAGTATATTAAATTTTATAATTAAATATAAGACTTTTATTGACCAAATAAGTCTAAAATGAAACTTAAGTAATATTTGTTTGTTTACTATTATTTTTATAATATTAGTTGTGGTAGGTTGCAAATGAAAAAAATATACATTCACATTGCATAACAATAAAATTTAAATAGTATTATTTTTAATTTTAAAATAGTGTTCTATTTGTCTCAAAATATAAACAAAAATAAATTAAGAAATTTGATTTTTTTTTTAAATTTTAAATCAATTACATTAATTTTTTTT
>JBBPBQ010020322.1:43704611-43731821 GCA_037974755.1 Cicer yamashitae | reverse complement strand
AAAAAAAAAAAAAAAAAAAAAAAAAAAAAAAAACAAAAACATCTTCTCTGCATGTACTATTTCATTTTCTTTTATTCCATAAACTCCATGCTGTAACTGAAAGAAAAAAAAATTGCAATTGCTGTATCGTCTAAACACTCAAAATTTGATGAAACATATCATCAAAACCATCAACTTCCACCACAAGAGTCTCCCTAGAGAGCCAAAATTGTGCTTCCCTCCAACAAAAAATACTTTTAGCACAAACAGAAAATGTTCTAAAGAGATTTCAAATCATTTTGGCATACCACACAAGCGATGAGCAATCTACACCTTTGATTCTAAGTATTTGTCTAGTGGGAATACAATGTTGGGAAATGAAGAGATAATTTTTTAAAACTTTTAAAAATTATTCTCATGAGCAGAAAAAAATAACATAAACAAGGACCACATAAGCAAAAAAATTCACAAGTAGGTTCATGTGTTTACTTCTTGAAGCGTAAAAGAGACAATCATCATTGCCACAAAGGAGCAACACCTCTACTCAGTCCACTCGAACAATTGACATTTGAAGAGCATTGTGATAGTGGCTACGAGGATAAATCCACAAGAGTATCCGTAAAACTAGGGTGTGAGAGGCAAAAATATCTATTCTTTATCTATCCCCTTTTCTCTTAGTTTTATTAGGCCTCCTCGTACATTACGAGCCTGAATTTCCAATTTAATTAAATCTTGTTTAATTGAATATTCCATCTCCGATTGATCATTCTATGCGTGTGACTTTATATTTCCCACGATCATAATTTATCATACAGTAATTGACCATTCATCCAAATGTCTAATTGAACGCAAATCATAATGTGTGCCAGACTTGCAATGTCAAATTATCTATTTCTTGATCACATAGTAGACATGTAAATACAACGAACCCAATATCATATATTGATCAATTCTAGCATGATCATGTATTTCCACGATCTTGATCTATCAAGAGACCTAAGACCCAACTCATGTTATGTAGAAGGGACAAATTATATTTACATCACTCACACCGCTCCGCATGGTTTATTGGGGGACAATAACTATATTTATGATTGTCTTGTTACAAACAATGTTTGATGACCTTAAAGCCTACAACTTTCCATGCATGGAACATAGTGACTTCAAGTTGAATGACTATTCATTATGGTCGTGTGAGAATCACTAATGGCAGTTACAGAACAATTATGTAGTGTTTTCATAGTGGGTCAATTCAATATAAATATTACTCATAATTTTATACTTATGCGACAACTCGATATCTCATATTTATGACTTGTGAGATGTAGTCATCATTCTACTCACATAATAGTCTCAATGTATTATTGTCATTTTAATTAAAAATTATACTTTTAACTACAGATACTTTAAGAATAACGTTTTTAATGTTCAATAGGGTCGCATCATATAAAGTCACACCTGATATTGTATTAAATAAACTATCTATTCTAATGACTTTATTAAAATACATGGTTAGTAACATAACAAAAGGTGTCTTGAACATATATCCAAAAATTCAATGTATGATTTAAATCTATGATACAAATAATAATTTGTATAAAATATAGATTGCGATAGGCCTACATCAACATACTACTTCAACCAAGTCTCCACATAAAGTTTTTAATCTTTTGAGGAACTTGCATAGCACATAACTTATTTCAATCCCCTTAAACCTTCCACTCTTCATGTCAATAAGTGTATCCAGACAAATAGCAATAAACACTTTTAAAAATACTATATCTCCATATTATTTCATCAAATTTTTAAGTTTTTATAAGAGAAATTTTCAAAATTTTAGTCACATCTCGGTTTAAAAGTCATTCCTTAATTAGATCATCTTTCCCCCTTTTGTTTGTACCATCAATTTGTACCATCAATTAGGACATTCACACGTAGATTATTCTCACAATGGAGCGGATAAGTATTACAAATATTTATAGACAAACCATTTTTCAATTTTCCATTTATGACATTCTTCCAACAATGTTCAGAGTTGCAAAAATTTGAGACCCATACATCCCCACTTTTTTCCATTAATGAGCATTTCCTAGCTTATTCACCTAATTCCTTTTTTTCCCTTCTAATGATACCCACCAAAAAAAGTTAAGATTTCATTGGATTTCTTCTTCAATCGTTGTAGGTAAAAGGAAAATGCCCATATAATATGTAAGGATAGTGTGAGCAACTAATTTTATAAGTATATTTTTTTATGCTTAGGACAAAGTTTTACGATTCCAATTCAAATTGTGCCTCCAAACTATTGGTATTTTGGCTTGAGGCTCTATCATATGTATCCATGATTCCATGCATGCATGGCTCAAGCTTTCTCATTCGAGACTAAAAATAAAATAGAACAATTTTATACGAATTAAAAATTTATTAAACCTTTTTTAAAATGATCCAATATTAATGTTTATATAAAAATTAATTAATTGCTTAAATTATACATTTGTTTGTATAAATATTTTTCATATACTTTATTCTGGATGGAGTATATGTATATACTTCCTCTAGGCTTATTTATAAATAAAATTATCTACATTCACTCATAATAAGAAGTTAATTGGTCTTGATTTCATATAAAAAATAAGTTATACTAAAACATCATTGACAATTATAATTATCACATTAAATTTGTATTGATATTGTGCACTCATATGAAAAAAGTGATAACTGATTAGAAATATTTTTGTAATAACTATTAAATAGAGTTTTATTTGGCAACTTTTACTTATATTTATAGTCACCAAATTGTAACCTTTACCTACATTTGTCTCTCTATACACATTAATAACAAAATCACGATAACTATTGTTTTTAGAATTGAGTATTCTATGCATGCAATTTAAGAGACTAATCCTTGAATCAGAGGAGCCTACATAGGCGATGAGATTTTAAACTTTTTTAACATTATTACATGCCCAAAAGTAATTAAATTTGATGTTGAAACTAGGGGTGGGCAAAGTTCAGTTCTGGATTAGAACTGTTTGAAAATTGAACCGAACCGATTTTCAGTTCAAAAAATTGAACCGAACTGTTTTATAAATTAGTGAATCGGTTTATTACTTTGAAAGGAACCGAACTGGTTTAACTTATTTTTTTTGTTCATACAAGCCAAATTTTACATAATTACCCTTAATTATTTCTAATAAACAAATTCGGTTCTAGTTTTTTCGAACTAAAAACCGGTTCGGTTCGGTTTTTTCGAACTGAAACCAGTTCGATTTGGTTCTAGCTTTAAAAAATCAGTTCAAAAACAGTATGATTCTCAATTTTTATAAATCAGTTCAGTTCAAAAACAGTTCGGTTCAGTTCAGTTCAATAATTTAATTCAGTTTTTGGTTTTTTTAATACCCCTAGTTGAGACCACTAATAAATTGGACCACCCGCTTACAATGTAATTTGTGTAAATCTAGTTAACTCAATATTATTATTATTATGATTATTATATTAGTAAAGGGTGTACTTTTTGTTAGAGGGATATCCTTTTGGGATTATAATGATTCCTTTTTATTATTATAAGAGAAATGTATCCCACTAAAAGTCGACTATTTTATAGGAATATCCTTGTGAGATTACAATGTCCCTTTATATTATAAGAGAATTTTATTGCACTAATTAGCAAAAGTTAGCTGTATATAATATATATAGCACGAAAGAAAGTCACGATGAGTTTGTTTTCTTTAGCATTTGCACTATTTAGTGTGTGATTGCTGCTCAAATACAAATCATAGATACATTGTTTCTCATGAATATGCTTTATATATGCAATATTTGTGTTAAAGAATTGGTTTGTGTGTTAGAGATGAAAAAGTTTGGGGTTTGCAAGCCTTATGATTTAGATGATTGTAGAGGCATTTTATCTCCTAAAACAACTTCCAAATTGTTTATACTAGACAACTAGCTAATGGTAGTGCATATGCTTTGGCAAGGGCATTTATCAATCATGCTCCTTGCATTGACTATTATTATCTTCGTGAAAGTATTCATCATCTTTACTTTCATCTTTTTTTTTTTCAAATAAACCTTACATAATAATATAGTTAACAATGTGTTATGAAATTAATCAAAATAAAAAAAGATAAAATATAGAAAAAAGAAATAACGGTGAAAGATAGAAAAGAGAATAATATAGTATTGTATTATTCTCTTCAATTATGTCTTCTTTAGAATGGAAATGAGTCAAATTTATAAGACATAAAACTTGAAGGTTATAAGCATATTAATGATCACATTTACACTAAAAATAAGGACACTACCTAATATTAATGAGTAAGTGAACGACTATAATATTAAAGACCACTAGCACTTAATAACTTAATCACTAATAAAATGACAGTCATAGGAATGTGGAAGACAATGAAAGTGGACATCCACTAAATATTATATTCATAACAAAAATAGATAAATTATTGGCCTAAATTCCCGTGAGTATTTACTAATTATTAATTGGATGAATTATTCTTTTTATTTTAAATTGTGACGAGCTAGTCCAGATCCACATAATCCTATTTTTTACTAGGGATGAGTCAAACCAAAATGATTTGTTTGTTTTTAGGTTAATTTTTTAAAAAGTTTTACAGTGTTAATGCATAAATCAAATATCCGTGTTAAACTAACAGTTGTGATTAATCGATGATATAAACACTTTTTACACTAACATTGTATATAAATTAAATTGTATTTAGTGGCAGATCTTGACAAGTTTTACTGAGGGAGCCAACATAAAATAGATTATATATAAACTATTTTTAATTATTCTCATATATTTTGAGGGGTCAACATAAAATAGATTATATATAAACTGTTTTTAATTAATTTCATGTATTTAATTTTGGTGTAATGACAATTCTAATTTTTAGATGTATTAAAAATACCCGGTTCAAATCCAAATATTTACAATTTTGTCAAACAAATTACTATATTTACAATAGAAATAACAAAAATTACTATCATGAAGAGTTGAACAGGGACTGCACAATTTGACATTATTAGCGAGATATTGACTATATATACCATATATTATAAATAAATCTTATTGTAAGTATACCTATTTTTATCGAAGAAAAAAATTTTAAAACATAAATTTTGTTGTCGAGAAAAATAACTTTTTAAACTTTTAAGGAATGAAATCCACAAATTCCAACATAACACTTTTATATTTAAATGTTTTAAATATACCCTTGAGACATATGTTAACATTCATTTTTATAATTGTAAATTGATAAACCGTTAAAAAATATTTTTAAAACACTTATTAAGACTTTAAATATAACAATAAAATCTTGAAACTTGTGTTATTTCGAATTGTAAAATATTCAAACTTTCAAGTCAAAATTTATTTTTAATATTTTTTTTAATTTCTTTAACAAGCATTTAAAGCAATTGTTAAATTATATAAATTTTATGATAGGTTTTAAAATAATGGAAGGAGGCAATAATGATTCGATTTAGTCACGTGGGCATCGAGGAGAATCCCGGTCGCAGTGATCCCACAATGTGATTGGTTAGGTAGATAAGATTAGTGTTCTAAAAATCAATATGATGAGATGAGGCCTTTTATCAATGATGATGTTCCATATCCATAGTGGGACCATTTTATGAAAAGTACTATAAATCAATCATTAAATTAATTAACGATAATATTTAAATAGGTAAATATTCATTTTCATTAATTGAGTTTAAATGTAAAAAATGAATTGTTTGAGATAATATAAGTTTGAATTTTAATAAAAATAATTTTTTATTAAATTTTATTTACTTCTCAGACAAAATGTAAATTATTAGAGTCAATCGCTGTGAGCGGCAATTAGATTTTATCGTTAGAATTAGATAGTAAAAATTATTTTTATTTAATTTTTGTCTCTAAAAGTGATATACGGTGTTAAAAAGTACAAGTAATTGTGTGTTTGTTTAGCAAAATAAAATTACTTTTTTTTTTAAAAAAATTATATATAAACAATGGTTCAAAAAGTGTTTAGTCCCGGTAAAATAAATACCATTTTTTATTCTTTACAAAAAATTTTAATCACTATTAAAATGTCAATATATATTTTTGAATGATATATTTTTGCAGATATTTTTACAACCTTATAAAAATATCTCCACAAGAGATAAGCTCAAAAATCGATTTCTAAATTTATATTTTCCATACTTTTATCTTGATTATATGAGTTTAAAAAAATTTATATTTAACAAAAAAAAAATTATAAATTTTTGTGGAGAAACTTTTTGTAAAGTTCTAAACATGATTGCAAAAATTCATTCAACAATTTAAAAATTGAAGGAAAATTAAAAGCATTTCATTCTAACAACACTAAAACTACTTGAAGAATAATCTTTTAGGGAATAAAAAATATGACTTTTTCTACTGGAGCTAATGTTGAGATTTTATTGATACTAAAAATATATTTAAACCTAGAAAAAATTATTTCTTTGAGAAGTTACTTAAAATAACTTCTCACTTGAAGCAATTTTTAGATCATTTTATAATCTCATTATTTTAGAAATGTATAACAAATGAATTTAAAGTGATTATTTTATTTAATAAATAAGTACTTAAAAAATATAAAAATACTTATTCTATGGTAATGGTATCTATACCAACACTTATTAAGAGTAATTTAATAAAATTATTATTTTATCTATTTTATTTATATAATTTTTTAATATGAATTAAATAGTCAAAAAAGTTTATTATTGTGGGACGTAAAATATCTCTTTATGAAATAATTTTTAACAAATTCATTACTTCCTTAGTCCCAATAATAATGTAACGTTTGGTTATTTTATATAAATTACATTGGTACATTTCCGATTAGTCAGTTTAGTGGTAAAAATTTGACATTGTAATTTCAAGGAACAAAGTTCGAATTTCGTATGACGTATGAGATAGTTGTAAAATACCATTAGTGTCATTGTTGTTAATAATAATTTCCTCTTTCTCCAAATTTTTTTTTTAAAAATAAATTACATTGGTAGGAGATCTTTGTAGTCTCATATTACTAATTAGCAAAGTCAATACAATGTTCCTTGGTTTTTCATCGGTGACTTCAATACTATTTTGGAGTTCATAAGTATAAAGGACATAGTTCTCTTTCTAGGCTGCCTATGGAGGATTTTCAAAATTTGACTAATTGCAACTCTCGCATTCATACGTCCACTAATGGTGCTCAATACATTTGGTCTAATGGTAGAAGAGGTGGAACACATACTTAAAAGAGTTAGACATAGTGCTTTGCAATCATAGATGGTTGGATTCTTGGAATGTTAGCTCTTGTCTAACACTCACCAAAGCAAATTATGATCATTACCCCATCATGTTGGAGTTTGATGACAATGAAGGTAAACAAATATCTTCTTTTAAGTTTACGAGGATGTAGACTTCACATCATGACTATATCAACATAGTCAAAAAGTACTTGGAAGTAGTAGGTTATAGATTGTCTCATGTTTGTGCTTGATAAAAAAAAAATAAAGCTTTTTAAATCCAGGATTAAAATTTGGAATAAATAAGTTTTTGGTAACATCTACCATAGAGTTCAAGCTGCAGTTATAAATCTGAATAACATTCAAAGTATTATTTATTCTCTTGGTCCCTTAGATGATTTATTGAATGAGGAATGTAACGCCCCATATTTTGATCCAAGACATTACTTAAAGATATTTGTTTTCTTTTAGAAACAACTATAATTATCTTTTTCTTAGGAGTAGTACATCATGTAATAAAGAAAAATTTAACTAAAAAATAACTTAATATCATTTTTGTAAAGGAACACAATGCGATTTACTAGATATCATTATTATTTTTTTTTTCTTACAAGAATAATTTGCTAATTGTTAAAAAATATTCACTTACATCCTAAAACAGAATAAGTTCTCCTTAAGTGAAATAAAAAAAAAGGTTGACTGATTCAAACTTTTTCTAGCGGAAGGAACCTCACTTCTGCATTTCTATTTAAAATTAACGATGAAAAGAAACTAAACTTTAGAAATGTACCGCTTTGGTTTTATCAATACAAACATTATTTTAAAGTCAAAATCCATTTTTTCCCACGCGCTGACACCAATCAAACATCATTCATGCAACTCTTTGATATCATTATACCTAAATGTTGGTGTAAGGGGTCAGTTCATCCCACGACAAAATTAAACCAAATAGTAAGTTAGCAGCCATAAAATATGGATATAAAATCCTTTCGTAATAAAAGATTTCAGGAATTGATCCTTTAATAGTTCACAAAGATGTGTCAAAAGTCATAAAATGCATCTAAATAAATCAAGTAGCAACTCACTTTAGAACAAATAATTAGATCAAAATAAAAATAACAATAAAATGTATGCACATTATGCATGCTCCTAAAAGTATATGATCCGAATATAACCAGCCACACAGGCGTCCACACAGAAGTCACCCATACCAATGAGGAAAATTAAACCAGCCACACAGGCGGCCAGAAAGATGCATATGATATGTCATGAGATGATAATGATGCTCAAAAGTTACATGTCACCATCCACTTAGATCATCACGAAGGGAACAATGTCCAACACACAAATCACCAGCCACTTAAGCAATCACAAAGATAACAATATTTGAAACACAGATCACACCACTTAGGCAACCACAAATATAACAATATTTAAAACACAAATCACCAGCCACTTAGGCAACCACAAAGATAAAATATTCAAGGTTAAATTTTAATCACATATGACATCAAGGTTTTATTCTCATGGATACTTACAATCAAGAATCAGTAATTTTGTTATCCCAAATATATAACACATAAACACGTGAATAAATATCTTAGAGTCACAACTTTCACTTAATAAACTATAAAATTGGATTAGCGACGTGTTATTGATAGACATCAAAACTCAAATAATGGAGAAAACATACAAATATAAAATTTATTTCCTCTACTATAATATTTCTCCCATTATTAGTCATTTAGGCATACAAATCAAGGTTTACCACTAAACACATCACAAAAATCAACTTAATCATGTCATCACAATTAAAAATTAAAACTTTTCTTCAAAACTTTGAAGTGGAATAGCACAAAAATCAAAACTTTAAATTAAAAACATCCTAACAAACATATTACTCATGAGATCATAATAAAAATCATAACTTTATAATTAAGTACACCTAGACAACACAAAAATCGCAATTTTACATCAAATGTTTGATAACAAACATATTACTCATGTTATAATAATAAAAATTGAAATTTTATAATTAAGTTTATCAAGACAAACATATTACTCATAAAAACAAAACATTATACTTAAATTCTTTAAGGCAAACATAAAATCAACATTTTTCTTTTAAGACATCAAAACATCATATCAATATCTTACAAACTATTAATTTAATATCTAGCCTAACCTTTGCATGGAAAAAAAGCCCTTACCTTAGGCGCTTTCTTTCTTATCACCTCTAAATTTGCACGAGAAATAGCTCATGAGATAATGATGAATTCAACACGAATAGATATTGGGATTTACGACTTAGAAAATTATTTTGGGAGTGTACGAATGACAAATAGGTGTGACAACAAGAAAGCCTAATGGAAATGTATGAATAGAAGAAGCTGTCGTGAGATTGTTAAAATAAGGGGGTTTCAATAGCTATTTACGTTGCAATATTACCATTGATTTCTTGTCTAAAATTGAAGTGCACTTAATTCCAAAATTATGCTACCAATGATTACTATTTCTTTAATTTTATTAGGTTGTTACAAAGCCAATTGAAATCATGTGTATTTACGTGTATGAGTTAATTAGGATTAACCGGTAGAGTTCACCATATATTGTAGAGTGTCACACCACCCCTTTTAGTTAAATAAATAAATTAAAGGGTGTCACATCACCTTTTTAATTTTTTATACAATAGTTACGAAACCAAAAATTGCGTAGAATTATTTTTGTAGAGAATTAAAATAAAATCATAATTTTGGTTTAAAAGATATAAAAAAGGAGAGTAGTCTTTTTGTTGTCCTCTCTTAATTGCACTAAAACTCATAATTAAATTTATAATCTTCATTTCAAAAATAAATTAAAGGTGTTAAGGAGGAGAGAGAAGTGGGTGCATGGTGTCAAGAATGAAAGAATGTACATTATCTCCTCTCTTAATTGGTTGAGACAAGGACATAAAGTTACATTATGTCAAGACAACACCATGAATTGTCGTAAAATCTTGTCATGAAGAAGAGTAAAAGGAATGAGTCAAGTCACAATTTTTTTTTCTAAAGATGGATGGACCAAAAATATTTTCAAAACACTTATACATGAGAGCTGAGTTTCACTAACTCTATTATCTTCTAAAATAAATACTTATTTGGTCGAAAATAAAACTAACAAACAATATAATTTCTATAAATTCTAATTTAATTAAATAATTCAACTAATATTTCTATCAACTAAAGTAAATCAAGCAAGACTAGAATATCACTATAGGTCACACACATAACAATATAAAACAAACATATCTAACACATAAATTTCATGATTATCAAAACTAGTCAAATAATCAAAATACACAATAGTCCATTTAAATAATCACGTCATAAATCGTCCCCATGTAATTATCACGCCAAATAATAAATCGTCCCCATGTAATCGTCCCCATGTTATAATTATTCATGTAAAATTGAGGGTGATAAAATTTACTTTAATTTATTTACACATAGAATAATTATTAATTAAATAATAAATCATGACAATTACTAAAAAGACAGATATATAATATATATGAAAATATTAGAGTGTTACAAGGAGCGACAAGCTCGACAAGCTTAAATGGAAGCAAATGAAGCTCTTAATTTGAAGTTGTAATATTGGCATCAGAAAACTAACATTCAATGACATTTAAATGGTGATAGGAACACCACTTTCTTTCATAAAATCCAAAATCATATATGTCTATAAGACTATTTCTAGCATCATTCATAATGATGTCTTAATTCAGAACCCTTCGGATATAGAAGCCATATTTGTTTCCTATTTTGAAGATATCTCCAATTCTAACAATACTTATGTGGAAAATTGTTTGATTGAAGATACAATCTCTCATCTTGTAGATAATTCTATGAATGATATGCTTACTAATCTACCTAACTTTGAAAAAGTTAAAAATGATGTCTTTGTCATGAATCTTGACATTGCTCCAGGACTTGATGGTTTTGATGCTTATTTTTTTCAAAAGTATTGAGATATGGTTGATCATGATGTTTTCTGGGTTGTTCTTCAATTCTATTGTCCTTGATTGGATTCGTCTTAATTATAACTCCAATGTTGTTGTGCTTATTTCTAAGATTGTTGATCCTAGTAAAATGGAGAATTATAAACCCATTGCCCTTGTCAACTTCAAAATTATTTCTAAAGTTATTGTTGACAAGTTGACCACTATTATGCCTAATATCATCTCTCCTCATCAAATAGCCTTCATTCAAGGTAGGTATGTAGGTGATTGCAGTTGTCTCACTTCGGAAGCTATTCATGTGTTGCAGACTAGAATCTTTGTCGGAAATCTGACTCTCAAGATTGATATAAGAAAGACCTTTGACACTATAGACTGGACATTCCTTATCAAAGTTCTTCAAACTTTTGGTTTCAACAACAAGTTTTGTCATTGGATTAAAACCATTCTCAAGTCTTTTAAGTTGTTTATATCTGCTAATGACAAGTTTGCTGGTTTCTTTTTTTTTTTATCAAAGGGAGGTCAGGCAAGGGGACCCTTTATCTCCTCTTTTATTTTGCATTGCTGAAAAGGTTCTTAGAAGTGCTATAATCAAGTTGGTGGATGGAAACTCCCTTTCTTTGATAAATGGCCCTAGAGGCATTTTTGTTCTTTCCCATGTTATATATGTAGACGATTTGATGGTTTTTCGCAAGGCTTTTCAATTTTAACAACCTCCAAAGTATTTTTGAAAGACATGCCAATATCTCTAGTCAACATATTAGTGCTAATAAATCTACAATTTATATCGGATTTGTTTCCATTCGACGAAATAATATTTTAGCTTATTTGCTTGGGTTTTCTTTTGGTTTTCTTGCTTTCACATATCTTGGAATACCTATTTTCAAGGGAAGACCTACAATCACTTATTTACAATCAATTGTTGATTGAAATAAGACTAAATTTGAAACTTGGAAAATGTATGTCCTCTCCATGGCAGGTAAAATTTAATTGGTGAAAAGTGTCATTCATAGCATGTTGATTTATAGCTTCCCCGCATATATTCTTGTTTGACTTTTCTTCTCAAGGATGTAGGCAAATGGATTAGGAATTTCATCTAGTCTGGCGATATTGGGCGTAAAAAGTTGGTTATTGTTGTTTGACATAAAATTTGTCATCCTTTTAATGAAAGTGGTCTTGGAATTAAGTCTTTGAGAAACATTAATAATGCTGCTATTATTAAACTCGCTTTCGACTTAGTTACTTCTAGTCAACATTGGACTATTCTTCTTAGAGGTTGGGTTTTTCGAAGGCATGTGCATATTAGATATCATATTGATTGCTCTTTTTGGTCCTTCTGGACTGCACTCAAAGCAAAGCTAATTACTATATACGAGAACAACAAACGGCAACTTGGCAATGGTGATTTCTGGGTCAACACTTGGTTGGACAATTCTTTGGTTTCTATTCTTAACATTGATGAGGAAAAACAATCTCATCTTCATGCCACTGTCAATCATGTCATTTGGTTCTCTTACATACATACCCTCAACTAGCTGCCTTGTTGACCAATACTACTATTCCTAAATTTGAATGTGAGGATCGTCTAGTTTGGAGATTAAACAATTCTGGAGATTTATGTTTTAAGGAATCTTATCTATTCTTGAAGCCTTTAGGGAAACAATTTTCTTGGGCCATAGCTATTTTGGCATATTAGCATTCCTTTTTCCAAGTCTCTCGGGTTTTATAGATTTCTGCATAACAAGATGCCTAGATATGATAATTTAACCTCTCGAGGTTTTGAAATTGCTTCAAGATGTAAGCTCTGTAAATGTGACATGGAGACTAGCCCTCATGTTTTTTTATCCTGCTCTTTTGCTACTAAGCTCTGGTATTGATTAAGTTCTATTTTTCACTCTCAAATTTATAGTAGTTCAGTTAAACATCTTCTTGTCATATGTTACAAAGGTTGGCCTCATCAATGCATATATGTTTTTTTGGCCAACATTATCTTTACTATTGATACTATTTGGTATTGTAGAAATCAAGCTCGATTTGAAGGGAAGAATCTTGTTTTTCACAATTTCATCAACATAGTTATTGCCAATGTATCTTTATTTGACAATCACACTTCTAGTACAGTCTCCAATTCTATTAAGGAAATTTAAATTCTCAAGTACTTTCAAGTTGGAACTCATCCTCCTACACCGCCTACCATCAAGGAAGTGATTTGACGTCCTTTCAAAGATTATTTCATTAAATGAATACTGATTGAGCTGCATTTGGATATCCTAGTCCTGCTGCTTGTGGAGGTATATTTAGGAACAGCTTCGCTGCTTCATTGAGTTGTTTTGTTGTGAATTTGGGTATTACAACTGCACTGCATGCTGAGCTTATAGGAGTTATGATTGCTATTGAAACAACCTATAAAAATGGATGGAGATTTCTATGGATTGAATCTGATTCGCATTTGACAAATCTTGCTTTTAGGAATACTAGCCTTGTTCTATGGTCTATTCGAAATAGATGGCTTAGTTGTATTGAGATGGTTAAAAGTATGAGTTTTACTATATCTCATATTTTTAGAGAAGATAATCAATGTGCAGAAAATATTGCTAATTTGTGACTTCACATGGTTAATAGTCATTGATGATATACTTTTCCTTTTAATATTGATGTGTTTTCAATAAAAACATAATTAGTCTTTCTGAATATAGATTTTACTTATGTTTATAAGTGTTTAAGAAACTCTTTTTTTCTTCACCATGGTTTTATACCTATGGATTTTCTTAATAAAGTTTTTAATGAGGCGGATGACTTTTTTATTCATGCGATACTTTTGCACTCTAATTTTTATTATACCAAAATTACCCCTCAACCGTAAAATCTCAATTTGCAAAAAAACTCTAATTTTTAAGCAAATTGTCCAATCAAATAAAAGTTTTCCAAAAATGAAATTTTGTCATGATTTTGTTTTTATTTATTTAATAGTCTTAATCGATTAACAACAATTTTTTTGGTAAATTAATCAACTAGATATTTGATCTGATCAATCAAGTGGTAATTATCCAATCAATTTAGTATTTAATATAATCAATTCTCTGTTACGCATAGCTAGCAAATTCAGTATCCAATAAAGTAGTTTAAGTCCTATTTTTTTTTTCTTTCTTTTGAATACAGTTTAATCCCATTTGATCAACTATAAACCTATTATTTGGATAGACACAAACCTAGTTATATATAATGGATAGAGAATATGCAGATATAATAATGTATATGACAGATATAATAATGTATATGATAGTTAGAAAAAGTGCGGTAGGTTTGAAAGAATTATGAAATGATATAATTCTTTGCATCGTGTCTACAATCTGATTTAGAGAATTTTGATGGTGTGGAACGATCCATTGATTCAAATTTTTATGTGGCTGGTGGCTCTTATTCCTTGATATGGGTCCATGTGTTTCGTGCATTTTCGCTATACATATATTGTCTAGACTTGTTCATCTGGATTTATTAACTCATTTTTTTTTTCCTTAAGGATTGATTTTTCAACAACCTCAACAACAATTGGTGGCAATCAACCTTTATGATAACCTTTTGGCATACGTGGACATGACATAACAAAACAAATTTTAAGGAGAGATTTCAACGTCCAAACCAACACTGCATACATCATCTAAATTTTATTAGGGCTACCAAAGTGAAGGGAGTTCATACACTCACATGTAGGGGTTCTCCTCAAAATTTAGAAATTGTCTACATTGGCTTAAAGAGAGACAAAATGGTTGAATGGAAACAAAGTTGTGATGTAGCGTGAAAAGATAACGGTGAGCTTGTAGGATGAGGCCGTCTTCTTTGTGATTCAGATGAAAGATGGATTAAGGGCTTTAGTCAAAAGATTGGAGCATGTGATGCTCTACGTGCTAAGATGTATGATATGTACCTGGGACTAGACATTGCTTGGTGGAATGGTTTATCTCATATATTCGTGGAAAGTGACTCAAAGATTCTTATCACATATATGGTCACTAACAAGTGAATTATCGAAGGGCATACCCTTCATTTGATTTAGTGAATTCAGTTCTTTCTTCTAAAGGACTGACACATTCTAGTTATTCACACATGGCGTGAAGGTAACAGAAGTGAGAAGTAGCTAGCTAATTCTAACCTTAATTTTGTTTCTTAGAATCTTGTTGTTATGCAGTCGTGAGGTTTGCATGTCTTGGAACATTCATTTACTTCCTTAGTGTTCTTTTGATTCTTTTAAACCTTTGACCCTCTTTTGTACAATAAAAACATTAGTTTTAATGGCGTGACAATTTTTGCAATAAAGATAATTTAAAGTTAAAATTTTTATATTTATTAAGTCGTTTGTTGTTAAGTCAAACGTAAAAGTAAGTTAAAATAGTAAAATTGCCGTAATCAAATTATCGAAATGTAAATGTTTTGCCTATAATAAGATAAAAGATCAAAAATAATTTTCACAACACAACCACAGAAATGCAACTGCAAAGTAATCAAATTATCCAATTGCTAAAAGAAAGTTGTTCAATTTTGTAGACATCAGATAACCAAATACAAAGTGAAAAAGTGTATATATATAATTTTCATATTTCAGTAGTTAACTAACTAATTATCATATTAAGTAAATATTATAGAATTAAAATATTAAAAAGTTCCACAATCTCGACAATTTTCTTCAACGTGCCTCGTACTGCACAACTGCAAAAATGTCCATTTGTTTTTAGTACTTTAACACATATAACGCTACAAATCGCTTAACATTAACATATTTAAATTTAACTTTTGTTACGATGAAAGTCGAGTATGACCTTCATTCGTGAAAAACAATAAAGAAACTAATTTGTATCTAATATTAGTAAAGAAACAACAAAGTTTAATTTTCAAATTAAATGCATGAAAAATAATAATAAATTCATAAGGCAAATACAAATTAGGAGCATTGAGTTCAAAAATATATTAAAAAAGAGAGGCTAAAAAAACTAAAGATATTCACTTCATTTATAAAAGTTAGCACTGAATTAGCAAACAATTGAATCACAATTTTAGTAAAGTGAATGATTACCTCGACGTGTGCGTTTCTTGTAAAGGATACGATAAAAGCAGTGACTACATTGTATAACATCACCTGTTTTCAATGTAGTTTCCGCTCCACAATCTGCATATTAAAACACACTCATATCATAATCACTCGAATTAAAAAGGTAATTGATTTGATTTGATTTATTTTTTACAATTTATTTTTCATAAAATTTAAACCAAATCAAAGTGATAAAAAGTATTTGGTTGTTATTAAATTTTACCTCAACTACTGTTAAATGTCGATATTGTTAAATTAAATTTCATGTTTAAATCTGAGACCTTATAATTATATAAATTAATTATAGTATAATTTATCATATATTTTAATATAAACAAAAGAAATATTAAATTAGTTTGGGTCAATCAAGTGGATGATTATAAAAATTTAAGAAACTTATTTTAATTTTTTTTTTAAATTTAAGTTGTTGCAAACAATATAATTTTTTCTATACTATTAAAATAACTACATAAATTACAATTAAAAATAATATATTATTTAAAAAATATAATTGTACCAAAATATTTTTTAAAATAAAATTAATATAAAGTCAAATAAAAGAAACAATAACAAAACAAATTGTTTGGCTTGAGTCTCAAGTAATTAATTTTAAACCAGGTGAACTTTATACCTAATCAATAAGTAATCAATTTTAAACTATACATAAAGAGAAAGAGAAAAGAAAAAGAACCTCCACATAGATAGGTGACAGGTTGGGGTTGAGGATCCATGAAAGGAACGACAGAAGCTTTTGAAAGAGTATAATGGAAAGAATTTCTCACAACTACAATGAGGGAGGCTTTGTTATTAAATTTATATACTATATTTGGGCTTTCAAATTTATTATTTCAAAGCCCAAATAAAAGGCATTAACTATTTGCACAATATTTCCTTACTCTAGTAATAATAAAAGATCCCACCACATACTCAATAATAAATGTATTTTATTTCAAAATATATCTCTATCCTCTACATTTGATTTGATATTTTAATTTTTGGATGGATTTGACTATGGAGTACTCCTTTTGTCTCTTTATATAATTTTTTTTTTGAAATTTTATAACTATTTTTTTTACGCATGTTAAAAAATCAATAGTACATTAATGTGTCTAATCTATGTATTTAATTTGATTTTTTATTTTTTGAATTATTTAATAGTATTAACAAAGAATATATTTGTCATTAAATTTTAATTTAATTGACAAATTATAATATTCTTATGTTTAACGTTTTGTCTTGATTCGAATATAAGACTTCACAGTTATGTAAATTAATTATAATGATATTTATCCATACAATTTTAGGAAGTAGCAAACTACTCAAAATCAATCCATATAATACATACACACATTAGGAAATTCATATCCCTTTTCACAATACAACAAAAATACAAACAACATAATGGGAAGTAATAAATTGTGATTCACGGAAATTGCTTGCCATTGCCTCACAAATCTTCTTCAACGTGCCTCATATTGCACAACCGCATAATTTTTTTTTTCAGTGATTAAATTTAAGTGGTTAATAATATTTTGTTAAAGACAAATAATTTTGTAGAATTCAAATTTAATTACTGACTAAAATAATTTTTAATTAAATTTTACTCACTTGTATATTCAATTTTGAATTATCAAGACTTTATTTCTCTAAAAACCGAAAAATTATTTAAAAAATAAGAAACTCTAACAACCATCAATGGCAGTTGCCTACTACCTAGAGTTTAACCAAATACATGTTTAGCTATTAAATAATGATTAATTAGACAATTTACATTTTGTTTTATTAAAAATAAAAAAGACAATTTATATTTCAATTTTACTAAATCATATTTTAAATATAAATATAAACTCAAAACACAGACCATTTGATTTTGTTCTAATAGTTGAGATGTGTTGACTGAAAATAATTGTAGACTATGCTTCTGTCATCTAATCCCGTAAGCATAACCTTTTTTTTTTTTTTTGTTGAATTTTGTTTAGGGTGTGTAAGTATAGTGTTTGAATCTTATGGAAATAGGAATTTTTATCAAAATCTACGTTACTAAATAAATTAATTCTTTTTTTGGTTTAGATGAAATGGTAAAAAAATTAATATATAATTTTGAGATTTTGGGTTCAAAATCGAGACATAATATTCAATATAAAAACGTTGAATTAGATCTTACAATAATTTGATAAGAATATTTTAGTAAAAAAACTATCCTCTCTTAAAATTTATTCATTTTTTAACCTGGGTGAAATAATTAAATCAATAAATAAATGTGGGACTAAGAGAGTACATTATTATTGATTTGTTTTAATGAAATTTGGATGATATGAATTTGAATATTCTTTCCTTCTAGATACTAGATATTCATTGTACAAAAGTCAAGCTTATTACCACGCTTAGGTCAACTAACTATCAAATTTAAGATTCAATTTCAAACTTGTCTCATTATATTTTAGTAAAAAATACTTGTCTTAGGTATATAATTTAGGTATATAATGAACTATTTAAGATGTTAAACTTGTTCTCATGATGGAATCAACCATAAGAAGATTCAAAGTTCAAACCTTTACTTTTCCATAGACAAAAACAAATCTTATTTATTATTACAATTTATTAAACTTTCATTATCAATTAGCCTTATCAGTGTTAATAAACGCGTACTTTTCTCCAAGAAAATCAGGTTTGATTTGACACTTGTTTATATAAATAAATAGTTATGAAAATAAATTCATAATTTAATATGCAAGGTTTTCAAATAGGCATTTATAATATAAGACTATAACCATTTCTTCAATGCATTCCTTAAACGGCTATTTATAAAAACAACAAATATACATTTTTTTTTAGTGTATCTTGAAATATTCCAATTAGCATAACAAATTTCTCAAAAATAACATTCACTGATGAAGTCCTTTGGAGCATCTCCAGGGAGATGTTTTTTTGTTGTTGAACCAGATGACAATTTAGTTCAAAATCCAATTTCTAATTGCACCTCTACCTCCATAACAACAAGTAAGAATCACTTTTTTTTTCCTTTCTATTATATCAAAATTCATATACATGGTAATCCAATTTTCCATTATAATCACTTTTGTGTGCTTATATTGTAGACGAAGAAAATGCAAAGAGGGGTCATACAAGAAGAGAAAGCAGCAGTTTTGCATATAGAATTCATGAACATGGTAATTCAAATATTTATATATTATATCACAATAATTTTATTGTATACTAGACTATAATTTGCAATTAGAGGTTTTAAATTGTGGTCGCAGTTTTCGGTTAGGTCAAAATTTATACCGAACATTAGACAAACTCGCAATCGAGGTTTTAAATTGTAGATGATTACATTATTATCTTTGATATTATGGAAAATTGTGGTTGATGTGCAATTGTTGTTGCAATGTCGTTGTAGAAATCCTAAAAACGTTGACATTGCGGCGGACCTTAGTTTTAAAACCTTGCTTACAATCAGGATTTTAAATGACAGTTGTAGTTACAATTATGTCGCTATCTTTGAAATTATGGAAACTTGTGGTTGATGCACAATTGTAGTTGCGACGTTGTTGTAGAAATTCCAAACTTTTGAGAGTGGCCGTAGTTGTGGTTGCGGACCTTTATTTTAAAACCTTGCTCACAAGGTGTTTGTGTTTATGTTTGTAGTGAAATTGGGTCCTAAATTGTCTGAGACTTTGAAGGGTAAGTTGAATTTGGGTGCTAGGATTATACAAGAAGGTGGGAGAGGTAACATTTTCAAGCATACTTTTGGGATGCAAGAGGAAGAGAAACTATTGAAGGCCTCTCAGTGTTATTTATATACTACAGTTGGTCCTATTGCTGGAATTCTCTTTATCTCCACTGTTAAGGTAGCTTTTTGCAGTGAAAGGCCTACAAGCTTCTCTTCTGCAGCTGGAGACTTAGTAAAGGCACCTTACAAGGTAGTCTTGAACTCGAAACCAATTGTTGACTTTACGGTACAGTCAACTTTAGACCATTAGATCACGAGAGATAAATTTTCCTCTCTTGATCTAATGGTTTATAACTGGTTGCACCATAGAGTCGGTTGTAGAAGATCTAATTTAAAGTTGATTTTTGATCTTATATAGTCGCTTTTATGGTACAATCAACTAGAGACCATTAGATCATGAGAGATAAAATTTCTCTCTCTTGATCCACCAGTCTACAACCGATGGTACCATAAAGTCAGTTGTAGAGGATCCAATTTCAAGCTGATCTAGGATCCTCTATAGTTGGCTTTATGGTATAGTTAGGTGTAGACCATTAGATCATATTAGATAAAGTTTCTCTCTCTAAATCTAGTGGCCTACAATCGGCTGCAACATAAAACTAGTTGTAGAGGTCCAAAGGATTCAATTTAGTTCATATATTTTTTATGTATATTTTGCATTCTTCTGATATCAGTGCTCTTGTTGTGTAGGTTTTGATACCAATAGAGAAGATAAAAGAGGTGAATGAAAGCATGAATGTGAAAAAGTCAGAACAGAAGTATATAGAAGTAGTGACTAAGGATGGCTCTGAATTTTGGTTCATGGGGTTTTTGAGGTATGAGAAAGCTATCAAGAATCTCAATAAAGCCATTTCCATGGCCAATAAATTCTAAAAGGGAAACTGAACATTGATTTTGGTAGTAAAGTTTGAATATAGAGGAAGTTTTGTTAGGTGAATGAATGGGAGGTTAAGCAATCTTAGCCTGTGTTTGGTTTCACGGTGGAAGTAGCAAAATAATGGTGAGCCACCATTCTGTAGCTTTTACAAAATCATGATGACTCACCATAATTTTACCAATCCTACTGTGAAACCAAACATACACTTAGTCTTTTATCTTATGGTTGTTGCATGAACTTCTTTTATTAACAAATGTTAGTGGTTAATTTGTTAAAGGAGAGGAATTTGTTAGCACCAGAGATTGAACCCTGAATCTTTTTTTTAATACTCCTTTTTAAAACTAATAACTAAGTTTCATGCCATGATAAAATACATCATTTTGTAATATAATCAACAACATTTTTTTTTATCAAATTCTTAATACTGGATTTTCCTTGAATTTGTACTTATGAATGTTTATGTAAGTAAGATAACATGTCTTATCCCACTGTGAGTGAGAGAAAAATTTGGAGTTTTGAACCACTTCCTGATTAATGCCTACACATTTTTTTTCTGTCCTTACCAGTTGGAATATCTTATATCGTTGGGTCCCTTAAAACCACTATGCTCAAGCTTACTTACCACTTGAGTCATACCTATGAGTATCTACCTTTACTTTTTGGTTTGGACTTCTTTTATACTTCACAAACAAATGTGGGATGCAAATGTAAGGGTTTGTGTTTGTGCTACACTGTTACTTCCCTTAAAGCTGTGAAATACTTCACAAACATAGAGATCAAACACAATACTAATACCAATTCGTTGATACTGATAATAATTGGAAAAAATAGAAGTAATTGAATGTAACTACATGTGTCGGTGTCGTACGCCGCACATGCCTTCAATCTGAAGTGTCGGTGCTACATAGCCCTCAAACTTTTCAATTTACTTAAGTTTTATGTATTTTATTTGAACGGTGGCTTTGTATTGCGCTCTTAAAGGCAACAATCCATGTCCTGAAATACTTAATCAATTAGCCTTTTGTTTTAAGATTGAAAAATTTTGAAGTGACAAAAAGTATATGATTCTGTTATGAACTTTTTGTGGGGCATATAGAGAATCAATACAAATAGCAAGTCAAAGGCATGATAATTGATCAAGTTGGGTCTATTGTTTCTCTTGTTGAATGTGCATTTTTCAATTTAATTCTAAACCATGAGACTAAGGAGTATGTTTCTTTTGCTACAAATTTAAGCCTTTTTGTAGTTGGTCCTCTGCTACTATTTTTTTCTTTACTACACAAACAAGATAAACAAAGTAGATCATAAAACCAAAGATAGAGAAATAAGATGATAAAAAAGGAGATGATCACTTATCAATGAACACATATTTTAGGGAAATTATTATTTACTGAAGTGATACTAATAGCCATTTTGCATCTGTTTCTAATAAGATTTAAGCTTTCTCAATTGAGGTTACAATGCTAAACTCTTACTAGTGAGTGCATTCCTTCACAAAATGGTGTACATACAGTTCAACAAAATCATATGGTGTGCATAAATGCACAACAATTATGATATTGATGTCTTTCCCAAAAGAAAGACCAAGTTCAACTTTGACTAGTTTTATTCATTTCTAGTATTGTTTCACTTAGAATTTAAGCCCTTTGAAACACAACTCTAAATGATGGAACTTTATCACTAAGAGCTAAGTGCTTATTTCCTTTATCATCAGTATATAACCCAAGTTCCCTACACAAAGTTTGACAGTTACAAACTGAAGGACAGAAAGAAAGCACATAATCTTTACCAGCTTTCTCAATCTTAAACCAATTGACAATAGTTTGAACACCTGGATTACCTTCAACACCCCCAGTACTCAAGAACCAGACCCCTGACAAAACTTTAAGAAGCTTCCAAACAGGTGATTGAGCACATGTAGTTTTTTTTGTGAAAGAGGATTTGATGTTGAGATCAGTTGAAGTTAGAATCACACCTTTATTAGCATTATAAGGTGTGAAAGTAACTGGTTGACCATTTTGTAGTTCTTGTTTCTCTTGAACTACATAAAGGGGACATGTATTGTTGTTGTTGTTGTCAGCAATGCTTGCAACTGTTAAACCACCACCATTACCTACTATGACAGGTAAAATGTAGTATTTTACACCTGTTGTCACTTTTTTACCTGAGATGTCAAGTACTGGTTGAGGTGCTGCAATAGTTTTGCAAATGAAGACAAAACAAATGATGGAAAATGCTAAGAGAAAAGTTTTCATATTTCTCTTTGGATATATTGAAGAATAGATTAGATGTATCAATGTTTTTTTTTTTTTGTATATGGATATAGAAAGAGTATGCTTCTATTTATAGGACTTAAAATGGAACATGAGTTTTGTGTGTGTGTGTTTGTTTTTTTTTTATCAATTTGCATAAAGGTGGGCATGGCCGGTCCAAAGACAAAGCTAAGGATTTAGGCTTCCAGAAAATAATTAGTATTTTATGTATATATAGGTCTCAAAAAATAAAATAAAAATTAAGTATTACAATAAGTAAAGTATCTCACAATTATAAAAAAATACGACTGTTAAAATATAATTAAAATATTTTGCATTTCATAAAATAAGAAATACAGAATTTAAATAAAATTATAATAAAAAGTTGTTATTAATATAAAAAAAGTCGTATATATATCTTATTATCAAGATGGACCTAAGAGTGGGACTTAGGGGAGTGGAATATGGGTCATATGAGAAAAAGCAATATTTTAACAATTTTTTCTCTTTAATAATTGAAGTGAGAAAAGGTTCAAGAAAGATATCATTTGTGCAATTGAATGTCTTTCCCACTGTCTCGTCAACCTTATCCCATAGCAATGTGCAATTGCTTATTTAACACATGATTAATTAATTATCATGAATAATTATTATTTAAATGTATTTTATAATTTCAAAACAAGTAAGTTATTTTACCGTGTCGTATATATGATTTTGAAATAATTATAATTGAATTTAATTTATATATATATATATATATATATTATAAATATAAATATTTTTTACATTGTCAATTGCAACTGTTAAATTATTGATAATATTTAATATTTTTTATAACTATTTATAAAAATATTTACACAATTTTTCAAGATTTATGTCGAATGTGTAAAAGAATTTACACTTGCAACAGTATTTAAATTACTCATTATAATGAAATAATTTTTTTTGATAATTTAAAAGTTATGATTGGTTAAATAGTCAGCACAAATGAATTAAATTTATTCTAAGACTACAATTTAAGTAAAAATATACCTTGAAAAGATTTTGCATCTTAAAAAAGTTTTTTCAGCCATATATCAAAGAAAGTGGTGGGTGGCTAACAATTGCAAGCAATGGCACTAGCAAATACCAATGCATGTTAGCTCATAGGCCTCGTGTACACATGTGTCACCCATGATATTGACATGCATTTTGGTTTATTGAGGTCGACAAAATTAAATAATAGTTGTAAATGTGAGTGAGAACAAGAGACACAAAAAAGACAAAACACACCGACAGGCACGGTTATACTATTTAACCTACGACAGATTTATAGATTTAGGTTAAATCAGATTTTATTTTTAAAAAAAATAGACTTTTTTTTACATAGAAAAATAAACTTCATTAAAAAAAATAGTAGAAGCAAAACCGATATGATTCGAGACATTATCTATTTATATTTTGATATCAAATTTAATTAAAAAAAGCAAAAAGAAAAATACGTGTTGACAATGCACATGAAGATTTTAGAAGTCAATGAAAGATATCAACAAAAACCTTAATCCTGATAACGAAACTAATTTCTTCTACATATGACTGATTATAAAAAACAATGCAAGATCTATAGTCTTTAATTAATTCAATCCATATTTGAAATAAAATATTTGTCGGCGTTTGCTCATATCAATTATAGGTGATATTTGACATGATCAATCAAACCATGTGTTGACAAGTCATATGTGTCGTGAGAGTGTTGAGTTTGATAATAGCCTCAATAAACCCCTTATTTAAAATATGATATCGACAACGAGTCTTTTTCCTCTATGAACACCACACTTTGACAGACGTCACACCATGACGACCGACTAACCAATCGTCGCACTAAGACGAAATCACAGAAGAAAAAACAACTAAAACTATGTAGAAAATAATTTATTTAAATAAAATAAAAGAATAAAATAACTTAGAGGAATAATTTCATAATAAAAAATGACCCTAAATCACTCATCTATTTAACGAAGAAGAGAGGAACTAGTATTTAAAAAAGATAGCTGCGACTAGTAGAATTGCATTCTATGTAGTTTGACTTTTTAATAAGACAATATTAAAGTAATTTTAGAAGTCTATTGAAATTGCTAAGCTATAGGTAAAAAAAAACTCTTTTAAACCTACTAGATTGATATATTAAGTAAATTTGAATGTTATTTATTATTATTTTTATTATTATGATATTAGATTTTCATCTTTATGTAAAATTATGTGTACCAACTTTTTAGTATTTAATCATTTTATTCAACATTAATTTTATACCTAATTAAATGTATGTATTATAAAAAAGAATTGAAGGATGATTTCATATAAAGTCATTTTTTTTATAACATAAAATTAAATTTTTTAAAATGTCGTTAAATTTTTAAAAATATACTTGATTTCATTGACATATTACTTCGTTAGTCGATGTCTAATTATTTATTTAAATATGTTAATATGAAATAGTCTTTTAAATATAATTATAAATAATATCATACTTTCATAAAAGTCAAATTCAAATTAAAAAAAAAAAATTAAAATTTGAATTTTTGACAGACGAGACTCGAATTTTACAAAATCTATCTTAACATCCTATTTCTACGTTGAGTTGTCAATAGTTAAAAAAATTAATGCCAAATTATATGTGGAATCTTTTTATTTGATTTATCCTTAGAGTTTTTTCTTCAAATTAGTCGTTTAACTCTCACACACCGTTATATTTTTGAAAAAAATTATGTTGCGAATATACACACGGTCGTTACGAATTTGATGCTATTAAGCAACATTGATGTGATATGTAAATTTACAAAAGAAGTGATCATTTAAGTTATGTTTTTGTTAGATAAATTCGTTAAGGTTTTTTTTTTCTCATACGTAATCTTCTTCCTCCTGTTATGAAATTTTTTTTGGATAATCTATTTTGCAATAACTAGTTTAAAGATCGTGTCAAGCACGAAATATATTATCATTTAATTAAATTTATTCAATTTTTTAAATATTTTCTTAAAATTGTTTGATTCATACGAGATATATCATAATAATATATTTTCAAACATAGATTATCGCCTTTAATGTTATATGTACAGTGAGTTAGATGATTTGTAAATACATAAATCTATAGATCTAAATATTATAATATTTCATTTTTATATTCAAACGGAGGGGAATAATTTTATCCAAAAAATGATTGGAATGAATTATAAACTATAATCGAAATGTGGAAATTTAATTTATGATTATAATCATAAAAGACATTGATAACGAGTTTTCCATTTCTTAATAGCCTACACTATATACAATGATTCCTTTTATTAAAAAAAAATTGAGATGCTAATAGATTTAACTTCATATTTAAATATTAATAATCTATCTACACTATAAAATATAAATAAAACGGATGTTGCATTACCACACCATTTTGTTTATATATAATATAATATTTATAAATGACGACACATCTAATTATTTATTTATTTTTTCAAACTTTGGATATCTTGAGAAAGTTATCATGGTTTCAACACCGAACTACAACAAATGGAAAATAATCACACAATCGCTTGATGGAGAGTTATAGTTTAATAAAGGACGAGACATAATATCATTAATAAGGTATATGTTATTTCTTTTGTTAAGGTGAATAATAGTTTGTTTGCGATATCAAATGCGCAAAAGAAAATATCAATTATTTGTGAAAAAGTAAATTATTAATTATGAATATGATTGATTGACAAATTATGTAAAACATTGATTCTCCATCTAACATATGTATTAAAGTGATTCGAATTATATTCCTTTAAATATGTCTTTGGTTTGAATATTTATTCTGTTTTTTACTCACTAAATATTGATTTTTAAATAAATTAAATAATGTCAATTTTTTTGTTAAAAAAAATAATGGAGAAAGGGGAATTATTATTATTATTATTATTATTATTATTATTATTATTATTATTATTATTATTATTATTAATGGTGTTATTAACAATCATTTTTATCCTGTACGAGATTTGAATTATGTTATTTGATGTT
>JBBPBQ010020322.1:43669101-43693808 GCA_037974755.1 Cicer yamashitae | reverse complement strand
TTTTTACGTTAGCAATACAATGTCAACTTTCAATGAATGACTACTACGTGATAAAGAAGAAAAACAAAAAATATATATTAATTTACGGAGACTAAATATAAATAAAAATTATAACGGTGAAAAGTGATAACAATGAAAATACTTTAATTTTAGTTTCTAACGTCAATTAGTGTAATTAGTGTATGTCACTGTATCGTCACTCTAAAAATGAAATTTGTGGTCATCTTCTCTTTATAATAATAGTTTTCCTTAAATTTCTTTATTTATCTTTATTGTCAATACTTTTATTTATCTTTATTTTCAAAACTTTTCTCAATATCTTCTCACATTAAATGTCCTGATTGAGTACACTTTTTCCATAGTTCATCCTTAATAGAATTCTCAAAACACATTGAGCACATTCAATTTATAGATTAAAGAAAGTAAAACAATAGGGTGACAGTTAGTAGGATACTATATTGTATGTATGTGTGTCTATATATATATAAATATATAAACTTATATTTTGCACAAAAGTTATCATACCAAACTCTCATACCCAACATGCATTTAAAATGTACACTGCAAATGTTTAATAAACTTCAAAGTCTCACAAGATATCTTAATCTCATATTAGGGAGTCTGAAAGAACGTCGGTAGCAACAATGAGTTAAACGTTTAAGATCTTTAAAAGACCTTGACACCATATATCCATCCAAAAACTTAAGGCAATGAGTATATAGGTCACATATTTTATATATCCAATATTTCCTCCATTCTTATTCAATGTGGGATTAATACTCACACTTGAATTTCAACAATGGCATCATCATTTCGCATAGCGTGCCATATTAGCAAAATTGTGTGACTCTATATTTGCAATGTTAAACTTTTTTGGATAAAGAGACGATATTATAAATAAAAACGACGATGTTTAAAATTTATGAAACATGATCTAATTTTTTTAGAAATTACAACCGCATTCTCATGTCTGTTATTTATAAATGAGGTATATTGCATTAACTAGATAAAAAGTTGAGAGGTAAAATGTCCAACATCATACATCAAAAGATAATGTAAAAGAAGAGCAACATGCTCCACAATTACAATTTCAAAAGAAGTAGAAAAACCACATTGAACCAACATATGAGCATATTTATTCATTCGTTTCTCTATGCGAAAAGCAAATGGAAGTAGTCTTGATCGGATTATGAAGCATGGATGAAATGTCATTGAGGAGAAGGAATAAATGGATGTAAACTACTAAGTCTCTAATATTAGGCCCCTATTAAAATAAATTTTTTAAAGCCACGGTCCATTATTTTATTATTTTTGTGGACGTGAGGGGACTTGTAGGCCAAATGTTTTGTTAATTGAGATATTGTTTTTGAAAAATTTTTGAAATTTATTTTTCTCGAAAAAGTATCGGAAAAATTTCTCTAAAATATTTTTTTCTCGAAAAATTCTGAGCAAAATCAAAAAATTATTTTTCTTGAAAAAATCTATTTTTTCTCTCAAATAAAAAAAAAAATAAATAAATTGTCATTTTTTTTATCGGAAAATTTTGAAAAAATATTTTATTTCTCAAAAATAAATTTCGAATTTTTTTTTCAAAAAATATCATTTTTTTTGTAAAAGTGGGATCATAGGCCCTACTAAACCCACAAAATTTTATGGGCTTTTTGGTTTTGGGAGCTTTCTTTTTTAGGGCCTTTTAAACTATAAAATTTTTTATCCCCTCCAACATGTGGATTGGGGCCAATAATTAGTGAGATTGTGAAATTGATAGCTCTAGATGTAGTTATATAACACTTTTTGACCATATTTGAGAGGGATAAAGAATCATTCTCAAAGACAATCTTCTTGATATCAATATCACGTGCTTACATGATACGACATCGAAGAGACCCACATTTAAACAAAAGTGTACTCGCTAGAAGTAACTTTATAGAAAAACATTTTGATAAAATGATCATTGTGATCTCGAATTAAATCTCCGCAAAAAGATGCACCATCACCATCTCCATCAAACATATTCATTTTAAATTCACCCACCGAGGGTTTCAACCATATAGGGAGAGAAGTTTGGTTGGTATTCAAAAGGTGTTGTTGCTGAAGATGGTTAGGTACTTTTTCTACCTGATTAATAACATGGTACTAAATATCCCACTCCAGGATAGTATACTAAGAGAAGATCAAAGAGTTGTGATTCTTTCAAAGGAGGTTGACCACAACACAAAAAATGAGAGGTTACGGCCAAAGAGACACACCAATATTAAGAGTAACTAAGCGTTCAATTCAATCAAAAGTTCTAAAGTTGGAAAACTTGCTCCATATTGTTTTGGTTTTATGATTTTGTCTCAAAAGTTTGACAACGTCACAATCTCAAATAATATGCAATCTCAAATAATATGCACTAGAGTTTCTAGAGCAATGTTAAATCGGGGAAAATCTCATCATACTATAAGAGTACTATACTTGGTATTTATCCTTTATTTTTATAAGGCAAACAATTAAATAGGAGTACCTACAAATGGTACAACCATCAGAGCTGGAAGTAGGCTACGTCGAGTTAAACTTTTCAATGCCTGAGCTTGACCTACATTAAAAATGTTATGCCTGAGTCTGACCGATTACCTGTTAAAGGCCTATTATTAAGGCCCGACTTGACCTGACCTTTTTCAAAGTTTGACAATGCCTGAATGTCGGTTTAAAAGCTTACTTTCACTATTATTTTATGAAAGTCTACACCATACTCATTATTAGACTTTTGTAAATAGACTAACAAATTACTATATTAATGAACTTAAGTTCTATTTTGATATTTTACATGATATTTTGGAATATTTAATTTATATTACATCATATTTCAATTCTATTTTATAATAATAGATTTAAATATGTCAAATACTGATGTAGATCAGTATATCTAAATTTCAACAAAATTTATTTTATTCGTATCCAACCAAAGAGACCTTACATATGATCCATATAATGTCAGACATGAATTGCGACTAAATTTAAATATAGAAAAATAAAAGATAATTTTGTTTCTAAGTATTATAGACACTAAAATTGAAGTTCAATTTCATTATTGTGTCTGAATTTTTGTAGATAATTCAACTTTTTATAGTTAATACTCTTCTCTCTAATCTTTTTTATAAGAAATGATTACATCAATTTTTGTTAATTCAATTGTCTTTTATAAAAAAAAACAAAAAAAAGTAATAAAAATAATATCAATTGTCTTTTATTAAAAGAACAAGAAAAAGTAGTAAAAATAATAGCGTCTTAACAAATTATAGCACTCATTAGTAAGTGAAATTAGATTTATTGTGGTAAGTGAATTCACGCAGTCAACACAGTCAGATAATCAATAATCGTACGATCTTGATCGAATGGTCTTAAAAATTTTTGATTTAAATTTTTGTTTTATGATTTAAAATACTAAGTTTAAATTTGAATTGCTCAATCTTGATCTAACGATCATTGACGTCTAATTGCATGTATGCGGGGACCTTTGACTGTAGAGAATTTCGATCCCTTTTTATTACTCCTTTAATTTTTTTTATAAGAGATAATTGAATCAACAAAAATTAATATATTTTATTTATAATAGCAATTGAATGAATAAAAGTTGATATATTTCTCAAATTTTTATTCACCCAACCTACTTTTATAAAATAAAAACGGAAATTGTATTACTTAAGATATCTCGCACCTAGAGATTTTGAAGACACCTTACTTAAATTAATGTTGGCAAATTGTGTTTGCCCAAATCATTGACTACAAATATTGCATGAATATTTTATGAATCCATAGATAGCAATCCGTTGTAGAAACTAGCAACTATAAATAATTGATGATATCTATATCTCCCATCAATTCCATTCATTACCAAAACAAACACAAAGCACTTGAAACTTATACACAAAAAATGAAAATCACAACAATGCTAGCATTTTTGCTTCTCTTTGTCTTGTCCTCAGAACCACTACTTGGATCAGCTGAAGCTTCACCCGATCAAGTCCTCGACACATCGGGAAAGAAGCTTCGAGCTAATTTCAAGTACTACATCATTCCTGCTAAGCCATTTACCATATGTGACTTTGTTAGTTCTTTCAATATTAGTGGAGGCATTGCCCTTGAAACTACTAGTGAATCATGTCCTATTGATGTAGTAGTTGTGAAACATAATCAAGGGTTACCACTTAGGTTCACACCTGTTAACAACAAGAAATGTGTTATTCGTGTCTCTACCGATCTCAACATCATGTTCTCTAATGTGTTTAGCTCTCACTAATGTTCCGTTCAAAGTTAAATTTCAAAAAGTTTAACCCAATTTAGCTTTTTAATGACAACAAATTATAAGAGCAAGTGTAATTGAGTTTTATTATGCTTGTGAAAAATAAAAATATATGAACGAATAAAAATTATCAATCTATAATCTTTTTTCTACGTGTTGCAACTTAATTTTTTTTGTCTAAGTTATCCAATATATCCTACTTATAGTTGCAGAGATTAATTTCTCAAATTAGATTTCACAACACAAAAATGATAAAGACCTTTCTGCAGAGTTTCAACATTGTTGCTTTTTAATGAACAAACTCAAAAATAATTAATTAAGTTGGAAGGAAATCTATAACTTCATCAAAGTGTTCTTTTATTTAAGCACATAATTAAGTTGTTCTTCGAGACTAATTTATATACACCTCTTCTATTCTATACTAAGTGTTGTTTTAATGGATAAAAAAATTGTTTTTCTTTAAAAACAAATGTGATTTGACTTATGTTATTGGGCTTAAGAATTAATGTTAAACAACGAGACATTTACAAAGTCTCACAAGACATAAATATCCAGATATAATTTTGCAAGATATTGATTAAATGTTGTATTTTTATAAATGAAATAAAAATAAAAAAATAAAAAATAAATAAAAAAACGAGACAAATACTATAGTACCTTAGTGACACCTTCCAATCATCACCTCAAAAAATAAATGTTCCACTTTTTTAAATCTATAAATTAACTGGTTTTGGAAGTTGTGAATAGGGTCCACTGTGAAAAAATATGTACCACTAAAGTTTGTGATGAGAAAATATTGAGGACGGTTGATAATAAAGATAAAAACAATAACTTATGGATAAAATCTACAATAGAAAAAAAGAAGATAGACACTATATTACTTTAGAAAAACTATATATTGTATGAGGTAGGTAGTTAAAGTAAAAAATTAAAAAACATAGTATTTTTTTATTTTTCACTTCATACTTATTTTATTTTATTTTATTTTAAATAAGACAAGAAATTTCACCGTAGTTAATTTGATGTCTCGAATTTAAATATAAGAGAAGACTTTTAATTTAAGAATAATTAAACTAAGACTTAAAGAATTACTTTTTGTAATTTGCAGTCGTATTTTTTTCACCCAATGACACTCAAACCACCTATTGAATATTGATATACCAACTCCACATCGCATGGTAGCATCATATCAATACGTAAGATGAACATTATCTACTACTATTTATAAAATTAACTATAATCATAAATCTATCATATTTTTTAGACGCGTTAAATTTCTAAGTCGGTTTATAAAAGTATATTATAATAGAAGTTGAAGATTTTACAATTTGTACGTATTTGCTAGGAAATCGAAGTATATAGCAACTATAAATAGTTGATGATATCTCCCATCAATTCCATTCATTGCAAAAACAAAACAATTGCTAACATATACACAAAACAATGAAGAACACAACAATACTAGCATTTTTCCTTCTCTTTGCCTTGTCCTCTCAACCACTACTTGGATCCGCTAAAGCTTCGCCCGATCGTGTCCTCGATGCATCGGGGAAGAAGCTTCGAGTTGATGCCGATTACTACATCATTCCGTCGAATGGTGGATTCATTAACCTAGAAACTAATGGTGAATCTTGTCCTCTTCATGTAGTAGTTGACAAACATAGTCAAGGATTACCACTTAGATTTGCACCCATTAAAGGTGTTATTCGTGTCTCCATTGATCTCAATATAATGCTTGCTAATTATGATTCTAGGTGTCCTCATTATTCCATAGTGTGGAAGATTGATCCTTCTTCTAAGGAAGAAACATTTGTGACTCTTGGTGGTGTATTGGGCTACCCAAGTTCAAAAACAATCCAAAGTTGGTTCAAGATTGAGAAGTACGAGGATGCTTATAAGTTGGTTTATTGTCCCAATGTGTGTCCTTCTTGCAAACATGTATGCAAAGATATTGGTATTTATGTGTATAAAGATAGAGAAATGCGTTTGGCTCTCACTAATGTTCCTTTTAAAGTTAAGTTTAAGGAGGTTTGATCAATTTAGTTTTTTTAATGACAAAAAATTATAAGCGCGTTTTATAAAGATTATTGAGTTTGATTTCTCTTGTGAAAAATTCTAATATGTGAATGAATACAAATAATTAATCTATACTTTTCTCCACTTGTTGTAACTTTATTTTTTATTTTATCTAAATTAAATTACCATGAGTGTAATGCTAATAATTGTGAAGACTAATATCACGAGATAAGTTGGATCCCACAAGAGTGTAAAATATCTTTCTTTAAGAGTTTTAATGTTATTGGATTTTTATTTGTTAAATTCAAACTCAATCATTAATGAAGATGTAAGAGACTACAATCATCTCATTTGAGTGTTTTTAATTAAAAAGTTAAAGTTGTACTTCAAGATTAATTTATACATATAGTACTCTTTCTATTCCATTTATTTTTTTGGGGTTGACAAATAAAATGTTCTCATAAATAAATGTTGTTTTAATTTCTTTTAATATAACATTAATTATTTTATTTGGATTATATCTCCATGTTAATATATTTGCACGAGAGGTTATATATAAGGGATGTTTGATGGTTGAGATGGAGGAGTTAAACAATGGTGTGAAAAGGAAGTTGAGTGTTTTATTTTTATTTACAACATAACACTAACATATTAATGTATTAACATTTGTCATTCCAAAAAAGAAGTTTTATCGTAAGTTATATTAAAATAGTATAATATTTTAATATATATTATTTTAAAGTAGGGGAGTACTATTAATAATTAAGAAAGGCTTTTGTATTTTTATTTTTTTTTGTGATTTTATCGTTCGATAGCGATATTATTTTGTTCATCGTATTGTTGTGACGTTTTTTTGATTTTTTTCATTTAGTTGTAGTGTTCGTTTGGTTCAGATTGATAGAGTAGTTTCAATCTATTACAATTTCAATCAATGACTTTGACGTCGTCAACATTACATATACATGTTGTCATTTTGTGCTATGTTGTTTGTGCTATTAACTTAAGTGTCGTGAGATTATTTCTGAATTCATCATTTTTAGTTTAGCAACTATGAATTTATATTATATCGATATATTTTATCAATTTAAATGAATGAATATCGTTGATTTCTTAAGTAAAAAATAATTAGGAGAGACTTGAGACAAGAAAAACTTTTAGAGTCAAGGTAGATAATTTGAATCTATTGTGCATTTCAACCATCACACTCACCTTGGGAAATTTCTTTGCTTACCTATGCTTTCTGGCAGAATTAAGAACTCTGACTTTTGCTTTTCAATATTTGCTCACCTATGGGCTATGAATTATGATCTCAATATTTGCTTTTCGAAGAAGAAAAAAATATGTTAATTTATACCAAAGAAATGACTAGGAAATCTAGCTAGGATACATTATAAACAAGGAGTTTCAAACTTTCAATTGAAGTGTCCACAAAACCAGCTCAAGGGTTAGACTACTCAATTTCTAATTCTATGTTCTCACTCACCCTTAAGCAAGTCATGAGTGATATATATATATGTTAAAGCTGCTTCAAATTTGGCAACCTGAATTACAAACCAATTTGTTTATTTTGTGTCATGCTTGTTAAAGTAAAGAACCACAATTTCCAACACAATCCATTAGCAAGGAAACTCTATGAGTTGGCAAAAATCATTGACTTTGATTTCAATTTTTTAATATATAAAATCATTTGAATCCATAGACTGAGATCACATCATTAGCTAGAAATCCTTTAACATCTTCAAACTCCCATCAATACAAATTTACAAAGACACATTTGAAGCAAGGGTATAAGTTAAACATGAAATCCATATTCTTATCATTTGTACTTCTCTTTGCCTTGTCTACCCAACCCTTTTTCGGAGAAGCTGATGCTTCACCCGAGCAAGTGGTTGACACAAAAGGCAATAAGGTTCGAGTTGGAGTAGACTACTACATTCGACCAGTTCCAACAACTCCATGTGACGGTCGTGGGCCATGTGTTGCTGGTAATGGTTTTGTTCTTGTAGCAAGATCACCCAACGAGACATGTCCAGTTAATGTTATAGTGGTTGAGGGTTTTCAAGGTCAGGGAGTAACATTTACACCTGTTAACCCTAAAAAAGGTGTTATTAGGGTTTCCACTGATCTAAATAGTAAGACTTCCATTGATATAATATGTAAAGAATCCACTGTATGGAGGCTTGATGATTTTGATTCTTCAACTGGACAATGGTTTGTGACTACCGGTGGAGTTGTGGGAAATCCTGGCAAGAACACCATTAGCAATTGGTTCAAGATTGAGAAGTATGAAGATGACTATAAGCTTATGTTTTGCCCTACAGTTTGCAATTTTTGCAAGCCCTTGTGCAGGAATGTTGGGGTGTTTGTGGATAGTACCGGGAACCAGCGTGTGGCTCTTACTGATGTACCATACAAAGTTAGGTTTCAACCATCTGCTTGAAGCATTTTCAATACATGACCAAATTGTGTAATATGTATTTTTCACTTTTACATTATTGATAATGTTTTCTTTAGAGTTGAATTTGATTAGTATAAAACTATGGTCTACTTTCCCATATATTATATACAACACAATTTCAAGAAGTGATAGTTTTGTATTTTGTTCATTTTTTTTATACTACATATTCTTCTTCATATTTTTTTGTTGGTATATATCAGTTGGTGTTCTTTGAGTTTTAAAATTTTCCCTCACTCCAATGAATCACAAGATCCACCTCATCTAAACTTTCAACTAAAAATAAAAACTATTTTCTTCTCCAAATAAACAATATTCACCATTCACACTAGCCTTCCTTGATTTGTTCTGCTTATACCCAAACTATTGATGGCTGGTTCAGAACTCAGAAGATCTCCCGGTTTCTCATATGCCTTTCCTTCAATGGCAGGCATGAGCCATCTTAACCCATGTCTAAGAACAATCAAATTGTTTCTACGTTATTTTTTTATAGGCAAATGTTAGTAATTAGTTAGATTATGTTAGTTTTCGTGATAACGTGATCGAATTTGAGGCCTCCTACTTGAAACTCTTTCAACGTCCCTTAACTCACCAACCAAACTACCTTCGTGGGACTAAATTGTTTCTAAACTATGACTACAGAGTTATTCTCATTGCACCAAAACCGACAGTCTATTTAGACAATTCAGATCTCACCACTCGCTTTTGTTCTTATTTACCTTCATCTCAACTCGCCCAAATAGACTTATATCTCATCCTTTAGATCCATGAACCCATAATGTTAACATTAACACCACTGACCCATAATGTTAACATTAACACCACTGACCCTTTCCATCTATCCTTGCTATCAATTTCATCACCACTTTTCTCAACTTTTGATTTCATCTATGCTAGTCTCTACGGACTCAAAGGAGCGCATATAGCCATCACTAACAGCTTCTCAATATCTCGTCCTGTGAACAAAGTTAGATTATACATAGATTTTGATCCTATCCATTCACATAATCACCGATCTTAACTGTTAAGTCAAGATCAAACAACTAATGTTCTGGCTTTGTTTTAGTTCCAATTTACAAAAACCGGAACATGTATCCTCCAATCTTAATCTAATGTTTCAGATTGTGAGATTGCGTTAAATATGTGATTCCTAATTGCACATAATCCCAATATGATTATGCACAGTGCCACATTTTATAGGTGCATGATCCACAGACTATACAATTTACATATGGACATGTAGATAGGACAATAATACCAATAAGCATAATATTTTCTCATTAGGTTGAAATGACTACTCAAGCTAAATGAGGATGTAATATTTTATAACAAAAACAATGTAAGTGTCCATTTAAATAAAAAACTTATATTAGTTTTTTTTTCTTTATTTGCCTAATCCTCTAATAATTGGACCACAACTATGAAGAAAAAATTAAAGATACAGGCAGTTAGGGACCACTAAATCATGATCCATAATCATTATGTCCATATGTATATCTACTACTGTATTAGTTATAGAGCAATTAAAGAGTTCACCAGACTCATTTCCCTAGAAGACTAATCCTAAACGGAGAGCCCCACCAAGTCGATGACAACAAAGGAAAATAGCATATGAATTTTTCAATGAACCTTCAAAAGTGATTATTTAAATTACCCATCTGTTTAGCTCAAGCAATGTGAAAACTAGGGATGACTCATGTAAGAAGCAATACAAATTTGAATTCACATTCAGTTTCTCAAACTATTATAATATATCATTTTTGTAACATGAATCATAGGGTGAAAAAAATGGAAATCATAACAAATCTCATTGCATTTCTTCTATCAGAAAAATATAAATGAAAATAAAAATATAAACTCTATAACTAAGTTGTTTCAATGTAAAAGATATTCAAGTGATCCTTGAATATAAGCAAAATAATTTGTGCAATTATCATTTGGTAGTCAACAAACCTTTAGTTTAAAAAGGAAATTCCTTCGTTTGTTTACATAAGAATACAAATCCTAAAAACAGTGACAATGTTCTATTTAATCAACAAATGTAATCGAGGGAAAAACAAACTGAATAGTAATAGGGGAAAAACAGAAGTACTAAACCAAGCAAAAATTTGGTTTTAGCGCCATTCAACGATTCGCAAACATATAAATCTAGCGCCATTCAACGATTCGCAAACATATAAATCTATTATTACTCAAAGGAATCTTAGAAGACTGAGAATCACAAAAACTGGAAAATGAAATACCTCAGACACTGTTTGTTCTTTAAACGTCCTACCCTCAGACTAGTTCTCTTTTCCACATTGAATTAGTTCTTAGCCTTGAGAGAGTTATTCTCTTTGATCCTAGCTCGATTATCAAGTTTAACATAGCGTTTTAGATCTTCATAAGGTAGTGCTTCGATATTCTTCCTACGTAACTCACTTAATGCAGGGCGTTTATCAAGCAGATGCCACAACCAGTCAGGGTATTCGGAGTCAGGCAATATTTTTGGATCAGTTCCTTCCTTGAGAATGTTGGCACCTACTACAGTAGTCGACTTGATTTCTTTGCTGAGAGACGAAGCTTTCGGTCCATCTGCTGGTCCACCACCTTTAGATCCTTTCTTTGCTTTACCAGTTGCGTAAGTTCTCTGGCATGCAACCTTAACTGCCTCTTTGGTGCTGCTAAAAATGCATCTAACAGACCGAACTTTGTTCATTGCCATAACTTCCTTCCTCTGAAACAAGTTTATTTCACTTCAGGGAGTAACAGAAAGTAAATAGAAAAACAACTCAGTATATAACTACAAAAAAATTGGTACACGACCACAATTGCAGCGGCAACATCGTCAATTTTTTTGAAACCACTGCAACCGCAATTGCATTGCATCATTCCATTCAATCACATTCATTTTCTTAAACTATTATCTATGTATCTTGTGTCGTTGCTTCGTAGATGTGCAGTGAACATTGGATTTTTATAAATTTAAATTAAACACTTTCTAAATAATTAGGATACAATCAAATTGAATTTCTACATTTTTCCCTAATAAAAAGCTATTTAAGACTTAAATTTTTAAATAAATAAAAAACTATTAAATTGTGGAGATTATAGAGAACAAATTATTAAGCTAAGAAGTCTGAAACTATAAGAACACGATAACAGTCTTCCCTATCTATAATGTCAATGGCGGCCGCAAATCGCGGTGGAATCGCCATTCTCGGACGAACAGCAGGAGAGGGGAAGAAAATATGAAAAATTAAAATTATAAATAAAAAAAAAAAGGGAAACCTGATTTAGTGACTGTTTGTGGCGGCCGACGAGTAACTCCGGTTGTGAGATGAGTGGTGAAACTCCAAGTTGTGGTTTCTGATGCTACTACAAGGAGGTAGCTTTGATTTAATGGAGGTGATGAGTTTTTGTTGTCTTTAGGGTTTTTTAATTTTATTGAATTAAGATATGTTTATTTTTCATTTCAGTAAATGGATTGGACCCGGTTTGGAATTACAAATTAGAATCCTATTTTCTTAAAAAAAAAAAAATGTTTTTTTTAAATATTTCCACTTCAATGCAATTTTGATTTTTTTTAGATGAAATGGTAAAGAGATTTGCAATAATTGAAAGATTTTGAATTCAGTTTAATAATTTTGACATTTGTAGGTTAATTAAGTCTTATAAACATAGTTTTAATTTTTTTTTATTATTGTTAATATATTATTTTGATCCCTTATTTTTGATATCCTAATTTTAGTCTTTTAATTTTTTTAACATCACACATTTTGCTATTTGTAATTTTGACCAAAATTTTAATGATGTAGACATAAATTAGTTGCTTATGTGAAAACAATTACCTTTTAATATAAATTAATAAAATATCGTGTTTTTGCAAGGTGGAGTGTACAAATCACGAGTTATATCAAGTTTGATGTGTATTTTATTGGTCATAATATTTGATCGAACCAAATTTTAGATTATAACTCGTCTCTCAACCCGATCAAACCTGATGAGTTACAGGTTTATTAAAAACGAGACGAAATAAATACGAGACTGATTGGTCCAAAATAAATTATAAAATATAAAAAGTAAAATAAAGAGAAAAAATACATAGATATAAAATTAAATCAATTTTTTATTAAAATCTCTAAAAAATTAATATCTAAATCATTGAACACTAAAATCACTTTTTATTATAATCTATAACTGACTCTTAAAATATTTCAATTGAACTAAAATAAAATAGCTAGTTAGAAATCCTTTATTTTTTGGATTACAGAAAATAATAGTCTCTGTTAAGTGAAAAAACGACGATAAAGGTTATATGATTAGTTATGAGTTTTGATAATTTTTAATTGTCAAATCTTATTGGATGACAGTGTATACTAATTTTACATTATTAGTGCAAACAAAAATATGATATGATTAAAAATAACATGTGTATTTTTAAAATTACATAAATGTTTTTAAGCAAAATTAGATATCATTAATAGTAAGATACGATCAAAATTATGATATGACTAAAAATAATATGTATATTTTTTAAGGATATTTATGTCATTTTAAAATACGCATATTTTTTTTTATCATAATTTTTTTACTTTTTTTTATACCAAACTATTAAATAATCAACTTATTTTCTCTTAATTGTCCATGTGAAAACAACGATCATTTAATATAAATTGTCGATCAGTTACCTATTTTCAATTATATTATATTTCATATTAATCAATCTTAATTTCTAACTTCAATTCAATATTGAAAATAAACCTTACATCTAATCACATATTGATCAACCATAACCATACTCCAAAAGCAATATCTTTTACAAAACAAATCAAAAGTTATTTGGACTCAACAAGAAGTCCTTTAACTTGAGCTAAAATACTTTTGATCATTTAACTTTAAGTTAATTTCCGAAGTCCTTTAAGTTTTTTCTTCTTCTTCTTCGATTTTGACCTTTATTGCTCTGTTTGCAATATTACTCTTTAAGTCTCAAAACATGTATGTTGTGATCTTTTTTTGGATTTGTGTTAAAAAAAGATCATGTGATGTTAAGACACTGATGTGTTATAACAGAGTTTATGTGTAAATCTAAATCATCAGTGAAAATTGAATTAAACTTAAACGACAATTTTTACTTAAAAATTAAAATCATCAATCAGAAATTAAGCCTAGAAAATGAAATAATTTTCATCATTTTTACCATCTTCATACCCCAACTTCATCTTCTTCAAACTCAAAAAATCCCAACAACTTTAGAAAAATCACCAACATCCTATAACAAATAAAATCAATATAGATTCGATCTAACTTTTTATCATGTGATTCAAATATGGTTAAAATGGGAGATTTATGTTTGGACTCTTTTTAAAGAAAATTTGATGAATCAGATGGATTGTAGGTGATGGAAGTAAATCCAGGATTTTTAATTTGGGGGCAAAGAAAAGGAAATAAGTAATGGAAGACCAGAAGATTTGATAAAACAAATGAAGCTATTGAGATTTTTGTTTAAAGAAGATGAAGTGGTTGGGAGTTTTTGGAGTTTGAAGAAGATAAGTTTTTGGAGTTTGAAGAAGATGAAGATATTAATGAAGATGAAGACGTTGATGAAGATTTTTGGGCTTAATTTTTGATTGATGAAGAAGACAAATAAACTAACAACTTTAACAAAATATACACACGTGGTTTTTTAAGTTTAACTTAATTCTCACTTAAATTTGTTAAGTTATTTTTTTTTTCATAGTAAGCAAGATTTGGATTTGCTACATAGACACCGTTGTAATAGGTCACTATCTTAATATTCACGTTTTGAAACTTAAAGGTTAATATTAAAAACAAAACATAATATAAAGGATCAAATCAGAAAAAGAAAAAAAAATTAAAAACTTAAGTGGAAATTGATTTAAACGTAAAGAGTTAAAAGTGTATTTTAACCTTTAATTAACATTGAGTAAGAGTTGAATAGTTTTATCTTTTTTATTTTATTTTCTTTGTAATTTCATTTTTATTGGATATTGAATGGGGTTTTCTTAAAGTTTATTAATTGATTATGAAAGACTAAAACTATTGTCAAAATAAGATCTTAAATAATTTGGTTTGAATACCACTCAATATTACTTTGACATTTCAAAATTTGTGTTAAATTATTGATGATGTGGAAGACGAAATTGAATTATGTATTACAAATGTATAATGTAATTATAACTTTAAATCATCTGATTTAAATCGACGATTGAGATCTTTTTATTAAATAAAATTGATTGTATGATTTGAACCAACCGATCTTAAATATATAGTTTAGATTAATTACATTACAGATGTATAATTTTACTACAAAAGACAATTCAAAGTAGAAGACTAACTTCATTGATTCGTTTAAGTTTATTTTTTTTGTATATACGTAATTTTATTGAACAAATTAAGATATTTAATACTCATAAATAAAATCTCACCAACCAATTGTGGTTGGGCTACTAGATTTTTACAATGTGTCCAAATTCAGCCAAAAGAGTTATTTATATTTGATATTGATTATTTTCAATAACAAAAATTTATTTAAAAAGAAAAAAACTTTTCAAAATGATTATAAAACAAAGCAGAGGACGTGTCCCTGTCATTGTTAAATTTTGATAATATTGTTAATTTAATGACGCATGACATTCACATGGAATATATCTAAATTATCTTTTGATCCCAATTCCAATCATTTTTCTAAAATAAGCATTCCATTTGCAATCTGATAATGTATTTATTGATTATTGATCTGTTGTTAAATAGTGCACACAAGGACCCCTAACAATACAATATTCATTGAAGTAAAGCAAATTTGCTGATCCATAGTTATTTATGGCGTTAAATAATATTTTTCTTGTTGCTAGTTTTGTGCTGATTCTTGCTATCATTCAAGCTGCTTCCATATTCACCGACGGTATTAATCCGCCCCTCAACCGGAGCAGTTTTCCTGACGGTTTCATTTTTGGCACAGCATCATCAGCTTACCAGGTACTTTATTTTTTTCAATTTATTTTATTTATTTTTACGTATATTAAAAAAAATAGTAATTATTATGAAGTTAATTAAGTAAGCATTACCAACTGGAGCCCCCACTCGAAGCTATGGTGCCAAATGATCTGTCACTTGTTATGTATGGCAGAGACTCTCGTGAATTTATTGAGGATTACGAGTATTTATAAATTATTTTTAGTATTGATTTTTAAATGATGAGACACTTTTTGTTCCCGAAATAGTAGTGTATTTACTGTTTATTGAGTTCATTTTGTTTTTTTAATGGATGTTAATAAAATACCTTAATTTCATTAATTTTTTTTATGTGTTCAACTCTGACTTTTTGATACTGTTTGGTAACGTTAATATACTAATTTTATAGTTTATTAAATTGACTTATTAGCTTATTTAATTAAATGAGATTGTTTGGTAAACAAATTTTTTTCATAAACTTATAGTTTAGTCTGATATACTATTTCAAGTAGCGTTTAAGTTTATAGTTTATAGTTTTTTACACTTTCTTCTATTTATAACTTCGTTAATTTATTTTTATTATTTTTTATATATAAAACGTAACCGTTGCACTAACTTACTATTCACCGGCTATCTTTATTATCGTCTTCTTGATACGATTACGTCTGTTGTTTTGTTCAGAGCGGTACTATTACTTCTACATAATACGTCTATTCTTTCAATATTAACCAAATAAATTCACAGCAAAAAATTAAACATCATGTATGCCAAAAATATCTGTCACATAACACAAAATTGACAAAGGTATACGTGAATAGAGCTGTACTCAATTTCTTTAATTCCTTACCAAAATAACTCATAAAATATTTCATCTTATTCATCCGACAAGAAATTCATAAAGTTAAATTGACTTTTTATGCCAAATTGTAAACCGTAAAATGAGTTGCTTTTTATGATTACTATTTATGCACATGAGATTTGTTAAACTTTTAGAGAACTCTTTAAATTTATGTTTATATTGTAATAACAAAAAGTAACTCACGTACAAAAAAAAATCTATCGTTTTTATGTATTTAAGAGCTTTGTTTGGATTTTCTACCACAAAAGTCATAAATGAGAGAAATATAGTAAAATAAAAAAAAAGGAGTAAACATGAGAGACGTATCGGGTGAATTAGGCAAGTCGGAGGAGAAAAGTGGAAGCTATAAGATAACATCAACTAACTAACAACATGGAGAAGAAGAAAACATAAGAAACAAAGTGAAGTAGGAAAATTGATTGAGTAAAAAAAAAATAGATCAATTAAAACAGTTGGTAGAAAATTCGATAAAAATGTCACATTTTTTGTTATTTTAAATTAAATAATCATGTTCTTTTATATCATTTTATATTGTTAAAAGTTAAATTTACCAAACACTTTAATTTTAATTAATTAATTTTTCAGCTATAAGTCATCAATTATCAGCTAGCTTTTTAGCTATTAACTAGTTTACGGCCTAATTTTACCAAATGGAGTCTTTATCTCAACTGATAAATTAGAAATATTAATAAGGAATGTATTTAGAAAAAATTATTTTTTTATTTTAGTAATTTGAAATAAAACTAATATTTATGGATAATTTTTTTCTTCTGAACCAGTCGGCTGTTGGTAGATTGTTTAAGCTGCTCCCGCGGCGAAAGCGGATCGCCGCGTGCCGATAGATTGGGAATGAGATCATTTCCCCGGGCATCGAACAATCAACTCAGAAATAGTATAGACAAGGGAAATGCAACTGTTTAATTAAAACAAAACATTGCAATAGTTCCTGCGGATATTGATGCAATATGATTTCTACCCGATGCTTGAAATGTTAAAGTGAAGAAATTCAACCAAACACAGGAGTAACTATGACTCTCTTAAGGTAGTCAAATTCCTCGCCATCTAATTAGTAACACACATAAATGGATTAACAAGATCTCCACTGTTCCTATGTACTATTTAGCGAAACCACAACCAAGGGAACGAGCTTGACAGAATCAGTAGGGAAAAAAAACCCTGTTGAGATTGGTTCTAATCCAACTTTATAAAATGATTTGAGAGATGTAGAATAAGTGGAAGTTGGAAATGGCTTAAGTGAAACACTACTGATCACACTTTTTTAATTTAAAAAAAAATCCATTTAGAAACAACCGTAAAAGTGTCATTTTTGTCACTTTACTAAATAATAGCTTGCCATATATTTATATTTTTGAGCAATATTTTTTGCAGTATGAAGGTGCAGCAAATGTTGGTGGCAGAGGACCAAGTATATGGGACACTTATACTCATAATTATCCAGGTTTACACACATATAATTGTCTTTTAAATTTTAAATAATTGGCTTTTAGATTTAACTATATGGTTTAGTCAACAATTTTTGTGCATTATAAAATATCAGTTACTTAATTGGCATTTCCAACATCTTTACATGCATGTCATAACTTATTTTCATATGCAAAATGTATTTATATAGTGAAAACAAAACATTAGCACAGAGAATACAAAACAATTGATTTAGTCAATATGAATTATTATATTCATTTGAGATTTCTCTAGTTATAGACTATAATGTATGATATTTCTGCTGCTAAATTTGACAGAAAAGATATTGGATAGAAGTAGCGGAGACGTAGCCATCGATGAATATCATCGTTATAAGGTTCGACACTATGATCTGACACATATTTATATGATGCTTGAACTCGTGTATTTTTTTTTAAACAGTCAAAGTTAGTAATTAGTTATTATGTTAGTATTTTTTCTCCCTCGCCTGGATTTGAGTCCAGGTCGTGTAAAATAAGAGTGAAGCTAAAGCATAATTGAGAATCTTCTATGAACATTATTGATATAATGCAGGAAGATGTTGAGATCATGAAGGATATAAACATGGATGCTTATAGATTCTCCATCTCTTGGTCAAGAATATTGCCAAGTAAGAAACAAGAAATTGAGAATCTTTTTCAATTAATTTAGTTTTCCATAATCACTCCAATGAAAAAGTTTATTTGATCAAATGAGTGACTATTTATTTAAATGTTAAATTCATTGGCTTATTTCAGAAGGAAAGCTTAGTAGAGGTGTCAACATAGAAGGGATTAATTATTACAACAACCTCATCAATGAATTGCTAGACAAAGGTTTCATATAATTGCTTAATTTTGGTTTTACTAATTTTGGTCGAAAATTTAGTTACTTTAGTTTAAATGTATTTGTCGATGCAGGAATTCAGCCGTTTGTGACCCTTTTTCATTGGGATCTTCCTCAGACACTTGATGACGAATATGGTGGCTTTTTAAGTCCTAATATAGTGTATTTCACATATCTTGTATTTGATAATAATCATACATTATTTTGTTGACGGTCATTTGAATTTACTATATTTTTTAATTTTTTTTCCTATTTTTATCGATATATCTAGGAATGATTTTCGAGACTATGCAGAACTTTGTTTTAAGGAATTTGGAGACAGGGTGAAGCATTGGATTACATTAAACGAGCCATGGACTTTTAGCAAATATGGTTATGCTGATGGAAGATCAGCACCTGGACGATGTTCACCTTGGCAAAACCAAAATTGTACCGGTGGTGATTCGGCCACTGAACCCTATATCGTTGCTCACAATGAGTTACTTGCTCATGCATCTGCTGTCAAAGTCTACAAGACCAAGTATCAGGTTTCACTTTATAAATTTTTTATTTTGATAAAAACAAAATCTAAAATTTCTTAAGTTAATAAATTTTTTATTATTAGGCATCTCAAATGGGTATAATAGGGATAACACTATCGTGTGACTGGATGGTGCCACTCCATGATACAAAATCGGATCATCGAGCGGCTCAACGAGCCGTTGATTTCATACTTGGATGGTAAAGAACTTTTATGAACCTAAATTTATATGCACAATTCAACTATAGTTCCTGATCCTTAAGGATGTACTATTTTTATATGCGAATGAAAGAAGTAAATCTTAACCATATAATTAGAATGTTTAAGATTATAAATTGTGTAATAATTTCGTAACCACTTAAAATTCACATGACTTACCCTTGCACTATATTGTTGAATAAATTTCAGGTTTATAGAACCATTGACAGTAGGAGACTATCCAAGTTCCATGAAGTCTTTGGTAGGAAGCCGATTACCAAAGTTCTCTAAACATGAAGCCAAGCTTGTAAGAGGGTCCTTTGATTTTCTTGGATTAAACTATTATACTTCAAATTATGCTACAGATGCACCTGAATTAAGTGAAGCTAGGCCTAGCTTGCTCACTGATTCTCAAGTTACTATTACAAGTAAGTATCATTTAATAATAGTAGTACATATATTTCTAAATATAAGATATTTTTTTTTATAGTAAATTACGAAAATTAAGAAAGTTTATTATAGTATATTAAATTTGTTGACAATTCACATGTTTTACCAATTTATCCTTTAGGACATATAATTAGTTAAGGTTTTCATTAGAATATAATTTTACTACAGATTGCAGGAAAAAATGTAATATAATTAAAGATATATTGATATAAAATAATTAATACTGTTGAAAATTTAATGTTGAAAATTTAAAGTGAATTTTATTAAAAGAGACAAGAAAAAAACTGAAGAGAATTTGATATTTAAGAACAGAGGTAGTGTATTGTATTAATAGAACATATTTTAATGTATATAAAAGACCTAATCACATCTTAGCTATATAATAAACACAAATTATATTGCTACTCTAATGTATATATTAATTCCAATCCACTATCTTCTAATAGATGATAGAGTATTATTTGATTCATGTGGTCAGACTCGCAATAAAGTAATTTTGAGCTCAAGTGGTTATAAATTTTAGTTAAAAACAAATCGTTCGAAAGAATTTCAGTTCAAATCTTGGTTGGAATTAAAATTTACTTAACTCCCGACCGAATTTACCACAATCTATTTCTCTTAAAAATCGAAGAGTTAAAGACAAAAAATAATAATAAAATATAGTCAATCTCGCATAATAGTATAAGACATAAGACATGATTATTGTTGTTTTCATGTCTTTGAATAAAAAATTTCTAGTTAACAATCTATGATTGTTATTGTATATTACTTCCTCTGATCCTATTAATTACTGAACTTCCATTTATACTCATTTAATATAAGTTTTTTTTTTACCTAGAAACCATCTTCCTTGTGAAATTGAATTTCATTTAGTGAGTGTTAACTGTTAAGGGTATTTTTGGAGAAAAAAGTTAGCATTAACATTAAAGATAAATAACTTGTGTTGATATTTGAGTATGATGCATTTTGTTGTACAGGGGAACGAAATGGAAAACCTATTGGGCCAATGGTATTTATGTGAATAATTTTATTGCTATTGCAACCATGCACCAATGCTTCAATTAGTTTATTTTATTTTTTTGCTTATTTGTTTGATGAAAAAAAGGAAACCTTTATTCATGCAGACTTCTTCAATATGGATGTCAGTTTATCCAAAGGGAATTCATGACCTGTTGCTGTATACTAAAACAAAGTACAACAATCCTTTGATCTACATCACAGAAAATGGTAAAACACCAATTATTTTTTTACTTTCAACCTAATAAGTAAATATCCATTCATAAAGGTTATTTGTTTGTGCAAATTTAGTTTGTATTTATGTAGTATGAACACTTTAGATCGAAAATATATGAGGTGTGACGTACATTCAATCACTTTTATTTTCTGGAGGGTTGATTGGTTCAGTTGATTTGAGTTAAGAGTTGAATGAGTGAATAAGTCAAAGGACCAGAGTTCATACATTGATGAAGATATAAAAAATACTAATTTAACTAACAACTAACATATGCATATAAAAAATAAAATATTTTTATTTTCTTAAATTATTATTGCTATATATGTATTAGGGTCAAAATCATATTGATGTCCAGGACTATGTAAATGTTTCATATACTTTTTATACTGAGGAGGTAAGTTTTACATGTTACATTGGTTATTTTCTAAGTGAGTTTCTTTTCTCTTCCATGTTTTTTTAAAGATCTCCAATTTTTGTTCGGTTTGTCAATTCAGAGGTATATTTTACATATTTAGATTGACTAATGCAGACGTGTATTTGAAATATAGAAGGATAGGAGAAGAAACCACCATTTTCTGATGATCATGATTTTTTTGGAAAGTAATTAATTAATTTATGAATAGGTATAGATGAGTTAAATGATCCAACACTCTCACTTGAGGAAGCCCTTGCAGATACACCCAGGATTGACTACTATTATAATCATCTATATTATCTTCAAAGTGCAGTCAGGTATGTGCTATGGATTAAAGAGGCAATTTTATTTTTTAACTTAATTGCAATTTTAGTCCTTCTATTTTTACTAAATTGTGATTGATCTCCTTATTTTAAAATCCAACAATTTTGATCTCCTCGGATTTTATAACTAAACAATAGTGATGTGACATATTTTAAACAACGTGACATATAATATGATAATGTTGAATGATTAATACTCGTGAAATTGCAATAAAATCATCAAAAAAACATTAGTTTCAACTTCTAAAATTATTTATCTTTGTAATTTAATTAATAACATATAAATAATTAATACATTTAGATTCTAGATGATTATATATCATGAGATTATATGTCGAATCACCAATTTTTTAGTTAAAATTTTTGAAGGATGGACTAAATCTATTAAATTTTAAAATAGGAGAACCAATTCTCCAAATTAATAAAAATAGACGACTAAAATTGCAATTAAGCCTGATTTTTTCTATAATTGTGCTATTATATATAAGATTTTTATGGCATCTTTAATATTTTTTAATACATTGAAATTTGACAGAGACGGTGTGAATGTAAAAGGATATTTTGCATGGTCATTGTTTGATGACTTCGAATGGATATTAGGCTATAGGGTGAGGACTGGAATAAATTTTGTAGATTATAAAAATGGTCTTAGAAGATATCCAAAAATGTCGGCCATCTGGTTCAGGAATTTCCTACAAAAGAATAAAGTTAAATATGATGATTTGCGCTAAGAAGGCGAACTAATTAATGAATTCTTTGTAGCCTAAATATGATTGCAATGAGCAATATTGTTCAATGTTAAATTTGACCTAATGTATGAAACATTGTCTCAAGATCTAGATTCATATAAAGGATATAAAGTTGATTTTGTAACGACGAAGAAACAAAAATCTAGGTGAGAAGAAAAGTCGAGAGAATTAAAAAGATTGAATAATAATAAAGATTTTTTTTAACTTGCGCAACATTGCACATGATAACAAACATTTATTGCTCTTTTCTATTTTAAATATTTATTTGTCTTTTTTTTATTATTGATGAAACATTATTTATTTTTTATTATTAATATACTTTTATTTATTGTATTTCAACTCTTGTAACTATTTCACTAATTACTATTAATAAGACTATTTTAGTAAATGAAAATTATTTTATTATATTGAAATCAAGACAAACAATTAATCATTTTATTAAGAATTGTGCACAACTCAAATAAGACAATTATAATGAGATGGAGAGAGTAGTTAGTATCTTTTTTTTTTCTTTCTTTCTTTTAAAACTATTTTGTGAATTTACCTCCATTCAATCTCGATTTCAAGCTAATGAGAAATTTCAGTACTCTAGTTAGAAATTAATTTTTCTAATTTGAATATATAAGCATCATTATATTTATTATTGTAATAATTTTCTCATTTGATTAATATAAAAATTATCTCTATTTTTCTCTCTTTCATAATACGAATATTTTGTATATTCCATTTGATTAATATGAAATTTGTTCTTTTATTTGAAAATTTCACAGTTTTAGTCTTCTTTCTGAAATTTTAACTAAAAAATGACGATATGACATCTTTTAAATAACGTGATATATTGATGTAAAATGGTTAACACCCATGAAATTGCATAACTTCAGAAGTTTTTTATTTTTTATTTTAATTAATGACATATGAATAATTAATACATCTAAATGGTTATATGTCATGAAATTGTATGTCACGTTACTTAAAATATATTAAATCGTCATTTTTTAGTTCAAAAATATGAGAGAATACCAAAATTGTCGACTTTAAAAATAGAGAGATCAATTTCGTGAATTAATAAAAATAGAGGGATCAAAACTGTAATTAAATAAATAAAAAATTAATGTATTTGATTTAAAAAATTTAAATCAAATACATTAACCTTTTTTTTAACTTTATTTTTATTTATATTTGAAATCGGAGAGAAGATTTGTGAGGTATAGGTTCAAGAAAAATGATGTACTTTTAAAAAAAAAATAAGATGCTTATATCTCCCCAATTCTTTATATTTCACCTTATTTTTATTTTTAATTTTTGACAAAACTTTGCACGTTATTTATTTACCAATTCCAATTATTATTTTTGACGTGTAGAATGAGATACTATTATTAATTATATTTGTCAAAATAGAACACCACAAGAAACATTATAGATATAGTCAAATTATTTTTATAGATATATATGTGTTGAACATTTTCATTATCTGAAGTAATTTTTTGTACACTAGTGCATAAAAATTAGAGATATTATATCGATTATATGAAAAACAAATGTAAAAATCTGCACGGTACCAATTTTGTAAGCAAATTAAAAATCTGTATAAGACGTGTAATTATGAAACCAGTTTTAATAAAAAAAAATAGGTGTCAAAAGTCTATGTGAGACTATTTTATAAATAATAAAAAAGTTTATTATAAGAAACATAATTAATTGATACGTCGAGTTGACATATTATCAAAGTACATCCATAGTTAACGATGTTAATGTGGAAATTGAATCACATTGTCAATATTCCCAAACCAAACTATATCACATATATATATATATATATATATATATATATATATATATATATATATATATATATATATATATATATATATATATAAAAGTCTATTAAACACCAATGGACCAACAAAATTGAATGATAAACTTACGTTATTTACATTGCTGA
>JBBPBQ010020322.1:43629972-43669091 GCA_037974755.1 Cicer yamashitae | reverse complement strand
TAATGTGGAAATTGAATCACATTGTCAATATTCCCAAACCAAACTATATCACATATATATATATATATATATATATATATATATATATATATATATATATATATATATATATATATATATATATATATATATATATATAAAAGTCTATTAAACACCAATGGACCAACAAAATTGAATGATAAACTTACGTTATTTACATTGCTGATAAACTTAAAAAGATTTGTATATGTGTACGTGACGTGGTTCAAAAAAATGTGAGAGAAACAATTTGACAAAAAGTATTAAAATCATATTAAGGTATAAATATAATATAGATTTAGTCAAAAAGAAATATTTAAATGGCGGTTTATTAAATTATATCATTTGAAGGGACCAAGTCCCAATTTTTGAAAAAATAAATCGGTTGTGCCACTGTTAAATGAATTTGGATTTCATATTATCAATATTTTCAAACTATTACATATATATTAAAGTCTATTAATTAAACACCAATGGACCAACAAAATTGAATGAACATGTGATCTATTTAGACTATATATATTTGAGATGTATGATTCCCTTACGTTATTTACATGGCTGATAAACTCAAAAGATATGTATATGTATATGTGACGTGGTTCAGAAAAATGTGAGAGAAACAATTTGACAAAAAGTATTAAGATCATATTAAGCTATAAATATAATCATATTTAATCACTATTTATAACACATCTTGTTTGACATGATTTTTTTCCTTTTTTTTTCATTGGACTTGTATCATGTTTGACATGATTCAATATAAGATAACCCAATATTTCTACGAGTCTATCTTTCTTTTTGAAGGAATCTACGACTCTTTCTAACAATTGCTTTTTTTATAGTTATTCTTTATTCTTAATTAACCATCTATCTACATTTACATATATTTTCTTTTATATATATATATATATATATATATATATATATATATATATATATATATAATACTAGAAAAAGCGTTTTTAGAGACCAATTTTTCGATCACTAAATAGAGAAAATCGATTACTAAATCCAATAGCGACCGATTTAGTGACCATTTTAAAACAGTAGTAAACTGCTAGTCGTTAGCTGTTGCAACCAAATCAGTGACCGAATTTTGTGACCAATTTTTGAAACTGAATTAGTGACTAAACTTTGAGACTGATTTAGCAACTACTTTAAATTAATTTTCTATGTCATTAGTGACCAATTTAGAGACGAAATTTGTGACATAAATTGTTATTTTTATTAAATATTTGGTCACCAATTATGTCTCTAAATATTACCGTTTTTTTTAAAATACATTACTTTAATGTCCAAAAGAAATAATTTTTTAATTTGTTTTCAATATCTAAAAAATTCATACACAAAAATTATTTAAAAGCATTAATCATTTCAATGTATATAACTAAAGAACATAATATATTTAAGTAATATTTTTAAGTGCTCAATATATATATATATATATATATATATGTAAATTAAGATTGAGTCGTTTTTAAGTTTGTATTGTCCTAAATCTCACCTATAAAATTTTTTTAATTTTTATGTGTGCTTAGTATAAAAAAATTTACACCGATATTTTATTTTGTCAGTCAATCACAACTAATCATATATGTGATTTTAAATGATCAAAATAAAATTTAAATATTTCGATTAATTTAACAGTTGTGATTAACTGACAGAATAAAATATCTTTACACTATCAATACATATAAATTAAAACCCTAAATTTTTTTCCACACATCTCTTATTTTATTATATAATATTAATGTGTATCTAAAAATTACAAAAAAACTCTCAGTTTAAAAAACTCTTTTTATTTACTATATAAAAAGAGATACATAAGATAGACAAGGAAATATTTTATTTTACAGTGACGGAAGAATTGCATAAACAGGAGTTAGAAATTGGAAATTGAAATTATTTATTTTTCTTTTCTATTTTACCCTTGTAATTTATAAAAAATTGTCTTTGATCTATGCAATCTTTTTATAATATATAAAAACAAACTATCAATTTTGTCTGTTGACAACTCATCATTTTGCATGTCACCTAATACTAATTCAACCACCAATCCACTTATATTCTTATGTGGCATCTTTAGAATCACTTTTTCTATTCCTTCTTAAACTTTTGCGAAGAGCACATATTAGATGCAAAGTTTTGTCGGTTACACAATATTAAATCTACATAATCATAATTTCTATTTAAGTTCTTTGTTCACTGACACATGATTCACCCATCATAAAATGTTTCTGCTTTCATGGTTAATTTCTCAATTCTCAGCCTTAAATATCAATCTAAAATGTGAGCTTTCAATATGTTTACTCTTGGTATTTTTTAACTTTTTGATACAAATCATTTGCTTTGCTTTAACTAATATTCTTTTAGACCCATTCAACACTTTTGAAGAATTAAATCACAAAGTAATTTTTCTTAATTGAACTTTGGCATTTTCAACTCTTTTATTCTTTTAGATTTTTAGCTAACGTGTATATAATGGATATAGACAAGTGTTACAACAAAATTGATTTCAAGAACTATGACCCTACTTGTTTTGATGATAAAAAATCGGTTATGGGAATAATTTAAAGCACTAATGTTTTGATTAAGTGTGAGTTTGCATATCAATTGTATTGTGTAGGATATTATGCTATATCCTTTGATGATCGAACTAATACAAAGGAAACCAAGACTTTGCTTATGCTCTACACTCTAAGTCTGGTGACACGCGCCTTTGATAATGTTCTGCTTCGGTTGGCATTGAATATGCAAGTAATGTTTTGCTTTGGTTTGCTCTGAAGATACAAGTAATGTTCTGCTTCAGTTGGCTCTAAAGATGTAAACAATGTTCTGCTCGGTTGGCTATGATAATGCAAGCAATGTCCTGCTTCAGTTGACTCTAGAAATGCAACCAACGTTTTGTCTCAGTTGCCTCTGATGCATACAAATATGTTCTATTTCAGTTGTCTTTGATGAGTGCATACCTGTTCTGTTTCAATTGTCTCTGATAAATGCAGCAAGCGTTTATTCATATGCCTTCGATGACTACATAAACTGTTTGATTTTTCTGCCTCTGAAGAAAGTCAATGTCTATGGAGAAAGTCAACGCCTCTAGAGAAAGACAACACTCAATCAACATTTTCTAAAGAAAATCAACGCCTATGAAGAAAGTCAATGCCTCTAAAGAAGTCAAAGTTCTAAAGAAGTCAATGTTTTGAAGAAGTTAACGTTCTGATGAGAGTCAATGATCTGATGGTAGTCAATGCTCCAAGAAGACAAAATTTTGTGCATCCTCTAATAATCACCATGAATCTGATGTATCTGAAGGTCAACAAGACATGCTCTGATCACTGTATCCTCTGGTTCCTCTGTTTCCATACTAGACACAACAAGTGATTTCAGGGATTCATTTTTTACATGAGTTCAAAGGAGAGTCTATCTTCAAAGGTTTGATACAGAAATTCATGAGATACAGGTTGTTTGTCTGCAATAAGTACAAATGCCTTACCCAAAAGATCTCTATAAAAAGGACATGCTTCCTCACTTAAGAAGACACAACAACACAACAAGCAATACAATCAACTCTGCATCATTTGTTTTTTATCTAAATGTTGAGAAAGAAACTTTGAAAGTATTACTTTGTAAACAACCTCTTGAGAGAGATTTTTCAGAAAATTAAAACTCATTCCTTTGTAACCAAACCCAGTAGTGGTTGTTTTCCTTAATGACTTGACGGTACTAAGCTGGAGGGTCATTGTGACTAGTAAGTGTTCAAGTGTAAGTTTTGTTTTAGTGGTGATTTAATGGATTAAATCTTTTAGGTGGAAGGGACTGGATGTGACTACCGTATGGATAGTGAACCATGATCAGTCGATGTGTCTTTACATTCAATTTTCTTTTATCTGTTATGCTTTCTTTATTCTAGTTTAGCGTCGCGAAAAAGTTTTTAAATAGTAAACCCAATCCAAACCCCCTTACATTTCTTGTGTTTCTCATCCAATGGTAAGTGTTTACAATGTTAATTAACATAGAAAATCAGTTTTGCTAGCCATTCGACCATAAGCACTAACCCAATTACATCTGGGAACATGGCTTCACACATTTCGATTCACAATTCACACAAATAGCTAATTCGGACAACCAATAGTATATATCATATAAAGTGTCAATTATAATCAATATTATTTTGGCTGAAATGCATGTAATTAAAAGTAATAAATAAATTTGAAAAGTAGTCAGGACAAGATAACTTCTCCACAAAAACAGGAAAAAGAAAGGACAAACAACTAAGAAAATATAATTTGTCCGTGCTAATAGTTCGATGCGCTTTTAATAAGGAAAAAAATTAAATCATATCGCTAAAAAAAACTATGATTGAAAAATTAAAAGTATATTTACTCTATATTTTTTATTAGACCATATATTTGCATACATCTCTATGATTGAAAAACCAATAATAAAAAACATAACTCCTATTACAAACTTTATTTCATATTAAGTTACTCTCGGTAATTCAGTACATATAAAATATATCAGAATATTTTAACTATATTTTAATAAGGTTTAAATATGTCTTTGCTCCTTGCAATTATAACATTTTTTTATTTTATTTTGGTCCTCGTAATTTTTTTGATTGGTATACATCCCTGCAAATATAGTTTTATTTTAAAATAGTCCATCAGTCCAATATCTGTTAAAAAAACTCTAACACCGTCAATATGTTTTGGTCCCAACAAGTGTTTGTGAGACTCACCAACCACCCCATGAATATGACCGAGACTCCTCCTCCTTTAACACAACAACAACCCCATCACCCACAAACTCTCATGAGCCAAAACCAACTCTCTTCCTCTATCGATCGTCTCACCGAAGGTAATTTTTGCTTATTGATATTTCTTCCGTTACTAATTGTACAACATTATACTAAAATTTCAAAATTAACTATCGTGTTGTCTGATTTTGAGAAAATTTAGCTATCATGTTGACTTTATTAAGTTGATATTGAATAAAATGCACGACCAATTACTCTTTCAGTGTTGTTTGTTAAAAGAAGTATTCATTTGTTTTCAATCACTACACCTAAATTTAAGGTTACATTGGTGGTGGAAGTTTCATTAAAGCCGGTCAAGAAAAACTCTTCTTGCTGTGATTTGGGGGTGATGGGGTTTTTGTTTATTATGTTGAAGGAGTAGGAGTCTCGGTGATAGCATTGGGTGGTTAGTGAGTTCATGACAGTGTAATTTCTGTTAAGCATTCTCACAAACACTTGGTGGGACCAAAATATATTGACGGTGTTAAGTTTTTGTAACAAAAATTAGACTCAATGACTATTTTAAAATAAAACTATATTTGCAGAGATGTGATCAAACAAAAAACTTACGATGACCAAAATATTTTTTTATTTTTTATAATTGCAATAATCAAAGACATATTTAAACCTTTTAATAATTAAAATGTAGCAACTACCTTAAATGACCACAAAATATATAAAAACATAATTATCACAACTTTAAAGTCAATAATCAACTATAAATAGACAATCTGATTAGGTTTACACCAAATTAAATAAATATTGAAATAAAAATGTTTTAATAAATATTAATAATTTAATTGATAAAATGTTCAAATACTTTTAAATATTTATTTATATCTTAAAAATAGTTAATATATAACTTTTGTACTTTTTTTATTTTATTATTATTATTACTGTGTCGTTACATATATTTATCATGTGTAATGTACAAATAACAATGAATCAATCTAATAAATAATTTATGTTTTTTTCTTACCTTATTAGTTATCAACGCATATATTTACCATGAGTATTATTTTAAAATATTTTAAAATGTGTAAAAAAAAATGTTATAATTTTATTAATTCATACACAACTTATATATTTTAATAAAAATAGAATTTATAATTATCAATTATATAATTTATCACTTAAATCATAGTTAATATTTAATATTCATGAGTCATGGAATATTATATAAATTGTACAGATTTAATATTGTAGAGAAAGTTCAAATATATGTTTCGTTTTGATTTTTGTACATGCTATCCGACAAATATCTATGAAATAATGATGTGAATATAATAACTTTGTGCCATGTGGTGCTACATGACAAATATCTATGAAATAATGATTGAATATAATAACTTTGTGGCATGTGGCGTCAAAATATTACGTGACATATCACGCCAGCATATATGAGGCCACCTAACTTAGATAGAGAGATATCATCAAAAAATTATAACAATGAGAATTTAAATCTGCAAAGATGAAATGTTTTTTTAAATGAGTAAAACCAAAATACGATATAATCCATTTTAAATAAAAATATACGATATTTTTTTAGATATAAGTTATATAAAAATAACTTTCTATACAATGTTTGATTTTATAATACAAATATAAATTAAGAATTACATAGGAGAAGTGTCATGATATGATATTAAGTTAAACATCACATAGTTAAATTACCCTAAACCCCATATATATCTTTGCCCTGCTGTATTTTGTTTATAAATCAATATTCTTGCATTATATATATATATTAATGATACATCACTCAATAAAATTTTGGTTTTATTATAATTTTAGTCTCCATATTTTTATCGATTGATAAAATCGGTAATTTTATTTTAAAATTTGTTAATTTTGGTTCCTCATTCTAAATTTTTAACTAAAAATAGTGATGTTTCAAGCTTTTAAATATTGTGACATATGATACGATGATGTAGAATGATTCACACTCATGAAATTATAATAAAACTCTCTAAAAATTTAATTTTCAACTTCAAAAATTTTTTGTAAATATTTTTATCAATTATTAATAACTCTTTGTAAAAATTTCATCAATTCAACCGTTTAAAGTTTTTATACTACCTTAACGATCATGTATATAGAAAAATTAAAAAAATTAGATATGTGTAGCTATAGGTTCTTATTATAGTCAATAATTTACTTGTATTTTAAAAAGTATATCATATATAGAAATAAACTTTGATAAAGAATTAAACACTATTAAAATTTAATAAAAATTTATTTGATTACTCAATAAGAACTATTAATTCGACAGTTGAAATGGTAAATATTTTAATGTCTCTAAAGAATTATTAAGTGGAGTAACTTAAGTAAGAGTTACTCCGATAGTCAACGGATCTCTACCTTGTATATATATATATATATATATATATATATATATATATATATATATATATATACACACGAGAAGAGATCAAATTACATCGATATAATGTTACACTGCTCAATAACGTTTTAATCGATGCAAAATTTATAAAATTCACCGTTGGATTGAAATTTTTTATCATATAGACCATCTATGTAAAATTTTACAAAAATCTAAAATAATTTGATATGCTATTGAGATACATCAAAATTAACATCTTATATGTTTTTATTAAACATCGTTAATATTTATGAGATTCAATCATCAATCAAGATTTTATATATTTGTCTAAAATTTTATATGAATAATTTGTATGATATGATCTTTCAATCTAACAGTAAATTTTGTAAAATTTATATTTTATAAAATTTGTATCCTTTAAAACGTTATTGAATAGTGTATCATGTAATTTGATCATTTATTTATATATATATATATATATATATATATATATATTATTGTCGTGATTATTTTGTTAATTTGGATAAGAAAAAAAGTTTGACACATCAATCATATCACGTTGAATTTGACTTTGAAATATTATATTATTTCTTAACTTTTGATACACATAATCAAGTTCCACTATATAAGAGCCACATCTAAGCAATTTTAGTTGAATAAATGAAGCAAAGTAATAATATATGAAAACTAAGATGATGGCACTGAATGTTTTTGTTCTTTATGGAATTGTTGTGATTCTTAGCTATTTGGCTATAATTGAAGCTACAATATTATTCAACAATGATATTACTAAGTCACTCAACCGAAGTAGTTTCCCACAAGGTTTTATTTTTGGAACAGCATCATCAGCTTACCAGGTATCATCCAGATATTTCATTATTCATATATATATATATAAAGATTGCGATTCGACATTCTCATCTTCGATTTTATATAAGACAAATTTTAGTCAATAAAAATTAATGTATTTGATTTAAATTTTAGATTAAATATAAAAATTTCCGTTGACTTAACTTTCTCCTCTATGTATATATAGAAACTGATATTAGTATATGGCTAATATATTTGAGAGCATATCATTACTAGAAAAAAAATATTTTTAATTTACAATGTTTAGTTTCTATTTTTTATTAAAACTTTTCTTACTAATTCAAATGGACAATTGTTATTATAGTATGAAGGTGGAGCAAATGTTGGTGGAAGAGGACCAAGTATATGGGATACTTTCACACATAATTATCCAGGTCCTTCTAATTCCCTTATCAATTGTTTCTAATAGTGTAAAATTAGTTGCTTAATATTTTTCTCAAAAAATGTTTAAAATTAATTCAAAATATCAAAATCAATTTTTCAACGCCATTAAGATAAGCCAACATAATTATTTGGCAAAATTTATCGATTATAAATTTGCATGTGCTTGTTGTAAAATTATTTCATTTTCTTATTTTATATGGAACCGGTCCAAATAAAAAAAAAAAAAACAAAAAAATCAAACAAGAGTATAAACTCCTAAAAAATCAGTTTCACATTTCACCAACGAAATAATCTCTTGAGGGGTTGATAGAAATCTCGTACCAACATCCAAGAAACACCCCAGATTAGCATTTTTGGTTTTTATTCTTTTTTATAAAAAAATGTACTTCTAACATTGTCATAGTATACATTGTTGTTTACACAAATCAATAACAGTTAAATTTTCTTATTTCTTTCTGCAATAAATAAGCATGTATAATTTTGAAAAAATAAAATTTGATATTGTTTTAAAATTTAAAAACAACAAATAAAAAGAAACAATTTTTTTTTTGAAAAACGATACTTAAAAAGAAATGAATGGAGTAATAATTTTTTTACGGTGCGTTTGATTTGCTCAAAAATAGATGAATAAAAGACAATTTTTATTGTGTATGTTTGACTTAGAAATTACATGGAACGTGATAAAACAAGGTCTAAATAATTGGATAAAACAATAATTCTCAAAAATATCAAAATATTATTTTTATTTTTCATTAAAAATATCAAAATTAAACTACTATCTTAATTGGTAGTGAGACTAGAGGCGGTACTTATCCCCACCAGTTACCGGGCTCCAGAGTTAGTTCTTTATAAAATGACATGTCATGCTATAAGAATAATAATTACAAGTGGTGCTCATAAAAATAATAAATGCAAGTGGTTATCTTTTGGGTACCAAATTGCAGGAGTATTTTATTTTAATCACACAAAACTCTAGTCTCTATCTTTTTATGTTATTTCATGTGCAAATAACTCATTGACATGGATATAAAAGATAAGAGAATATATATATATATAAAAGGAGAGATTAAATTATACACGAAAACTTACGTTAAGAGTTACATTCATTCAATAACATCATCTCAAATAAATATTTTTTAAAATTAATCGTTGAATTAAAAGTGACGTTATATTACACTGTTGACATTAATCTTAATGCATTAAGATGACATGAAAAATAATTATAAATTAATGTTAAAATTTATAAATATAATACATAAGATAATAGTTTTTTTAATTCAACGATTGATTTTAAAAATATTTATTTGATACAATATTATTAAATGAATGTACTCTTCAAGTATAATTTGATTCATCTTTTATCCACACACACGAGTGTGTGTATATATATATATATAGTGAGAGAGAAAAAAGATAAAACTCGTCATAATCAAAATTTATTATCTTGTGACTTGGATCCTATGTAGTAGGTACGTAGGTTCAAAGAGAGAGAAATTAGAATTTTTCTCTATCCAAACTATATTCAATATTTCATGTCACAATTTTTATATATAAAAAATTTATGTTTAATTCAATTTTAAAAAGATGATGTGAAGAAAACAAAATAAATTTATTGTTTGAATCCAAATTAAAATCAATAGTAGTTCTTTATATATATTTTTTAATTTGATTAAAATCATCATTGCATTCACATTATGCTCCTAACTTGACAGATAAGATAAAAGATGGGAGTAATGGAGACATAGCCATCGATGAATACCATCGTTATAAGGTGCAATACTAAACTCTTACACACATGTGACTATGTTGCTTTCACTAGTGTGTTATTTGATTCATATAATAATAAAACAATGATGCTAAAATATAATAAAGATTCTTATGAAAATATTACTTATTTAATGTAGGAAGATATTGAGATCATGAAGGACATCAACATGGATGCTTATAGATTCTCCATCTCTTGGTCAAGAATACTACCTAGTAAGAATCAAGAAATTAGGACAAATAAACATTTTCTTGGAAGTTTTTTGAACATTTGCTTTAATTTCCTTAATTACTCTAAGAAAAAAAAGTATGTAAATGAATTATTATAATGATTATTTATTTAAATGTTAAATTCTTTGACTAATTTCAGATGGAAAACTTAGTGGGGGTGTAAACAAGGAAGGGATTAATTATTATAACAAACTCATCAATGAGCTGTTAGACAAAGGTCATCATCATATACAAACTTTATTTTTTTCTGAATTTTTTTTTAACTTTTGTCTAAAATACTTTAATTTTACATGTTATTACAGGTCTTCAACCTTTTGTGACCCTTTTTCACTGGGATCTTCCCCAAACACTTGAAGAAGAATATAAAGGATTTTTAAGTCCAAATATAGTGTAACTCACCACCTTTATAATTAAAGATTATCAAATTTCATTTACTTAAGACTATCATTTGAGTTATCTGTTATTTTTTTACTATCATTATTTTTAGGAATGATTTTCGAGACTATGCGGAGTTTTGTTTTAAAGAATTTGGAGATAGAGTGAAGTATTGGATCACATTAAATGAACCATGGTCATTTGCAAATCACGGTTATGTTGATGGGCAGTTAGCACCTGGACGGTGTTCACCTTGGCAAAACCTAAATTGCACTGGCGGTGACTCATCCATTGAACCCTATATAGTGGCTCACAATCAGTTACTTGCTCATGCATCTGCTGTCAATGCCTACAAAATTAAATATCAGGTTTTATTATATTTCTAAAAATTGAATTCACAAAAAAAAATATGTCTAAAATATTGAGTCTACTAACCCTACAAAATCATCTTACAAAAGATAAGGATTATGCCCCATTATTTAGGCCATATTACTAAGCAAGATGAGCCTTGTACTTTTCCTCAATACACGACTTGGGCTTTTTTTAATAGTATATATTTCTTAATGAATTAATTAAAATTTATATTTGAGATCTAAACTTATGTTATTTTCTTTGCATACATAGGCATCTCAAAAGGGCATGATAGGAATAACACTAGTGTCTCATTGGATGATGCCACTATATGATACAAAATTAGATCACAATGCTGCACAAAGATCCATTGATTTCATGCTTGGATGGTAATTATTTATTTTATGAACCTAAAATCATATGTGAAAATTCAATTACATTATCCTAGACATCAAGAAAGCTTCTTGTTGTGATTTTTAGTCATTATCAATATTAAATAATGTATTGTAGGTTTATGGATCCCTTGATAGTAGGAGACTATCCAAGCTCTATGAGGTTATTGGTAGGAAATCGATTACCAAAGTTTTCAAAATATCAAGTGAAGCTTGTAAGAGGGTCATTTGATTTTATTGGATTAAACTATTACACTTCCATGTATGCAACTAATGCACCTGAATTAATTGAAGCCAAACCTAGCTATACAACAGATCCACTTGTCATTCTTACAAGTAAGTGTGTTTTAAGAAATGATTTTCTTTAATATAATATACTTTAATTTAACACACAAGAGTCAAATTGGTCTTTATATTTTATCATTTACTATCAATTATGTTCTTTATTTTAATAACTTACTATCAATTTAGTTCTTATATTTAACTACTTACTATCAATTTAATGCATAACATAATTTCACAAAAACTAATATAAGTAAAATTTAATAGAGTTAAGGACTTTTTTGAAATAATCATAATTTTAAGGACCTATTTGAGAGTGTGCTCTATAAAATCAAAAATGAATTTGATGGTTTACTCAAAATATTAAGGTGTGAGAACTTGACACATAAATCTTGAGTCATTCTTTTATATTTATTAGTTATTTGGTAGTTTGAAGTCAAAAAGAAAATTTAATTGATAAATGATCTATTATTAATCAGCTAGTAAAAGGCAAATCTGAGTGAACAATTATGTGATAAAAATGTTGGGTTAAAATGTAAGGGAGAAAATTGACATGTGACAAGTAGTTTTTATTTTTTTTTACGAAACATGTGACAACTAGTGTCATTATTTTTTTTAATCAAGTGTTATTGTTTTATATTTAGTAATATAAATATAAAATAAAGTATTACCATTTTTGTAAGCAACAAAGCATGATATATTTTTTTTTCTTAACAGATGAGAGCAATGGAGTACCTATTGGTCCAATGGTAGGTACTTGATACTCAAGTGAAGGTTTTTTTAAACTCAAATATTTATTAAAGAAATTACGTATATTTTTTAAAATATTTTGAACAATATAATTTGTTAAGAAGTGTACTTTAAATGGCATAACTTACGTTTTTTATATATGTACTACTAATGATTATTTTACTATTGTCTCATATAGAATAATATACTGTTAAATTTTTCTTGGGTTTTATTGAAGTTGTGTAAACCTAATGATACATGCAGGCTGCTTCAACATGGTTGTCAATTTATCCAAAGGGAATTCGAGAACTATTGCTCTATATTAAAACAAAATACAACAATCCTTTGATTTATATCACTGAAAATGGTAATATACTATTACAACATTTGTTTGATCACAAAAAAATACACCATTTGTATTTATTTTCAATCTATTCAATATTCATTTTTAAGGTGCAATATTTAATCTTGATTTATACTAAAGTTGACAAAGGAATTTTATGCTAGTGGTTATTTCCTTCTAACATATAATTTTATGGCAAACAATTGGATTGTGAACGTGCATATAGGTATGGATGATTTGAATGATCCAACAATCTCTCTTGAGAAAGCACTCGAAGATACACTAAGGATTGATTACTTCTATAGTCATCTCTACTATCTTCAATCTGCGATAAAGTATGTGCTGTAAAATAAAAAGTGTAGTACTGTAGAAAAAATTCAATTTGCGACAAAACTTTATAGAAGAATAATATGAAATTCGTCTCAAATTCTCTCACTAATTTATTTGATGAGAGATTTGGTGACACATTTCATTTTCTATGCATCTAAATTTAGTCACTAATTTTTATCTTTTTTTTATAATAGTGTAGTTTCCTTTCTTTTCTAACTAATCTAGTGTGCAAATGTTTAATGTATCCAATTTTTATCAGGGATGGCACAAATGTGAAAGGATATTTTGCATGGTCATTGATTGATAATTTTGAATGGGCTTCAGGCTACACTGTGAGATTTGGAATGATCTTTGTAGATTATAATAATGACCTCAAAAGATATCCAAAAATGTCGGCCATCTGGTTTAAGAATTTTTTACAACACAGAATAGTTGGATATGGTGAATCACGCTAAGGTGAAATTCATTAAAAATCACATGTAATTTAGGAACTTAAATAAAATTGATACAATGAAAAATATGATTCAATCGTCTAATCTTATTTTTTAAAATTGTATGAAGATTCAAAGTCTTAAATGTGTGTATATAAATGGTTTGTAATGTCGAATAATTTATTTATTTATTTTAGTTCTTTATTTATGAAAAATTATATAAAATAGAAACTTTGATAAATATGATTTTGAACATTTCTAAAATTGTAAGTTTTCATGTGAATGTAATTTGTATTTCATAGTAATTGATGATATTGTTTCTAAGCTATAACGATTTAGAAATATATTGATGGAATCTTCTACTACATATTTTGTGACTGACATGTTACAAATTAAATCACATCATTTAATTCACATGATCACCATGAGATCAAACAAAGTCATAATTTATTTGTTTATGAAGATTTATGAAGGAGTCTAGATAGTAAATTTTACTTTAATTAACTCATAGTTTAAGGACGAAAAAACGACTATCAAACTTTTATTATTTCTATTTTTATCTATCACAAAAATAGAAATTACATTTATGGGTAGAAATAGATATCATAAGGTCTAACACATTTATAAAGATATATATGTGACCAGTGAGAGTTTGTTAAAAATTTTAGGTCACATATATAATATTTAAATGTGTTAGAGAAATCATGTTAATTAGTTAAATTAAAGTAATCTATTTCTTATAAGGTTTATGACTACGGATATAATTGTAACAAGTGTTATTTCTATTTTTCCACCAAGAGCCTATAGAGGAAGAGTTCCTTCTGGTTTTTTAATATGTATTAATTATACAAGTTTTGTTAGTGCTAAATTACGAAAAATATATATACTAATAATTTTAAGAACAAATAATATTTTGTTGATAGTATATTGATAATAAAGATAAATAAAATAACTTAAACACACTTTTATTGAGAGAACCTTAATTTTACTTTTCTCTATGTCTCTGTGTTATAATGGGGTGTCAACAATGACGATAATTGATGTGTGCGATTCGAAGACCATAACATCCGGGCCGATCCTTAGAATTTTGATGCTTTGGGCGAATCAAAGAAAATTGTGCATATAAATAATCATCTATATATTATTTTTTTCTGCAAAATCATAAATATATAATTCAATCATAATTAATTTTTTTATTTAAAAATTGCTTTGATCATAATTCAGTCATAATTCCAATTTTTAAAATTTTCTATATATAACAATAATATTTATAGTTAATATTATTCTACAAGAAATGCATGAATTTAGGGAAAAAAAATTAAATGTAAATAACTCAATATCATATAACTTCTTTTTTTAGAAAAAAATAACTATCAAATGAATTTTAATTCTTCAAATAGAACTTCACCATTAAAATGTAAGAATTACAATATATTTTAAGATGTTTACAACATGTTTTCAAGTTTTTATCAAATAATTATCTAATATTTTAATGCTAAACAAGAATTAAAAAAAATTGTATCTTACTTTTTATATAAAATTATTTTTTTAATATTCATACATACCGACTAATATTACTTAAATACAAAAATTTAGTGCCCCTCAAAAATTAGACCTATGAGCGATCGCTAATATCAACTGCATTCAAAGCCACCATTGATAACTTCTTCTATTTATAGAACCCTAATCACTAATTGGTGTTAACTATTGGTAATTCTATTTTATTCCATCACAAAAATAGAATTATTCTCAAGTATCTACACATTAAAGGCACACATCTTATTAGATACTCATGAGTCTACATTAGGCAAACCTGATTAGATCACTTTTAATTGGAGTTAAATATAAGTGACAGTCCACAATACATAATAATTGAGTAAAAGATATGTATACACCTTTAACTTTTTTACACCTTTTAAAGATCTCATTTCCTATATTTATATTTATCTCTTTTAAGGTGTATATATATCCGTCCACCAATCTTTTTCCTACATAATTGTTCATATATATATATATATAAAAAGTTAATGTTGGATCAATGATCCAACAATCTTTGCTGATATACACCATTTAAAGATAGTTATAATAATCAAATGTTTTTCCCATAGTCGTCTCCAATATTTATAATATATATATATATATATATATATATATATAAATAAATAAATGAGAATCCGTTGACTATAGTAGTAATAATTATGTGATAAGTTATTCTGTTTATTAATATAAATAATGAAATCAAAAGTTTTTATTGAGTAAATCAACTCCAATTTTCCTTTAAATTTTAAAACTATATGATACTTCATTAAAATATTAAAAAATAAGTAAATATCGATGACTAGATTACATAACTACAAAAACTGTGTAAATCATTAATATATTATATTAATAATCAACAATTAAATTGATGAAATTTATCGTTATTTGTTAATCTAGATAATAAATAATTTCACATATCATATGACGTTTAATTGATCTTATATTATTTCTTAACTTTTGATACACATAATTAAGTTCCACTATATAAAGGGCACAGCCAAGCAAGTTTGGTTGAATAAATGAAGCAAAGTAATAATATATGAAAACTAAGATGATGGCACTGAATGTTTTTGTTCTTTATGGAATTGTTGTGATTCTTAGCTATTTGGCTATAATTGAAGCTACAATATTATTCAACAATGATATTACTAATAAGTCACTCAATCGAAGTAGTTTCCCACAAGGTTTTATTTTTGGAACAGCATCATCAGCTTACCAGGTATCATCCAAATATTTCATTATTCTTTTACTATTTTATGTATATAGTATCACGATTTGTTTCAATTTGTAACATTATATTAAAAAAATAAATAAATCGAAGTTAATTATTGAATTTATAATCAGTATAATGCATCTCCTTACAAAAAAAAAAAAAATCATCTCTAATTTTGATATTAAGTGCAAGCTAGAGATAACAAAATATAATCAATTTTTAATTTTTCTATCTTAATATCTTTTGCTGATTAAAATTTCACTAACTAATTCAAAGGAGAATTGTTAGTATGAAGGTGCAGCAAATATAGGTGGTAGAGGACCAAGTATATGGGATACTTTCACACATAATTATCCAGGTCTTTTTTCCTTATCCATTGTTTATAATAGTGTAAAATTAGTTGCTTAATTTTTTTTTTCAAAAAAAATTTAAAATTAATTTAAAAACTCAAAATCAATTTTTCAACGCCATTAAGATAAGCCAACACAATTATTTGGTAAAACTTATCAATTAAGTAGGTACATGATTTGTTTTTGTCAAAAAAAAGGTACGTGTATTTATTTTAAATTATTCCGTTGATTTTTTTTTATAAAAATGTACCTCTGGACTCCAGTGACGACAGAAAGAAGAAAAATATAATACGACAGAAAGAAGAAAAATATAATACTTCTTTAATTCTTTACAAAATTACAATCCATGCTATAAGAATAAAAAATTGCAAGTGGTGCTCATAATAATAATAAGGGTTAAATAAGTCCATGTAATATAACAATTGTAAGTATTGTGTTAAATAAATTTTTGATACTTATAAATATATTATATTTTATTTTTAATTTTGATAATTTTTTTTTAAATAATGGTCCCTCAAATATTTTATGTTCAATAATTTTGGTCGTTATTTTTAAACCAATTCATGTGTATTGTTTGAATTTTTCAATGATGTTTTGCATGCATATTCAAAATATTATAAGGATCTCTCCTGCAAAATTTTAGAATTTTTTTAATAAGGGATGAATTAAATATGATTTAGTTTTTAACACTTAATCATTCATATTTAATTAATCTTTTGTTAAAAAAAAATCTAAATTTTTGTAAGATAGATTCTTATAATATTATAAACATGTATGCAAAAAATTATCTAAAAATTCGATTGATACACATGAGTTGCCTAAAAAGCAAGAACCAAAATTGTTAATTGAAAATATTTGAGGGACCATTATTTAAAGAAAAATTTTATTGGGACTAAAAACGAAATATGATATATTTATAGAGATAAAAAATTTATTAAATCTTAATAGTAATAATAATAAATGCTAGTAGTTATTTTTTGGTACCAAATTGCAAGAGTATTTTTTTGTCAAAAAAGTTGTAGGAGTATTTAATTTTAATTACACAAAACTCTATTTTTTTTATATTAAGGTTTAATTACAATGCATTACTAGTGTAAATAATTTTACATTAATAATTAAGATGAGTCATATATTGCATAGTTATCGATGGGTGAATGTTACAATCATAAAATAAAATGCTTAAATCAATAATTGTTATTAATTGATAGTGTCATTTTTTTTTTTATATTGTCGATGTATAGTCTTTTTCTCTTTATATTATTTCTTGTGCAAATAAGAAAAATAAACATTTTGTGTACATAAATATAGATACACGGAAAAAATAATAGAATTGTCATAGGCAAAAGATAAGAGAAAATATATGGAAGTAAATAGAAAGAAAAAAAAAATGTAGTTTTAGTTCTCATATTTTTATCAATTCACGTAATCAATCCTTTTTTTAAAAATCTGATAGTTTTGGCCATTCGATTTTTTAACTAAAGAATAACGATGTAACATCTTTAAATAATGTGCATATGATACGATGATATAAAACGATCGACATCAATGAAATCACAATAAAATACTCTCAAAACTTAATATCAAATTTAGAAAATTTTCAATTTTTTTAATGACATGTAAATATTTAATTAATCTGGATAATTGAGGAAAAACGTCATCACATTTGCACAAATAAAAAAAATAAAAAATAAAAAAACATTATCACATTATGCTCCTAACTTGACAGATAAGATAAGAGATGGGAGTAATGGAGACATAGCCATCGATGAATACCATCGTTATAAGGTGCAATACTAAACTCTTACACACATGTGACTATGTTGCTTTCACTAGTGTGTTATTTGATTCATATAATAATAAAACAATGATGCTAAAATATAATAAAGATTCTTATGAAAATATTACTTATTTAATGTAGGAAGATATTGAGATCATGAAGGACATCAACATGGATGCTTATAGGTTCTCCATCTCTTGGTCCAGAATACTACCTAGTAAGAATCAAGAAACTAGGACTAAGAAATTAGCTTCTTTTTTTTTTTTTTTTTTTTTTTTTATAGAAATTTTTGAACATTTACTTTCCTTAACAATTCTAAAAAAAATGAATTTTTTATAATGATTTATTTATTTAAATGTTTGATTCATTGACGAATTTTAGATGAAAAACTTATCGGGGGGAGTAAACAAGGAAGGCATAAAATATTATAACAACCTCATTGATGAGCTTTTAGCCAAAGGTTAAGAGCTTAATTAGTTATTTATTTATTTATGTTTTTTTTATTTTTGTTTAAAATACTTTTACTACATATGTGATTTTAGGTTTTTAACCCTTTGTGACTCTTTTTCATTGGGACCTTCCTCAAACACTTAATATGATGGCTTTTTAAGTTCAAAGATAGTGTAACACACATCCTTTATAACTAAAAATAATAAAATTTAATTCATTTGAGCTAATCATTTGAACTAAACATCATTTTTTATTATCATTATATTCAGGAATGATTTTCGAGATTATGCAAAACTTTGTTTTAAGGAATTTGGTGACCGAGTGAAGTATTGGATCACATTAAATGAACCGTCGTCATTTTCCAAACATGGTTATGTTGAAGGGGTGTTAGCACCTGGACGATGTTCATCTTGGCAAAATCTTAACTGCACTGGTGGTGACTCAGCCATTGAACCATATATAGTGGCTCACAATCAATTACTTGCTCATGCATCTGCTGTCAATGCTTACAAAATTAAATATCAGGTCTTATTTTATTTCTAAAAAATTAATTCATAAAGAATATGTTGAAATATTAAATCTACTTAATCCCACAAAATCATCTTATAAGATAAGGATTATACGTTGATTCATTAGCTTGTGTTATTAAGAGAGATGAGATTTGTATTTTTCCTACATACACCCCTCACAAAATATCAAGTCCAAAGTTGGTTTATATAGTGAGATTTGGCCCAACTTATGGTCACTCTTTATCTCCATCTTGCATGACTTGGACTTTTTTCAATAGTTTACATTTATAATTGATGAATTAATTAAAAATTATATTGAGACCTAAATTTAATTTATTTTCTTTGTGAACCCAGGCATCTCAAAAGGGTGTGATAGGGATAACACTAGTGTGTCATTGGATGATGCCACTCTATGATACACAATTGGATCGTAATGCTGCACAAAGATCAATTGATTTCATGTTTGGATGGTAATTAACTATTTTATGAACTTAAAACCATGCATGTATGGAAACTCAACTACATTATCCTAGACATTAACCAAGCTTATATATTGTCATGATCTTACCAACGGGTTAGGTCTAGTAGAAGAGTTAAGACTCTTACAATCTAGTAAACCCGAGTTTGAATCGTTGCAGGCAGAGATACACACATTTAGTGTTCAATACACTTCAAATAGGATTTACCTTCGGTGGAAGTAACCTATAAAAATTTGTTGTGATTTTCACTCATTATTATCAATATTAAGAAAAAGAGAGATAATTTATATAATGTATTGTAGGTTTATGGATCCATTGACAATAGGAGACTATCCAAGCTCCATGAGGTTCTTGGTAGGGAGTCGATTACCAAAATTCTCAAAATATCAAGTGAAGCTTGTAAGAGAGTCATTTGATTTTATTGGATTAAACTATTACACTTCCTATTATGCAACTAATGCACCTGAATTGATTGAAGCCAAACCTAGCTACATCACAGATCCACTCGTTATTGTTACAAGTAAGTGTGTTTTATGATGAAATTTTTAGTAATATAATAGTACATTTTAATGTAACACATAGGAGTCATTATCACATCTTGTCATTCTTGTGTGAGAAAAACAAATCTCTTAGTACTTTAATGCATCAATTAATTCAAAGAGAATTCGTTGGTATCTATTATCTATTATTAATCAATTAGTAGAAGGAAAAATCGAAATAGTTATGGGATAAAAATATTGTGCAAATGGGTGGAAAATTTGAGTGTTAAAAATTTGACATGTGACATATTGTTTTATTATATTTAGTAATATAAATATACAATAAAGTATAGATATTCAATTGTATAAAATTTTGTTAGCATTATAGAGCATGATGTATTTTTTCTTAACAGATGAGAGCAATGGAGTACCTATTGGCCCAATGGTATGTATGTATAAATTAAGATGTGTACATTTATATTTGTTTAGATGTGTACATTTAAGATGAGTACCTAAATGACACAAATTTATATTTGTTTAGATGTGTACATTTAAAGTCATATTGGGGTGCATAAATTTTTCCCCTATATTTTTTCAAAAAATTAGAAAAGAGGAAATAACAATTATTTACGGTAGTATTAGTAATTATTTTACAACTGTCATATGAAATAATAGTATTTTAAATTTTTCTTGGACTTTATTGAAGTAAAAGAAACCTAATGATACATGCAGGCTGCTTCAAAATGGCTATCAATTTATCCAAAGGGAATTCGAGAACTATTGCTATATATTAAAACAAAATACAACAACCCTTTGATCTACATCACTGAAAATGGTAATACCAATACACCATTTATTTGTTTGAACATAAAAAAAGAAAAAGCACTATTTGTATTTACTTTCAACCTATTTAAGTTTGATTTATACTAAAATTGAGAAAGGGTTTTTATGTTAGTTCTTATTTTCTTCTAACATATATATATATATATAGGTAGGGATGAGTTCAATGATCCAACACTTTCTATCGAGAAAGCTCTTGAAGACACAACAAGGATTGATTACTACTACAGTCATCTTTACTATCTTCAAACTGTGATCAAGTATGTGCCTACCTCTAAACAAAAAGTGTATTATTATAAAAAAGTTCAACTAGCGACAAAAACTTATAGAAAAATTTCGTGTAGTTTCCTTTATTCTAACTACCGTAGTTTCTTTTTTTTTTTTTTTTTTTTTTTTTCTTCTTTCTATAATAGTGTAGTTTCCTTTTTTAATTAATTTAGTGCACATATGTTTAATGTATACAAATTTTATTAGGGATGACGCAAATGTGAAAGGATATTTTGCGTGGTCATTGATTGACAATTTTGAATAGAATTCATCATAGATTATTATAATGACCTCAAAAGATATCCAAAAATGTCGGCCAACTAGTTTAAGAATTTTTTACAACACAAAATAGTTAGATATAGTGATTCACGCTAAGATGAACTTAATTAATTATCACTCGTAATTCACATATCTGTCAAAAAAAAAAATTGTGACAGTCCAAATTCATTGATGTGTGTATATATAAGGTTTGTAATGTTGAACAACTTATCTATCTTTTTTTAGTTCTTATTTATGAAAATTTCTGAATGATAGAAAAAAGTATGATAAAATTATCTATCGCTTGCATCCAATGGCCACAGTTTCTTAGTTTATTTTGTGTAATCAGTTTAAGTTTTCAGTTTTGAAATGCATCTTACATTATACCATTTTATCCATATTTTACTGTTTTGAAATGAATAAAATATGTACTTTAATATATTTAATATTTGACAATCATATACTCTAAGATATCATAACTAATATCCTAATTTTTTATTATACAAACATGAATATAAAAAACTACAAAATATGGATTATCGGTAGTTTCTACAAGGGCCTTTTAGCAATTTTTAAAAGTATACCGTTAAACTACAGTACACCGTGTACATCTCATTACGACGATTCATACCAACTTTCCCTCGTTTCGTTCTCACACCAAACTGTTACAACGTTATAACCGTTACATTACGCGCGCGTGTTCATTACCTTCCATTATTCTGCATTTCACTGTTTTCGTTTCTTCTTCTACTCCAAAAAACTTTTCCTTCCACATTTCATAAAAAAAAAAAAAAAATCTTAATCCCTACGAAATTTTCATACCTTTAATTTATTCTTATAATATGACTAAGACGATTTCGTTTTGGTTACGATTGAATCAAGCGACGAATTCGTGACTGAAAAACTCGTAAGTTTCCAAATCGAACACGAAAGTACTTCGTGCGGTGAATTTCGATGGACTTTGAAGAAGCGCGTGATAATATACGCGCTATAAGACTCTTGTATAGGCTTCTTGAAGATAACAGTATCGCTTTTCAAGATTCGAATTCAGAGAATGTTAGTGTTTTCGTGATGCATAGTAGTTCTTTTTTTCTGTGGATTTTAATTTATATTGAATTGTTTACTTTTTTTGTTTGGAATTAAAAAGTTTCACTTATTATTTATGAAACACCTACACTGAAACTTAATAATTTGAAAAAATGAATTAATTGAATGCAATTATTGCGTCAGTGTTGTGTTATTAACATGTGTCAAATATTAGGACACGTATTTGATCAGAGGTGTTGATGCTATAGAGCTTATTATTAGTTTTCTTCATGAATCTAAGTATCTCAATACGACTATGACACATTGATTACCTTCAATTAATTCATTTTCTCAAATTTTTATAAGTGTTGAAATGTCAGTGTATGTGTCGTGTTCGGTGCCCGTGTCAGATATGTGCTTAATTGATTTGACTTTTGAGTGTTGTTTTGAATTGTGACTTTTTTGTTGTTTCTAGCAGGTGGTTGAGAGAGCTCATGTTTTGTTGAAAAGTTTACTTGATGTTGCTGTTGAAGTTGTTTTTGAGACTCATTTAAAGGTTGTGCTTCTTACTCTTCATTATTGTACATTAATTCTTTTCCATTTTTTCTTCTATTTATTGTTTTTATGGGAATGGTATAAAGTCATCTCCATTATCCAAATTTGATTTGGATTTTGTTTAGTTGAAAAATCATGAATTGAACCTAGTTAGAGTTGATTTTTTATTGGACGAGTTACGTTATGACTTTGGTAAATCTGAATCAGATTACAAAGTTGAAACGTAAGTCGTCTGATCTAATACAACCTAGGTTGTTTGGTAGCATAAAATTTGTAATTCTAAAATCCAACTGGAGGGTAGCTTCCAATGAGAATATAACTTTTGTTATGTGATTTATATATTTACATGCTGATTTAACAGATAATGGCAACACAAGCAGAGAACTCTAAGACATTCACTGAACAAGAAAAACTTGTGACTATGCCACAGTCAAAGTCCTCAATGGGAACCAACATTTCTCAAACTACGGAAAAATATCAAACTCGCGGTAAAATGAGTTTACAGAAGGATGAGCAGCCTCAACTGGAATTACTATCTAAGAAAGACCCGTCGGAGCTGTCGAATATTAACATCTCTGATATTCGAGGAACGAAAAGTAAAACGCTATGCAGTTTAGGCGAGGAGAATGGTATGATGCAACATAATGTAGTAAAGGAACAAAACCAATGTAATGAGGGTGTTATACCAAACATAGAGAGTAATCATCATGAACAACAACATGATAATGTGAATGCTTTAGATGGTCTTGATGAGCATGAAGAAGAATCGTTGCAAATGTTAGACGTGAAAGCTATCGAGTCCAATGAAGAAAATAATATGCCGTTGCAAAATGATATTTGTGAAGCTGAATGCAATTCTAGTTCTGCCAGATTTGCTGAATGTCTAGAACAGAAGGGTGATTTCTCTGATGATTTGGTTAATGCAATGAAAAGAATTGAATCTCGCATTTTGGCTTTTCAACTTTGTTCAAAATTGGGCGATTCCAGTAAGAATGGCGCAGTTCGCCATCCTTTGCACAAGGTAGCTAATTCGGGAAGTCCTGAAATACCAAGAGAAGACAATGCTGCAAGAAGTCAGTTGAGTTCTAATAGGTCTCTCTTAGAAGGACACATGATAATGAATCATCAGACAGATAAATCAAGTTCTAAAGTTGAAAAATTGAGTTCAAAAAATGCAGTCGACGAACCCTTTCTAGCTCGAAGCGAATCATCGAGTCCAAATCAGGTGGCAAATCAGAATTGTGGGTTTCATACTAATACAGAATCTGCAAAGAGTGTTTATATACCAAAACATATTGATACACAATCGGTATCAAGAGGAGAAGAATTGAGAAGTGGAACTAGAATTCAACCTTCAGCACAAAACATGGCAATGATAGATAGAGTTAAGTCATTGAATAGGTTAGTTAGTAGTAATAGCCACATGAAGAATCAAACTAGTGAGTGTATTCAAGGTTTGAGGGTTCCTTTGAATCAAGATGATCTTACTAAGAAGCCTTCCAATTTTGCTCATCAAACCAATAAGGAAAGTTTGGTCAGAAAAACTCCAGTAGCAGCTTGGTCTAAGACTGATCAGAATCAAAATGAAATGAGTTCTGAATCTTCCCATGCACAAAAGAAGTTAGTGAGATCCACACCGAATGTTCCGCGGAGAGAAAAGCCGCCGTCTCATCAGATGGTGATAAAACCAACTCTATTGGACCAGAAATCCAGTGAGATTAAGGTGAATTCTCATCAACATAGAGACTGGCCAGTTTTAGACAGAACAGGAACTCATAAGACATATCATGTTGATCTTTCTAAGACCAAAGCTCGAGTTCGACCGCAACTTCATAAACAGGAGGAATCAAGCTCAAGCTCAAGTTCAAGCTCAAACTCTGATTCTTCTTCTCACTGGACATCTCAGCAAGACAGTGTCAATACTAGTAGTGAATCTGAGGACCCTTCTTTGTCAGTTGGGACACAAGGTCCCAAATTAGGAAGGATAGTTGATGCATCGAATGAAGGAAGCTCAGAAGAGAGTAGTGATTCATATCTCAATAAAGAAAAAGGCCCTTCACATAGAGTTCAAAGTTTAAAATCTTATGAATATCATAGTAAAAGAAATTCTAAGAAAACAAGTGGAGGCCTAAAGAAGTTGAAAAATAAGTTGGGACTAATCTTTCACCATCACCACCATCATCATCATCACCATCATGATGATAATGATAATGGTAACATTCAATCTTATAAAGGTCCTAGACATTCAATGTGGAACCACTTGCAGAATGTTTTTCATCCCAAAAACAATCATGGGATGATAACAAATCAAAAAGATGAGAAAACAAGGAGAGGGGCTATTACAAAAGTCTTGCCTCACAGAAACCAGGTAGGGCAGTTTCATAGACTTGTGGAAGGGCTGTTGAGACACATTCGACATTCGAAAAAACCGACACCTTCTTCCAAGCATGGACATAGGCAAAAGAAGCTGCATTGTTGGCAAATTATTCCACGGCGACGCCGTGGAGTGAAGTTGAAAAACAAAGGCCTAGTTAAAAAAATGGGGTTCATAAGTCAAAAATCAATTAAGTACTAAGGGCATCTCCAATGTGTGTTCTAAATATTGTTCTTAAATATAATAATGAGTTTTATGTTAAATTATGTACCACATGTAATAATAATATCTACAATAGAACATGTTCTTGCAGTATTCTTGAATGGCAACTAGGTGATTCTCCCAATTGGGTTAATGATAGCTTGGTGAATCTGATTTTATTCTGTTGACTTAAAGCAGTGTAGTTTCATTGCTTACATTAAATTAAAGCAGTGTAGTTTAGATATTTAACTGTATATTACTGTCAATGAAGATAGCTAGAGTATTTGAAGTTGTTGATATGTTTCTCTCAAATCAGTGTTAGAATGTTGCATAGTTAACTTCAATTCCAAATGTTTCTCCTTTTATATTTTGTTTCATATAAAAAGCAAAGAAGTAAGTATAAATCACTTTTACAATGACAAACAATAAGAACTATTGATTTTGTTATCTTATCATACGGTACGATCATAACTGCCATATAATTAAAATAATTACGTAATTAAAACGATTACGCTTATAGTTAACATGAGACATTGATCGTAGTAATATTATAAAATCAATATCTCTTATTAATTGTCGGTATAAAATTGGTTTCAATATCTATGCATAGTTGTTTTTCTCATCAAGTATTAAAAGAAAAATCCAAAAATTTCTGTTATAAAAAGGATCAACTCAGAATAATACTTAGCAAAATTAAGATAAAATTAGAGACCTTTTATCTTAATATATTTGTCAAGGTAACTATTTTTTTTTTGTCAAATTAATCATTTTTTATGCATTTTTTTTTATTTTAGAAGAGACGATAAATTGTATCATAATTAACTTACACAACTTAATAATATCAGACATTTGTCAGTTAAATTAAGGCTTAAAGACTTTTTTACGTCTTTGTTATCCACACATCTTACTAAAGTCTTATTTTATCAATCGAAATATTATATTTCTTTTTGGGTATAACTAAAGGCAAAGCCCAAGAGAAGAAAATCATGGCTAAGAAATTAAACTAATGTTCCAAGACATGAAAGTTTCGAAATCGTCAGAAACAAGGTATAAAAGTTTCTAAAATATGTACATTTAAATTACATCAAAATTATACGAACTGAAATGAATAAATGATGACCTAATGGTATAAAAGTTTTTAGAGATAAAAAAGGCTAACTTGATAAAGAAAAATAAAGGAGTGCATTGATAAAAAAAAAATTAAATTAAAATACCCAATGCAATTTGATAATCCATTAAGGTTGACAAAAATGATCTCACCTTTATTTTTACTATGATTTCTGTTTGAATCTAAATCTTTATAAAAAAAAACTATCTAAAAATACTTTTTATTCTAAATCTTTCAAAAATGTAACAAATAGATAAAAACACCTCAAAATAATGTGTGAATCAAATAAATCGTCTAACATTACAAATATTTCAAATATATCATTGATTTTATTAAATGATACTCACGTATATTCATATGTCAAACTTCATTATTTATATGTCAAACTCCATTGAATAAAGTTGTTTTATTTAAAGACTAAATTGATAATAAATAATTAAATATAGAGATCTAGTTGTTATTAACTAATTAAATAAGTATTACAATTAGATGACTGATCAAAGCATTTTAGGTACATGTTTTTAGCTTTTCACTGTGACATTTTAAAAGCTCTTTATAGCTAAGACTAATTTTTTAGCTTGTTTCAAAACTTTTGGTCGAAATTGAATTTTAATTTTATTATTTGTATATTAACCTCTGCTCGCTCTGTAGACCATAACTTGAGCTCTGGATATTAAATTGACGCATGCGAGCAGACGTTGGAAAGCTAAAAATTAGAGTTACAACTTTTGTGTTGGAATAAAAGCCCAATGCCGAACTTTACTAGGTCAAAACTGCAGATTTCGTGATTTGAACTTTTGTAATAATTTTAAGTAGTGAACCACTTGTTTTAAAGCCCAAAAAACGAGTACAATATATTTGGAGATTTCTTCTATTTTGGGATACACTGTGTTTTTCGGATTCAGAAAAAGAAAATCAATTCTTATTTTATTTCTTTATTTCATAGAAGGCTAATTTTTCTCAGATTGATCAACTGTTCAGAGTTTCATCAACACCTTGAGGTTCAGTTTATAATATTAATTTCAAGTTGTGATTCTATTTCTCTTTATTCGATTATATTATTATTCTGATTGCTTAATTCGAATTTCAATAGGATTGATTAAATTAGTTTGACAGAATTCAGTTTCTTTATTAATTAAATTATAGTTTTGCGACGCTTGATCGTCGACTGTAATACATCGATGACTGTGATGCTTAATCCAATCAAAGAAACCGAATTCACATATGATTTATTACGCTTGTTTGATCAATTCTATAGTCAAATAGGAATACAGTCACGGTTTAGAAATTAAATCCGTAGATAGAATCGATGATAGGTCTGAAACTCTGGAATCAGTGGATTAATCATTTTCTTAATCTGTTTGAACAAAAAAATTGAAAACTCCCATTTCTAATTTCGACTATGAATTTGGCTAATATTATCATATCAGAAGTCTTTGCGAAACGACTCGAGTTATTACCCCTACATACGTTTTATTATTTGTATTTGACCCGTGTGCGGCAACGAATCAATGACTCTAATATTACTTAGTCTTTTTTATGTAATTTTAGTTTAGTTATTTGGCAGTTTTGGTTAATTGCTCTTGTTATTTGGGAGTTAGTTATCTTTGATTAAAATTTTTGTTATAGTCTAATTGAATTTGTTTTCCTTTCTAGATGTTGATATAAAAAAGGGTTCTCTAACTTTCATCATTTTGTATCGTTCACATTATTGATTGAATAAAGATGGATCATTATTACTCAACTTCTCCCCCATGTTAATATGGTATCAATAGCAATTCTACGATCCTCTTTCATTTTGCCTCGTTCCTTTCTTCCACTTCTGAAAATCTTTCTGGGTTCATCGCATCTCCATGGCTGATGACATTACTCTCTATTCTAATTTTGCAACAAATGCATCAAATTCCTATTATTTGTACCCTAATGAAAACCCTTCTTTAGTGCTTGTAACCCCATTGTTGGATAGCAAAAATTATTGGTCCTAGTTGCGCACAATGAAAGTGGCTTTAATCTCTAAGAAAAAATTAAGTTTGTCGATGGCTTATTTCCTCAACCCGCATCAACAAATCTTCAACACGATCAATGAATTAGGTGCAACAACATCGTCTTCTCTTGGTTGCAGCGATCGATTTTGGAAACCATCAACAAGTCCATCCTATGGATTGACAAAGCAATCCCCAATTGGAAAATCCTTGAACAACGATTCTCGCAAGGTGACGTTTTCCGTGTTTATGATATTCGAGATGATTTAACAAAATTGCAACAAGGAACCCTAGATGTCTCAAATTATTTCACCCAACTTACTTCAACGTGGAAAGAAATAGAAAACTTCCGCCCTACTCGTGATTGTGTTTGCGCAACTATGTGCACTTGCGACACCACCACTGATCTCAGAGAATACAAAGAGCAAGACAAGGTAACTGTAATTATGTGCACTTACCGTTATCGGCATTGTTAATCACGACCTTCTCGCCCCCTTTTCCCCCCGTTGGAAATGACGAGTTTTTGCCAGCTTAATTGATAGTGGAAATGAATGGACGACAGTACTTATCCCTCAAGTACCGGGTTCGATTCCCACGGAAGGCAAAAACTCGCTATTTCCAACGAAGGGAAAGGGGGGCGAGAAGGCCGTGATTAATAGTGCCGATAACGGTAAGGGTCGAGCTGTTACAGTAATTAAATTTCTCAAAGGGTTAAATGAGCAGTATTCACAAGTTCGTTCACATATAATGTTGATCGATCCTTTACCTTCTCTTGATAATACTTTTTCACTCATTCTTGGTCAATACTGCTCAAAATGAGATCAACTATGTAAAAATATGTCTTGATAACAATTTTAATATAACAAATCTGGGAAAATTAATGTATTTCCTTGGTTTAGAAATTGCCCAATCAGATAAAGGCTTTTCATAAAGCAAAGGAAATACACTCTTGACCTTTTAGAGGATACTGGAATTATTGCTAATGGCTTTCCTCCTTTTGAAGACAAGTCATTATATAGGAGATTAATAGGAAAACTTATTTATCTTACTACTACTCGGCCTGACATATCATTTGTTGTTTAAGAGCTTAACCAATATGTGTCTAAGCCTAATCAAGTTCATTATAAAGCAGCCTTTAAAGTTCTGCATTATTCTGCAAAAGGATTGTTTTATTCTGTTTTTTTCTAAAATTTATTTTTTTGGTTTTGCAGATTCTGACTGGGCTATTTGCCCCATCACTCGTAGATCAGTCACAGGTCTTTGTGTCTTCTTAGGACATTTCCTCATCTCTTGGAAGTCGAAGAAGCAACCAACGGTGTCCAGATCGAGTTCTGAAGCTGAATATAGGGCGTTAGCTAGCCTAACATGTGAGTTGCAGTGGCTGGATTTTCTGCTCCAAGACCTCGGTATCACACTTTCAACACCTACTTCCATATTTTGTGACAATAAGTCAACCATTTACTTGACACACAACCATACCTTTCACGAAAGAACAAAACACATTGAAATTGACTGCCACTTAATTAGATAGAAGATCAATCTTGAACTTGTCAAGCTTTTTTCTGTACTTTCCACGACCCAAATTGCAGACATTTTTACTAAACCATTGCTCAATTCCTTTCTTTGCTCAGCTAGTTTCCAAGCTTGAACTATTAGATATCCACAATTCAGTTTGTGGAAGAGTATTACAACTGGATGACTCTAATATTACTTTAGTCTTTTTTTTTTTAATTGTAATTTTAGTTTAGTTATTTGGCAGTTTCAATTTTGACTAAGTGACTTTGTTATTTGGGAGTTAGATATTTTTTTATTAGGATTTTTGTTAGCGTCTAGTTGAGTTTGTTTTCCTTTCTAGATGTTGATATAAAAAAGGTTATTTACCTTTGATCATCTTGTATCTTTCACATTATTGATTGAATAACGATGAAGCATTATTTAGTTTACTCAACTTCTCCTCCATGTTAATAATAAAGACCAATATAAGAATGTTTATATCTAAAATTTGAGAGACAGACAAATGAAATTACATTTTATAGAGTTAAGTTTCATAAAACAATAGAATTAAATATGTATTTAACATATTCATAAGTAACAAAATTTATAGAATTTAATAGTTTACTCCCAAAATAATTATAATTATATATTTTATTTTGATTATTCTTCATACACCCTATATTTTGAATGATTATCCTTTTAATTCATATTTTTTTGGTTTTTCAAAAACAAAAAACTCCCAAAATAATTATTTTGTAAGAAAAATAATTTATGGTCCAAAAACACACACTTGAATTGAATGACACAAAACTATTTTTCTTTATGATGTTTATTTTTAAGTTGGTTGGAAAATTTCCTCCCAACAATTTATTTCAAGTTGAGTCAAAAGAAAAAATAATAATGTTTTCGAAAAAAAAAAATGTAATGAACAAGTGGTAAGCTGTAAGCCTCGTCAAAAGGAATCCATGGACTCAAACCTAAAAATTAGAGCTATCAAAATGAGTTAGTTCAAATAGGTTAATCCGTCCAGCTAAAACATAAGGTTTGTGTTTAATAATTTCAGTCTGAATTTAGGACTATTTAGTTCGGTTTGAATAAATCTGTTATCTATTAAGATTAGTCTATATAGGTATCGAGTAATCCGCAATCCACATAACTAATTTTTTAAAAAATTAAATAGTAAAATTATCCCCAAAAAAAGCCAGATCCAACCCACTTAACTTTTACCCATCCATGAACCCAACATGTGGTGTACCATTTAATAAGGTTGAGAGGAGAGTCTTTAAAAAATATCAGAAATTTTTGAATGATGATTGTTCTTTTGTTTCAAGAAATACTTCTTCTAAAGATGTTTAGAAAATTTATGAGGAAAATAAACAGAAGCTAAAATCACAATTGACTCAAATTCGAGGGATATTTTGCTTGATTTCTGATAATTTAAAATAAGATTCTAGTGTTTTTTCCATCACTTTGGATAATACTTATGCAAGTGATAGAAACATGTAATGAGTGCTGTGCTAATAGACATATATGAATTAATTGTTTAGGCTAAATACCACCTGTGATCCCTTAACTTAATTTCAGTTAACGATTTAGTCCTTTATCTTTTTTTTTTCCCGATTTGGTCCTTTATGTTTTTAAATAATTTCAGCGTTACCCTTTAAGTGGAATTTCGTTAAGAAAAAGTTAAAAAAATCTCTCCTCCGTGTTCAGAAAAAGTTACCCTTTATGTTTTGCAAATATTTCAGAAAAATATTCAAAGTTTGTTATAAGTTTGGTAGTATGATTGATTCGTTAAAACTGAAGCTATAATGTGTTTATACTCCATATACATCACTTTAGATCAGTGACAATCGTTCCTAGAGGTTTGATGAACATATGCAATGATCTAAATGAGAGATTTTTTAACTTTTTCCTAACAGAACCCTACTTAAAGGGTAACACTGAAATTATTTAAAAACATAAATGACCAAATCGGGAAAAAAAAAGATAAAGGACTAAATTGTTAACCGAAATTAAGTTAAGGGACCACGGGTGGTATTTAGCCAATTGTTTATTATTAGTTTAGTTATCATTGATATTATCTTGAAAACTTTACAAGTCTATTTTGTTTTCTATTTTGAAACATAACTCATTAGGTTGGAACCTTGCATATTGAAACAAATGTTGATTTATTTTATATTTTGAAACATTTGCTTACGATATATATTTTTTTGCTCATAAAGAATATATATTTTTTGCTTATTAATAATATATGTTTTTTTTAGTAGCGTAAACAATTTTTTCAAATATATAAAATTACTTCATAAATTATTTATACTTATTTAGTATTTTTTTTGTTTATTTATAAAAAAAAAATGAATGTTATTTTAAAAGAAAAAAATTGAATAAATTTCAAAGACAAAATTTTTATTTTATTACAATATATATTATATCATTTGATTATCACATGACATATATTATATAATATTTTATCAGTCAATATTAAAATAAACTTTTTGGCCCAAGAAAAGAAATTCACAACCCGTTAAGGGTGGCCCTAAGTGCAACCCGTCATGGATTACCCATAGCAGGCCCGCCCGGGCTTAAGCCTAAAGCCTACATAGCCCGGGTCACTTCTGCTTCCTTCCTTCCTCACGAATCGTCAGTCTCCTTCGGCGGCTGAAGTTTCTCATTTCACCGCCATTGTCACCACCAATCAGCTTCACCTTGTTCGGTACAATTGCAGAACCAAGGTATCACAATCTCTTCGTAATTCCGTGTAATAATTCTTATATACGTGCTTCAATCATTAGGTTTTTTCTTTTAAAATTTCAATTTCAATTTTGTGGACTTGATTTTAAGATGTAATAAATAATAGAGGACTTTACTGTGATTTTAAATATATTGATTCTTGAATGAATCTTTGAAACTTGAAAAAGATGAATAGTGAGATGGCGTATTATTCCAAAGTTTCAATTTATGAATTTTTGTGAGAAAAAATTAGGAGTTGTGAATTTTGGTTTTGGTTCTGAGAAAAAATAAAATTTGTAGTTATAAAATTTGAACTGAACAATTCTCTTCAATCTTGTGTCTTAGCCTATTCCCATAGGGATTTCATCAAAATTGTTTTGAAGCTTTGATAAAATCGCGTTGGGAACAGGCTAAGACATGAGATTGAAGACTCAAATGTGGAACCAAACTTATGCTTAAGCTGAAAAACTAGTGAAATGGATCCTCTGTGAGGCTATAGCGATTGATGAAAAAAAAACCGAAATTATTACTATAAAATGCAAGCACTTGGATAACATAATCTTAAACTATCTTTGCTTTGTATTGTGTCATACCGTTAAGGACTAATTGCTCTATAAAAAATTTATCTTGCACAGATATTTAAACTATGGTCTTGACTAATGATGCATTTGATGCAACTATATCATGCAAATTTTTGTATGGTGTTTAGGCTGTGGGGAAAATGTGTTTCACAGTTGATGGCCTATTGCATATATTTCCGTACACAAGAATTTTTGTTTTAATTTTTTTTTTTCATGTTGCGCCAACACATTGTGTCTTGTTATCTTATTTTGGATAATTCGCCGTTAGTTTTATCATGTTGTCTCTTTGGTGTTGGATTGCGTATCTGACTGTTGCATTTGTGACTTTAAGTGTTTCGTTAAGATTGAATATATATATATGTTTGTGGGCGCGCGCGCGTGCGAACGTAAATACCCAGAAACTTTATTTTTGTTGGCTTATTATTACTCTCTTCTATAATTCATAACAGGAGTTTTATGAGCTGGATATATATAGATAGTGGTTTAATTGCTTAATTATTACTCTCTTTTATAATTCATTAAGATTGTGCCTTTCTTACAGGATTCGGAAACACTTCTACCTCATGTATGCAAAAGATATACATCTCTGTCTCTTCTCTTTTTCAAAATATAAGATCTCTTGATTTGAATATAACAACAGTACTTGGCAATTGAATTTGTGTCATTTAAGTATAACCGATGTTTGTTAACTCATTCTGTTTGTTAACTCTCTGTCCCAATTTGAAATTCTGGATCGGTTTGCTTTGCTCAGTTCAGTTGATATTTTTCCACAGGAGAAAATGACATATGAAATTACGACGAGCAGTGAGATAGATAATGAATTTGACGATTTTAACAGTTCGAAGCGACCAAAAATGACATCTAAAGTATGGGAAGAAATGCAGCGCATTCAAACAACCGACGGTAGTAAAGTTCTATGCAAATACTGTGGAAAGCTGTTACAAGATAACTGTGGAACTTCTCATTTGAAGCGACATTTAGTCATATGCCCCAAGCGTCCGAAACCAGGGGGTGTTATTACTCAAGATTCAATGTCTTCACAATATCTCCGAGGTACCTATAGTGCCAAAGGTTAGCGCCTCCCCCAAATTCATGCTATCTCCATTTTTCTTTACTCAATTAGCTGCCATATAGCTTTATCGAGTTTAGTACTCTGTCGTGAATGAACTGAAACAAAGACCTAAACCAATTAGCAGTTCAAAATATTTAAAAAATTGGGATTGACATAGTTTCTTTATGGTTGTAGGCTTCGAGATTTGCTTGCAAGTATAGTTGATCACTTGCTCATTAGTCTCTTTAGTTTTGCTCTACTTTTTCTCACCTACATCCATTAGGAGTCATTTTAGCGGTAAGAGTTTGACCCGATAACTTTAAGAACATAGTTCAAATCTCCTTGGAGACAGTTGTAAAATTGCCATTAATAATAATACTTTATCTCACCTATAAAAACACTATAGTTGAAAAACAAATGCCACATCATATAGTAGCCACAGTAGGTTGAGATTGATTGTGATTCGTGACAGCTTTAATGTTTTCTATATCTATAGTGGTAGAAACTTGATTTCCTGTCCTGTGTTTTGTAATTAAATTTTGCATTTCTTACAATTGAAATGTGGCTGTATGTGATTTTTTCATTTGTTCATAGTAAATAAAATTTGGTTACCTTTTCATCACGACTACTAACTTTTTTCTTTGTGTTGAAGAATCTGGATTAAGCAAAGCGCTTATGGTTCGCCCATTAAAGGTCGAACCTCAATCCCAGGTTGTGTGTTTTTCTCAGCCTCCAAATCATCAAGCTTCAACTGTTACTATTGCATCGATCGAAAATGCGTCCAATCCCATTAAAGAACTAAATCCCAAAACCAGTTCCACTATGTTACTGCCTAGCATCGAATCTCCCCGTAAACAAGAGGAACTACCTCTGGATGATGTAGAAATGAAAGCATTTTATGCTTCTCTCGATGCTGAGGCCTCATTTACGTCAACATCCCAAGATACCACAGTTATTGCTGAATCATCCAACGCTGCGCCTTGTGAAGAAACCAGCAAAGCATTGAAAACACTGCAAGATCTTCTCTCCAAAGAGTTCCCAGTTCTATTGCAGACTGAACAGTGCGGTACCATGAAATCTACAGTAGAATACTTTTCCAAGTTGTCTGCAGTCAACGGAATCTCGACGGAAATGAGGTTGTTGATATTAGAAGTTTCTCGAGAATTCACTCGCTGGAGTTGCGACTACAACGATGCTAGTAAGAAAATAGAATCTGCAAACTCCAACTTTGTGAAAGCCGATAAACTCGAAGAAAGTCTTGAAGCAAACAAGAACGAGTTCAAGGACGTTGTGTCGTTAGAAAATGAGTTGTTCAACCAGCTGACAACTTTGGAGCAAAAAAAGAAAGAGCTAGAAGAGCAAGTAGATGCAATCAAAGCTAACATATCTGTGTTTCAATCGGCCAAGATCACGGCTACGAAGAGAAAAAGAGAAGTTTTTGAAGAAGCTAAGACTCTTAAAGCTCAAAGAGATGAGTTGAGGGAGCAAGTTCCTCACTTGAAGGAAGAGAGGGAAGTGGCCAAGATAATGCAAGAAAATATTCAAGTTGAATGGTCAAAGCTAGGAGAAAAATTTAACAAAAGCTTAAATGGGGTAAATTCTGAAGACTTGGATGCTAAATCTTCCATTCAGGCTTGTCAATAAGAAAACTGCATATAACACACTGAATTTCAATTTTAACTATATCAGATACTTTGATACTAATTCCATGATGTGTTAAAAAAGAGCTGTCATATTTACTGTACTGCCATAGTGAGAAAGGAAACATTTTATCAATTGATTTTAATCTCATTTCCTTGGAAAAAATATTTGTGCAAGCCCTTCCTACTTTATGATTTAATATTGAAAATGGGAAAAATCAAATAAATGATTAGAAATTACAGCAAGTTTGTTATATTTAGCTTACTACATAAATCTGACTCCAGAAATAATATATTTAAACAGCTTTGGATTGATAATTCTGTGTGTATGTAAAAAAAGAAAAATAAGAATAGCTTGCTTAGGAGTATTGATATAGATGCAACTTCTCCAAGTTAACTAACCCAATCCTTCATCTGATTTTTTGTTTACATAATTATCTAATAAGGGTTTATTTGATCAAATCATGTTTCTTTCAAAAAATAATCATTTACAAGATTTTCTTTGCAGAAAAAACAAATAAAAAATGCATGTAGCAAATGAATATTAAGAATATATATAAACTAGTATAAGTTGTAATTAATAATACCTTAAGGATCTTTGACAAATAATACCTTAGAGATATCTTTGGTTAGAAAAAGAGAAGGGGAGGGGTAGAGAGGGAAGGAATTTTTAAATGGTTGTTTTTGGTTCAATGAGAGGGAAAATTTTAGATGGTTTTAAGTTATATGGGCTCTCTTCCCTCCAAATCTCTCTACATGGAAGGAGAACAAAAATCACTTGAAGAGCGATTTTACTCTTCTTCCTTCTTAAAATTTGAACCAATTACATCTTTTTAACAGTATTACCTCTCCTCCCCTCTCCTCTAAATCCCTCCAAGCAAACATACCCTTAAAGAATCTGCTTGGTTCAACCGAGGAAAAAAAGAAGGATTTTAATGGTAAAGAGAAGGAGGAGAGATGAGAGAATATAAATTTTAATTAAATATATGTATGGTTCAAATAAGAAGAGAAAAAAAAAATAAATTTTCTTAAGTCCATGTTTGGTTCACAAGGGAATGAAAGACATTTTAAGGCTAATTTATGGTTTTATCCCTATAATTTTACCACACTCATGATTCTAAAATTATTCATTTCATAATTGCAGCCACACATAATGCATAATCACAAATACACACCAAATAATATTCTCCATAAACATGTACCAAATATATATATATACTCCATCGACATGAAAACTCAATACTCTGAAACTATAAATAATCAAACACAAATGTTCTAACAAAATATTCACTATTCAAAATTATTAGAGCACTTCCAAAATAGACCAATGAACTATATATAAGTGACTCATTAAAGTGCAAATAAAATATTCATAAACATCATATAGCAATTACAATAGGATTGTTTGCCGAATATTCTTACAGTATTTCTTGCTGAATCTTTTGAGGGTCTATTCTTAATATATTTTTACTAGTTTTAGTGTTACCAATTCGATACATTACTTCTTCAAGAGTCCTTTCACACTTAAAATTCATACTGTTACTAAGATCTAACCCCATAAAATTTAATTAAATTTATTATTTTGCCTAAAAAATATCGATAAAATTAAATTCTACATAATATATAACTCATATACTACAACTATATATAGATATATAATACAATACAGAAGCATATAAAGGAAATAAAATAGAATACAAATAAAACAAAAAAGAAAATAGAATACAAACAAAACAAAATACATGAAAACATAAAAAATGGAAACATAGTAAAAAAAATAATTTGGCAAATGACGTGAAATAAAATATTGCCTGAAAGAGATTAGCAAGTGACCAAAACAGCAGGCCTAAGCACTAAACACCAAAGCAAAAGACAAAGTTCCAACTTAGTTAAGAAAGAGCAGCAACAAAAATAAGTTAGAAAGATAACTTCAATTTTTAATATTCCCATAAAAATCATTTAGGATTTTATATAAAAAAAGATAATTTTGTCAACATAATAATTATTTTTTTGACATTTTTTTCATCTTCTCCAAACCCTCCAAAACTAGGAAAAGCAAAAAATGGGTCTAAGAGAATTTTTTTTTGTAGCTTAGAAAAGATTATAAATTATATCATAATTAACTCACACAACTGTGAAATTTCAAGTTCGAACTCAGAATAAAACTTCCAACCTAGATATCAATATTTACCGAGTGAACACTTTAAGAGAGATTTTAATTAGTGTTTTTTCTCTTTTTATAAATAAAACCAAACATATATAGTTTAATTAAATATTCGCTTCCCTCTCATCTAATCTACCTTCAACCAAATCAACCTTAAATAAATTAAATAATACACCTTATAAAAAGAGAAAGCATGTTGAAACCAAAAGAAAAGCATAATAGATATATTATTGGTTAGTTTGTTATACAAATTAAGTACAATAGTTAATTAATATAATTAGTTATACTAATTTACTAACTAATTATTTTTGATTGGTCATATAAATCTTATCTTATGTATATTATTTGACATACGTTAATAATTTTCTCATTATTCAAATATATATATATATATATATATATATATATAT
>JBBPBQ010020322.1:43549008-43629823 GCA_037974755.1 Cicer yamashitae | reverse complement strand
AATGATTTATACCTAAAATTATATTAATAATAATAACTAACTAAACCAACATTAGTGGACTTAGATGAGTAATATTGATTCTGATTATAATAAATTAAGTTTGATGTTTCTAAAATAACTTTTTTTAGAGAGATGTGTTCATCTTCAACTTTTAATTTTGTAAGAAGCATAAGTGATATAAATGTGAAAAATGCATCAATTATTTAAATACTTTTTTAAAAAAACATTAAGCTAAATTAAACATTTATAATAGAGTTCTTTTATTTAAATGCTTAAAGTGATTCTGTATATACATATAATTCATTTTATAATATTTTAATCATAATATTTAGTGAATACTATTTTCTTCAACCAAACACACGATTTTTTTATTAATTATTAATCCCACCAATAACTCTATTATTTTAACAATACTAATTTATTTTAACACAATATATATATATATTCTTATCACAGCCATGGAACATGTCAAAAAATACTTAAAAAGTCTAGTCAACTGTTGACTTTGTGGCCAATAATTTTAGAATAGTAATCATATACATTTTTAATAACTTTATCATTGGTCAATAAACTAAGAAAATAGGACATAAAGAAATGATTCATTGCGTAAACTTTATTGCATATAAAACATATATCATAATAGCCTCACATTTTCTTCTAAAAGAAAGAAACATAATCTCAAAATTCACATGGATTCTTCTTCTTTCAACCATGGATATGTTTACCATGTTTTCTTAAGCTTTAGAGGAGAAGATACACGTGAGACTTTTACTGGCCACCTTTACAATGCTCTTGATCAAAGAGGAATCAACACTTTCATAGATGATGAAGGGTTAAGAATAGGTGAAGAAATTTCACAATCTCTTCTTAAAGCAATAGAAGAGTCAAGAATTTCCATCATCATATTTTCTAAGAACTATGCTAATTCAACTTGGTGTCTTGATGAACTTGTGAAGATTCTTGAGTGTAAAAAGGAGAAAGGACAAATTGTTTGTTCGGTTTTTTACGACGTTAATCCGTCAGACGTGAGACACCAGAGAGATACTTATGAAGAAGCTTTTTGTATGCTTGAAGAAAAATTTAGAGATAATATGGAAAAAGTGAAGAAATGGAGATTGGCTTTGACTCAAGCTGCAAATCTTTCTGGATGGCATTTCAATAATGGGTATTTATTGATTTTTCACCAATTATTTTGTTATATATAAACCAATCATATTTCATTTGAAAAAATATTTAAAAGTAAGAATACAATTTAAAAATAAGTAATCTAGTTTTATAAATAAATTAAATTATTAAAAGTAGTTTTTATTTAAACAATATAATTTATATAAATATTTATAAGCATGTTTCCATGTAGACGATCCTCTTCAGTGGCATAAGATTCATTGATATTGTTGTATACTTGTATTATATAAACATGTAATTTTATATAATTTTAAGTCAAAAACAATTTAGAGAATATAATTGATTTTTTTAAATATTATTTTGAAAAAATTAAATAAGATCAACTACTTTTTTTTAAAAGGTGTGAGTTAGATTTTTTATATATAAGTTCAAAAAGGGAATAAGAAATTTTAACTGTGGACACTAAATCATGTGCATGTACAATGGAAAGATGATATGGCTCAACAATTTAAGTAGTGATAGTGGAATGAGAATAAGTATATATGAGGAGTTGCTTCTAAACTTTGGCCCCCTACTTTTGTAAACAACCTCTAGAAGTGTATTTTATGACAAAATTGTATTTTTATCAAGTAGTCACACTAATAATGTACTTCGGAATAATACATTTAAAAAAAATTAATTTTCTTTTTCAAAAATACATTTTTATAGAAATGTACAATTTTTTTCTATCCAAAAATATAATTGAAAATAGGGTTGTCAACAAAGTGGAATAGAAGTTGAGCGTACTCTTTCGTAGTAAAACAATATAAAATTTAACTTTAAAATACATAAAAAAATTTATATAATATTACTGTGAGTCTTGTAAAAACAATAAAAATAACATATAAAATAAACTTATACACATATTATATATTATATGAAAAGATAAATAAATATAACATATAAAATACTTAAATATATACGTACAAATATTATTTTTAATAAATTATCAAAGAACAGAGTCCCCACAGAACTGGGTATGATCTCCGTTCCCGTCTCCAAACCACTCTCAGGGGACTTTCTCCCCATTCTCATCCCCATTCTTCATAGAAATCCTCACTTATAGGAATAAGTGACATCGTTATTGAAAGTATGAATTTTTAGAAAAATAATAAAATAAAAGTAGAGCGGTTTCTTCTCTCTCCAATATTCTCAAAAGCTGTCAAATAGTATTTAGATTCACTAATCTAAAATTGTAAAATACATTTTTATATCTACTAATCCAAACACATTTTTAAGAGTTTTGAGAATACTATGAAAAAGGAAAAAGCCCTTAAAAGTAGCACTCCTAAACTAATTACTAAATCTAATAAAGCCCAAAAGCCTCCACCATCTCTTCCATTGAACCAATGAAATTCCCCATATGAATCCTCCTACTATATAACTAATAACACTAAAAAGATATTTTGTGTGAAAAAGATTATTAGGTGGTAGAGTGGGTTTTTATAGAGAGGAAAAAACTATTCAATGACCCTATGTCATCATCTTATTGTAACAAAACAAAAACTTTAGCATTAAGTAGAAGATAATGATCATTTTTTTTTCTATGGTTGAAATAGTAATTTAAATAATACTGATTCGATAAAAATCAAGGTAAATATATATGTATTTCGTATTGAATCGAAATCAATCGAGTCACCGTCTTATCCATGAAGAAGAAAAAAAAATCATAAACTATTACTTTTAAAATGTATCTTCAAATTTTTTATGTTTTTAAGTATAGTCTATATTAAACAACTTATGAATGTGGTGGACCGTAAAATTCACCTAGAATAATAATAACTGTTGCAAAAGTATAATATATGCTCTTTATAATTTTCAGGTATGAATTTAAATTTATCCAAAGTATAGTAGATGAAGTATCAAGAAAATTGAATAGAATCCCTCTAAATGTTGCAACACACCCTATTGGACTACAAGCTCGTGTATCAGATGTTACATCACTCTTACAACTTGAATCCAATGATGTTAAAATGATAGGAATTCACGGCATCGGCGGAATCGGCAAAACAACGATTGCAAAAGCTGTTTACAACACAATCTACAATCGATTTCGATACGCGAGTTTCCTCGCAAACGTCAGAGAAAATTCAAGGCATAAGTCTGGCTTAGTGAAACTCCAAGAAATACTTCTTTTTGAGTTACTTGGAGAGCAAGGAATTAAATTAGGTAATGTTGATAAAGGAATCAATGTAATAAAAGATAGGTTATGTAGAAAAAAAGTTTTACTTGTTATTGATAATGTTGATGATGTTGAACAATTACAAGCTTTAGTTGGAGGATTTGATTGGTTTGGTTTAGGAAGTAAGATCATCATAACCACTAGAGATAAACATTTGTTAACTTCTCATGAAATTGGTTTAACTTATGAGGTTAAGAAGTTGAATCATGTTGAGTCTCTTCAATTGTTTAGTTGGAATGCATTTAAAAGAAGCGAACCGGATGCTACTTTTTTCGATGTTTCGAATCGCGCTGTTGCGTATGCAGAAGGTCTTCCATTGGCTTTAACTGTTTTAGGTTCTGATTTGTGTGGTAGAACCATTCATCAGTGGAAATCTGCATTGGATAAGTACAAAAGAAGTCCTAATAGGAAAGTTCAGGATATACTTAGAATAAGTTTTGAGGGTTTGGAAGAAAATGAAAAGGAGATTTTTCTGTATATAGCTTGTTTCTTTAAAGGTGAGATTATGGAATACGCTGCGAAGGCGTTGCGCGCGTGCGATCTGCATCCGATTATCGGTGTTGCTGTGCTTGTTGATAAGTCTTTGATAAACTTGGATGAAAGAGGTGTTTTGTCAATGCATGATCTTATACAAGATATGGGGAAGGAAATTGTTAGGCAAGAATCGCCGTTGGATCCTGGAAAACGTAGTAGGTTGTGGTATTATGAAGATGTTCTTCGAGTACTTGCCGATGGAACAGTAAGATCCATATCTTCGTAGATGTATTCGATTTTAACATGTTAGATATGTTTGAATAAAATCAATCTTAGTTCTACTGTTGATTCTAATTTGAAGCTAGAATTTGAAACTGTTACTTTCTGAATTGATTTTCAGGCTCAAATTATTGTTGAACTTACTATTATGATGTTAATATGTGAATGTATCCATATTATTAATTTTCTAAAATCAATTCATTCAAAATCGATTTTTGTCATGCAAGAATGTTGTTGACATTGCTTAACATGTAATCTTTTTAAGGGAACTGATAAGATTCAAGGTATAATGTTGAGTCTACCTGAAAAGCAAGAAGTGAAGCTAAAAGCTGAAGATCTCAAGAAGATGAGAAACCTTAGAATGTTGATAATTAAGAATGCTGAATTTTTTGGAGAGAATTTACTTCTACCAAACAACTTAAGGATGCTTGATTGGGAGGAATATCCTTCTCTATGTTTATCATCTGATTTCCTTCCTGAGAAAATTGTAATGCTAGAATTGCGGCGCAGTCATCTAACATTGGACAAGCCATTCAAGGTATGAAGACGATTTATATCGCACACAAATTTCGACAATAATTTAGATGGTTAACGCATTTCATGTTAATTATATTCAATATTGCAATTTATTAACCATCCACTGAATGCAATTAACCAAGATTTTGAACGTTATTAACCACAATTTTTTAGATGTTTATTTGAACCAAAAACATAGTTAATAGATATTATGTATTCTCTTTGACCTTTAATATAAGCACCAATGAGTCAAAGAAAGTTGATGTATTTTATTTAAATTTTGGACCAAATACATCAATTTTTGCTTTTATTTAAGGACAGAGGGAGTTTACTTGAAGACCTAAAAATCATGTATATTTGAATACAATTTAAATGATTAATGTATATCATATATATTTGAACACTTGATATTTGTGGTAAACGAAGTTCAAAATCATGGTTAATTATGTTCACTAGATGATTAATGAATTGTTACACTTTGTTATATCCATTAATCATTTACATAACGTAATTAACCAGATATTTTAACTGCGCTAATTGTTGTCAAAATATCATTTTTTATTTATAATTACTTTTTGGTTCTTTTTTCATGTTCTTAGATATATTATGTTTATTCAAAAAGTAACCATTTCAATTTGTGTTTTACAGAACTATGCAAACATGACTTCCCTGAATCTTAGTTCATGTGAACTCCTTACAAAAGTACCTGATGTTTCTGGAATACCAAACTTAGAGCAAATCATTCTAGAAGATTGTACAAACTTAGTTGAGATTCATGAATCACTTGGATCATTAGATAAACTAGTTTACTTAGGTGTTGAAAGGTGCACTGAACTAAAGAAGTTACCAACTGTCCTAAACATGCCATCATTATCATGCATTGCTCTTAATGGTTGTTCTCAACTTGAAAACTTCCCAGATTTGTTTGGAAATATGGAAAATCTTCGAATCGTCGAGGCGGAAGAGACAGCAATACAAGAATTGCCTTCTAGTATTGTTAATTTCAACAACCTTCAGATTTTAGTACTAAAGTCTTGCTCAAATCTTAAGAATCTTCCAAGGAACATTTCTTTGTTGCCAAATCTTCAGTTACTTGATATTTCTGGTTGTCCAAAACTTCAACTATTTCAAGAGAAGCTTAGTTGTTATAGCACACAAAATTTAGAGTCCAATGAATGTTCATTACCATCAAAACCATGTGTAGATTTTGACTCTTTAGGCATACAATCTTCACATGGTTTTCATTTATTGGAAGATCTTGATCTTAGTGATTGCAATCTATCAGATGATGATCTACATATCCTTAGTTGTTTTTCCAAACTCAATTCCTTAGACATATCAAGAAACAATTTTGTAACCCTACCTAAATGTTTCAACAGACTTAGTAGCTTGCAGGAGCTTTACATTTCCAATTGCAAGAATTTTCAACAAATTTCTGGGATTCCACCTAATTTAGAACATATAGATGCTACTAGTTGCACATTGTTGAATTCAGAATCATTGAACCTGTTGTTATGCCAGGTTTTTCTCTATCACTTTGACTCTGAGCATGTTTGAATTGAATTATTTGAGTTTATAAGAATTTGTGAAGTTGTGAGACTATTTAGGAGAACTTATGGAAACAACTTATGACTATGCTGTTTTCATCTTATTTCCATAAGCTCTCCATGATAGCTTATGAAAACAGCTTATAGTTTATATCAAAACAATTTGACTTTATTTTATCTTTTGTTATGGAAATAGCTTATACATAAAAATTTATGAGTTTAATGGGCATACATTGTCAATGTAAACAATTTTGCGTTGATTGTGTAGTTATTTTATGATGGCAGTTACAAATGTGTGGTGAGATGACAAAATCAATAGTTCTTATTGACTTTCCATGTAAAATTGGTTTACATCGCCAGTGTACGGTTGTTTCCTCAACATTTATATGATAAGCGTGCATGTTATAAGCGCTTAATTAAACTATTTATCCAAACATGACCCCGTCTCTTTCTGAGTACTTGGTAGGTATGCTAAGTCACATCACAATTCTTTTGTATCAGGGATTACATAAGGCATTTAAATTTGAAGTTATAGTACCAAGGCCAAGGATACCAATGCCAATCAAGTTCAACTACCATAACAAAGGAGGATCCATTTCATTCTGGATTGGCCAAAAGTTCCCAAGAATTGCTCTTTGCTTCATTTTTGAACTAGGAAATAAAAGAATTGGTTTCTTTGCATGTGAAGTTCAGATATCTATTAATGAACAAAAAGCATCCAATAAAGAACAGTACTTCCTTTCAGTTTCTGGTGATCTTGTATGGCTGTATCATCAAGAAAACTTGATGGACTTAAATACATATTTACTGCATGAACAGAATAATGTGGAAGTTTCTTGCGAAATTATAGATGCGAGTAAAGGCGCAGATGTGATGATATACTATTGTGGAGTTCATGAGTATAAGGAAGATGAGGAAGTGAAGAAAACAAATTTGATATTGTGCACAAGTTCTAGTCCTTGTAATAATGATTACTTGGATAACACTCAATCTTCTAAGGAAATAGATGAAAATCAATGTCATTATGAAGATAGCTTGGGAATTGATTGCTGCTCCTTGAATGAGAGTTTAAGGCTTCATGAAATATCAGATGAACAGATGCAACAGATTTCGGCTTCGATTAGGCCAGAAATTATTGAAGTTAATGGAAAGACTATAGATATTTTGGCAGCTGATACAATACATGAAAGCAAGGACATATCTTCATTGGATATGCAGTTATATGGTGATAGAATTTGGGATCCAATGCTATTAGAGTATCAGTTGAACTGCCACACCTTTGAGAACAAAGGTAAAAGTGAACGGTGTCCAACTTCATTTTGAATTCAATAATTTCAAAACTTGTTCTTAACGGTTTTAGAAGTCTTTGCAATGGCATCACAAGCACAATTGCGGCCTCATCTGTCTGCATTTTACTACAATATAACAATTTGCAGTGTAATCACAACCGCAATTTAAAACTATGGACCTTGCTTTGACTTAGGCAAGATCTCGACTCGGATTAGTCAGCTCCAATGTAACTTATGGATAGAGTCAATAAACTAAATAACTAACTGGCAATAATGAAGGTTAAAAGAAAACAACTCAATCCACTAAATCTTTTTATTTACTTTAGAGAACCATGTGCAAATATTTTCAATGTTTTTTATCTTGCATCATGCATGAAGAGGAATCTATAAAGAAGAAATCACCTTCTCTCAAAAACAATAGATACCATTGATTAATAATATGATTTTATTTTCATGTAGAGCACACAAGTGATTCAGTTTGCACAGAAGTTGAGCCTACACTGGAAATATCTCTAGTTCATCCCAACAAATCTGCAACTAAAGCCTATGAAGAAGTTAATCTTAAGGAGGAGTCAGAATCGCATAAGAATATAAAAATGATGGCAGATGATGTCCAAGTGGAGCCACAAGGAAAACATGAGGTAAATTTATTTTTCCTCTTTCTTATCTCTGTAGCATTGACACTTCTGATGTGTTCTGGTGTTCGACACATGGTGTCCAATACTGACACGACACTGACACATTGATTACCTTCAGTTAATTCATTTTATAAAATTATTATCGGTGTCGACATGTCAGTGTTGTGTCAGGCGTCTGCGTTAGTATTTGTGGTTCATAGTTTCTTATAATATGGTAATACATCCACAATTTTCAATATTGTATTGACAACTCTACTAATCAGGCACCAATTATTGCTGCAAATGTTGTAAGCAACAAGGGAGAACTACAAGTGCAAGAGCATGAAGATAAGAGCAATGAAAATTCTTTGATTCATATGGAACACAAAAAATGTCAAAGTGAAGACAATATGGAAGCATTTTATGCTTCCCTTTATGCTGAGACATATGTTTCATTAGGAGATACAAGTGATGATTCAAAATTGGCTTATCCTAAAATGACTGAAGAAACCAAGAAAGCCTTGAAAATTCTTAAAGAACTTTTGTCAAAACAAATTTTTCATCTTCTTGAACCAACATCATCCACATCCATGAAAACTACTTTGGATTATCTTTGTACTTCATTTGAAGATGATGTGTCAATGAGGTTAAAGTCTTTAATACTAAAACTTTCAGCTGAGTTTAGTCAATGGAGTTGTGACTACAATGATGCAAACATGAAACTTGAGTCCTCAATTTTAGTGCTATCAAAGCTGCAAGAACTTGAAGAAGGTCTTGAAGCCAACAAGGACCAGTTCAGTGAATTTTTGTCAATAGAAAATGAGTTGGAAAGCCAATTAGTATATTTGAAAGAAAGAATGAAAGAGCTGGAAGAGAAAATTAATGCCATTAAAGTGAACATTTCCATTTCTGATGTGGCTAGGGACACTGCTCTTAGAAAGAAAAGAGAAACCTTTGAGGCAGGAAGAGTGTTGAAAGCTCAAAGAGACGAGTTGAGGAAGCGAAGGTTGCGATTGAGAGCGGAACAAGAATCAGCCAAAGCTACCAAAGGATACATTGAGGATGAGTGGTCAAACATTAGAGAGAAATTTGATAGAATCTTGAAAATCTTTGGGTTAGATTATTGAATTTGATTCTAATATCATGTAGGTAGTTTTAGTTTGTTTTTAAGTACTTCCTTATTTCACAAGTAATGGATTTATTGAACTGATTTTGCAATGGTTAAAATTCGGAAAAATTAGATCTTGACCCGTGCGTTGCGCATGGTAGTTTTAATATTTGTTAACATTAGTTGTGTGATAGAATTGGTAATATGGATTCACGTTGAGGATGAAAATGAAGAATAGAGAGAAAATGGAAACTGTAAATCTTAATATCCTTTGTATTCTAAATTATGATGCTGAGTGTTAGCTCAAGCTTATATAGTGTTATAAGTCGGTTGCAACAATAACCGACTTTAACTAACTCTTAACCGTTGTTAATGTATGCACACACATGATACAATGAGCAGGAGTGTAGAGAATTACAATCAAATACATTAAAGCATCTAAAGTAGGAATTCCCCGAGTAGCCACGTCTGAACCTTTCAACCAAGTTCGGACAGTTCATATTTTAAACTCGATATTTTAGATATAAAAAAAAAAATCAAAATTTACATTGCAATTTAGACTATCTGATCTTAATCGCGCAGTCCAGATGTGGTTGATTGCATGCAGTGAAACAATCGAAATCCTTTTAAGAGGTTGTCTCACTAAATAAGGAATGTTGTGAAGGTTCTAAGGTGCACTCTTCAAATTTTGTGCTTCCAATGAATTGTTCTCCAAGCTTTAACCACTCTTCTTCAATATTAGCTTGTGTTATCTTTGCCCATTCTTGCTCAGCTTTCAACCTTGGAATTTGGTTCCTCAAACCATCCCTTTCACCTTTCATCACACTTCCTTTGTGAAACAATTCTGTCTTTCTCTTACCAACCATGTCTTTCTGTGCTGAAAAATCTGCAATCTCACCTTTTATGGCATTGATTTTCTCTTCAAGTTCTCTCTTCTCTTCCAGCAAACAAGCCAACTGATTCGACAAACACTTTTCGACCATGTCCATTTCTCGAAAATCTTTAACATTAGCTTCAAGATCATCCTTCAGATTCTCAGCTTTTGATAGGTTTGTAGTTGCTGACTCAAGTTTAAGGATTGCATTATTGTAGTCCAAACTCCACTGAGAAAAACTTTGTGAAAGTTGGAGTAATACTGATTTTGTTTTAACAGAAAATTCTTCATTTGATGGTAAACTAAGCAGGTACTTTAGAATATCTTTCATCAATCCGGAACGTCCGGGATGCAACAAAAGAGAGAATTGTTTTGTGACAAAGTCTTGTAGAATTTGCAATGCTTTCTGAGTTTCTTCACTAGGCCTAATTCTCACAGATAAATTGTTGGATTGGTTGTCTTGAACATGTAAAGGAGAAGTTGTTTCTGCTTCAAGTGATGCATAAAATTCTTCCATATTGTCTTCATTTAGGATATGCTGTTTGCTTTTTATTGAATCAACATTGATTTGTTCAACAAAAGTGATTTTATCATCCAACTGTGTTTCCTTGTTTCTGCTTATTGATGCAATGGTGTTTGATACCTGAGTACATAAAAAATGAAATGAATAAACAAAAGATTAACAAGGTTTCCTTTCTAACTTGCAAACAAGCATGAATTTTAGTCTTACTGGTGCAAAATTTTCAATCTTCTTCAACTTTTCTTTTTGTGCAAGTAATGGCTCCTTGTTATGGATACTTGTAACAAGGGGTTCTTCTTGTGTTTCTGTTGAAGGATAAAGCAAATTGGTATCTGCAAGACATAAATATTGGATATTAGTGAGATTGCTTTAGTCACTTGTCTGAATTTATTATCTTTAAATTCCAAATGTGGCCACCAATTTTAAATGGGCCTAAAAGTCCTTTTCTCTTTTGTTTTCCCTTAAGGTTGTTACCTCTGTATCACTGACACTTTTTGATCGAAGGTGTGCCCGGACGTCCGACACCGACACATTGATTACATGCAATTAATTCATTTTTTCAAATTATTAATCGGTGTCAATTTCCGGGTCAGTGTCATGTCAGGTGTCCGTGTCAATAACTATGCTTCATAGGTTGTAACTATGTACCAAAATGTGGTTGGTTTGAGTGATAAGGGACTTGAGCACCTAAAGCAAGTGGTAAGGGGTCTGATCCCTTACTCTTGTATAAGGAGAAAACCCACTAAGGAAAAGCGAATCCACCTTGTGTGTCCAACAGATTCTCTGCCAGAGTTTTTTTGAAGAAATTCTCTAATAGAGATTAGTCACTGCTAAATAGTAGTGGATACTTCAGACCGATAGCATGGTTATAAAAAAAGGTTGTAACTTTGTACTACTATACCTTTTCCATTGTCCTTATTCACAATTTCACAGGTTTCAAGGATTAGATGATTGAGAGAAGCTGAATGTTGTTCCTCTTCCATGTCCTGGCTGTCAATGTCAGTGTCACTGTCCAGTTCCAACTCCTCATCAAAGTCATATTCATTAACCTTTTTTCTCTTGCTGGATTGAAGATTTTCCATGACCTCTAATATAGTCTTGTCAAAATATTTAGCTAATATTGTAGGAAAAACAACATCTTCTCTTACTTCATCATAGATATCCAAACTATCATTATCATGGACCATATTTGAGTCATGAAGATCAGGACTTATGAAGGACACATGGTGGATATTCATTCTATCTTTGTATAGATGAATTCCACAGCATTTAATACTTAAACTTTTTGATTCATCAATGACTGAACATGAAATCACCACCTGATTCCAACCAGATTTTATTTGTTCATTGAAGCCTTGCCACTCGGTCGCGGTGAGGTGAATTCTCAGATCAAACAGCCATACATGATCGACCGGCCACTCACTTCTTCCTTGGAATACTTGGATTCCATTGATTAGTATGCAAAATTGACATGTATAATTGCTTTTGCTTTCATCATCACCACTTAAAAGAAAAAATAGAGCAATTGCAGGGAAATTTCGACGAATCCAAAAGGCGATAGATTCTCCTTTATTACAATGATCAAACCAACTTGGAATTTTTGTCCTTGGAACAACTATGTCTATGTACTCAACCTCCTGAAATGCCTGTTCATGCAAATAGAAGTGGTCACTTTTAGTACCTTATTAGATATATAAGTAGTTGGTAATTAGGCAGTAGCTGGTTTGTAGTTGATTCTCTATATATAGGATTTTGTCGCCTGATGTAAGTAATTCAAGTGGAAACCAAGAAGCAACACATTTGCAATGGAGAAAAGTTGTACTTACATCAGGTGACTATATCCTATATATAGAGAAGTTTTAAATATAGTTCTAGTCTCTGCAATTATAGCGTTTTTTGGTTTTAGTTCATGTAAGTTTTTTTGTTTGGATTCAGTTAGTCACTAAAAATTCAAAAACTATTATTTTTAGTCCTCGACGTCGGACTAAAATAAAAAAAACGATATAATTGCAAGGACTAAAACTATATTTAGTCCTAGAGAATCAACTACGAACCAGCTACTCCCAAATTACCAACTACTTATATCTCTAATATAGGTAAAGCAAGGTTTCAATGTTCAAGCTCAAGTTCAACAAAGGAGAAGAAGGATGAACATAAACCTGACTCAATAGTACTTCTGATGATTGAGGAGTCAATTCCATGCACCTCCTTGCATCTATATATTGCAAGTATGGTGGAAGCACATAAATATCTCTAAGATGCTTGCAATTTTCTATGTTAAGAAGCAAGAGATGAGAAAGATCTTCAATGCAATCAGGAATGGTCAAGAAGTTGTTATCTGATAGGATCAACCACTTCAATTGTAGAAAACATTTGAGAATTAACTCAAGATCTTCATCTGAAAGATTACAATTTTTGAGACTAAGATTACTTAACTTCGGAAGCCAATCATTAGTCCTGTCTTCCAATGACTTCCATAGAAGTTTTGGAAGTTGTGGACATCTTTCTACATTAAGCTCTTCAATATTTTGAAACAAATTTGTATTACTAGGTAGATCCTCAACATTTGAGCATGATGTCAATACTAATTCTTCAAGGCCATTGAAGTTTTCAATTGAACTTGGAAAGTTTTTTATGGATGTTCCTCCTATGTCAATATTTTTCATGTTTTCAACTTTTTCCAATACATTTGGGAAAGTATGAATGTTAGAACACTTTCTGAGGTTAAGGTATTCGAGATATTTCGATCTTAGGCCGCGCGGAAAACTTTCGAGTTTAGGGCATCCTTCAGTGCTCAATGTGACTAATTTGTCAAGATCTCCAACAGAATCATGAATGTCAACCAAGTTTGGACAATTGTTAACAAGAATTCTTGTTAGATTTGGAGTTGCTGAGACATCAGGTAGTTTTGTTAGAGTGTCACAATCACTGAAGTTCATAAAAGTCAAGTGCTCAAACTTCTACATGACAAGAACAATTGATGCTTAGAATTTTACATATGCTAGTAACATGACATAAAGATAGAAAGAGTCATATGATATTTTGACACAAAAATCAATGACAAAATAGTTGGTTAACAAAGTTCAAATACGTGGTTAATTATGTCGTGTCATGTGTGGATGGTTTATGAATATACACCATCCACCATAATTAACTCACACAACTGTGAGGTCCCAGGTTCGAACCCGGGACAAGACGTCCAACCTAGCAATATTGATATTTTTCAGTTGAGCTACGACTTCAGGACAATTACATGTAGATTTAAGTACTTGAAAATCATGATTAATCACGTTTAGTAGATGGTTAACGAGTATCGACGCATGTTATACACATTAACCATCTACTGGATATAATAAATCATGCATTTGAACTGCGTTAACCAGTTATTTTGTTGTCGATTTGGTGTGTCAAAATATCCTTTCTTTGATAGAAATAAGGATCAAACACATACCTTGAATGGCTCATCCATTACAATATGACTCTGTGGCAAATTGAGTACAACAAGTGTCTTTGGATGAAAATTATCAGGTAGAGATGTTAAAGGATATTTGTTCCACTCAAGCATTCTCAAATTATTTGGAAGATTTTGAGGAACTCCAGAAACTTGTCCATTCCTAACTATAAGGATTCTAAGCCTTCTCATATTATCAAAGGTGTTGGCTTTTAACTGAACTTCTTGTTTTAGGTTAGGCATGTCCAACACAATTCCTTCTATTGTATCAGTTCCCTTTTTGAATTCAACCACCAAACATAAACCATAGAAAAATTAGTGAAATTTCACATATGTTGTCTCAAAAGGAAATTTGTGTAAATAAAAAAAGTTTAATGGACATACACTGATGTCATCCAATGAAAAATCACCATTTTTTTATGTCATACGACTAATATCAAAAGATCCTTAAAAAAAGTGGAGTGATATAACAGAATAATGATTTTTTATTAGATGTCAGTGGAAAATTTTTAAACTAACCGTAAAAAAAATGTTATACAAGTTAATATAGCTTCGAACTTACCATGTTTTCTGTCAAAACTTCAAGAACATCTTCATGATGCCATAATCTTCTCCGTTTGCTTGGGTCGAACGGAGACTCCTTCCTAGCAATGTCTTTACCAAGATCCTGTACAAGATCATGCATCTTAACTGAATTAGATTCACCAATTGTTACAAGAGATTTGTCAACAAGTACTCCAATTCCATATTTCGAATAAAAACGACTCGCGTCTAGCGTCTTCTCTACATCTTCCTTCAAATATCCTTTGAAGAAACAAGCAATATCAAGAAAAATCTCCTTTTCATTATCATCCAAATTATCATAACTAACTTTAAGCACATTCAAAATCTCTTTGTTTGGAATTGTTTCATATTTTTTCAATGCACTTTTCCATTCTTCTATTGTTTTTCCAAATAAATCACTTCCTATTACATTCAAAGCCAATGGATGGCCTTTTGCATATTGCACTACACTTTTTGCTATCTCAACATAACTTTCATTAGGCACATTTTTTCTAAAAGCATTTATACTAAATAATTCAAGAGCTTCATCATCATTCAACTCTTTCACTTCATATATTTTTTCAACTCCATGAGCAGCTAACAATTGTTTATCTCTTGTAGTTATGATAATCTTACTTCCTAAACCAAACCAATCATTTCTTCCAACCAATGATCTTAATTGTCGAAGATCATCGACGTCATCGAGGATCAAAAGAACTTTCTTGTTGCGAATTCGTCTTTTTATTATAGGAACTCCTTTGCTCACATCATCTAATTTTATATTTTCTTCAAGTAAATGAAGAATTAGGGTTTGTTGCAAGTGTACTAGACCATGTTTCATTGAATTTTCTCTTACATCAACAAGAAAACTTGAAGCATCAAATTTTCTTGAAATTGAATTATATAGAGCTTTTGCTAGTGTTGTTTTACCAATGCCACCAATTCCACAAATTCCAACCATGCAAACATCATCATCATCATCATTAGACTTTATTCCTAGAAGTGAAATCACTTGTGACATTTTGTAATTCAATCCAATTGGATGATCAGCTATGTGTAAAGGAGTAAGATTTAATTTGCTAGATATTTCTTCAGTTATCTTTTGAATTAATTCAAATTCATACCTGCATAATTAATAAGAAAAATCAAGTCCTTTAAATTAAACTTATATGAATTTTTTGTATTTTAGTTAGAGCAATATTAGTGGTTTGTTCAAATTTTACATCAATGCAATACTATAGTGTACAATAACTATTATTTAACACGATTTATTTAAATTTAGCTATTATGTTACAGGTCCATAGTAGTGCTATAACCCATATTTCACATTGGCTAGCTCTAAGTAATAGAAAAAATTGAGGAGTTCATAAATGTTTTAGAAAATTTAGAAAAATCTCATACATAAATTTTCAAATATTTTATAGAAATGTTCATAAAGCACATATGTTTATGGCATGTGGAGGATTAATTGTCTTTTTCAAAGTTAAATATAATATTAATTATTAATCTGATAATAATATCATTAACTACTTGTTACAGATAGAAATAAGTAGAATAAGATATTAAATAAATAATTGAGGATGTTATAAAAAAAATTAATTTCATATAAAATTATTGGCTGTAGTGATACATAGAAATAACCTTAAAACCACAACTAAAAAGGAATACCTGATTAATATAAACTAAATATTATATAGACTAAAACAAAATAACTACTAAAATAAACAAATATTAGGTGAGTATTCATTCAACCCTCATGTTTGCTCATTGAGTAAAATATACTATCACACTTCTGATAGTGTAAAATTAAATAAAATACACTACAGATCCTAGGTTCCGATAATATATTTGTGAGCGGGTGAGCAAATACAGGAGGCAGATGAACCTTTCAAATATTGTGAGAAACACTTTATATCAGGCCAAATAATTGGAGGAAAATTGTAATATAATGTACACAAAACTATATATATATATATATATATATATATATATATATATATATATATATATAGAATGATTAATATAAATTAAATATTATATAAACTAAAACAAAATAACTACTAAAATGAACAAATATTAGGTGAGTGTTCATTCGTGTGTGTGCGTGACAAAATTATTATTTTTTTAAGCAAGAATCATAGTGCGAAAACATCACATAGTAAAATTGACATCTCAACTATGTTAGCAACTTAAAACTATCGCCTACTATTTACAATATATTAAAAATAAATAAAAAAAAACTTGGAAAATTGTGCCAAAATCCAAAGAAACAATGATGAACAACACTATGTCATTAAAAAATTTCCCTATAAAATTCAAGGCATAAAACCAAATTCAAGATAAAAGAGTCTAGTATATCCATATGATAATATATGATGAATGACTTGAAAGAAAAGTTAGCTAGACAAGACTTATGTTTTTACCCATTTTTGAAATGCCATCCAGATAAATTTGCTGCCTTTGAAAGTGCACTTCTCCATTTACACACTTTTTCTTTATTAATGTTCATATTTTCTTCATGCATAGCCATTGACCTTCCAAAACTTCCCCTTTGATGCCTTACATTTGAAGGGTCAACATAGTAAAAAACTATACGAACTAATTGTCCCTTTTCCTTCTTACACTCCATGATCTTCACAAGTTCATCAAGACACCAAGTTGATGATGCATAATTTTCTGAAAAAACAATTATCGCAATCCTCGATTCATCGATTGCTTCGAGAAGATCAGTTGAAATCTCTTCTCCTTTCTTAAGTTTGATGTCATCTTTAAAAGTGTTGATTCCTTTTATATTCAATGTGTTATAAAGATTGCCTGTAAAACCGTAACGCGTGTCGTCGCCATAGAAACTAATAAAAACATCATAAGTCCAACCATGGTTGAAGGAAGAGGAAGAATTTTTTTTATGTTTCATAAGTGTGACTTATATACCAAGATATATTCTTATTGTTTCAAAGATAATAAGAATGTGAAGAATGAGATGATACAACATGAATTGGCAATAAAACTAGGAAGCTATACATAGCTTAATTAATTTTTGCAAGTACTTAATTTGATTTGTTGAAATTGAAACTATTGAAATTTTCAAATTATAATTGAAAATAAAAGTCAATGAAAGAGAAAGCTCGATAATATTGATGTTGGTGGTAGGCATGTCATGTCATATACTATTAAATAAATGCATAACCATGCATATGCTACCAAATTGCTTTGATATATGTTAACAGTGTCAAGGAATAATTGAAAATTAACAAACACTTTATCTATTATTATTATTATTATTATTATTATTATTATTATTATTATTATTATTATTATTATTATGCCGGCCCATAGCTCGGGACACCACACAAAGCTCCAAAATCTTAATTATATATTATTAATGTTTACAAGTTATTAAATGTCTTGCAATTATACAGTGACATAATGTAATGTTTTCAGATTCTTTTTTTAGTTTTTAGTGCTTCTTTTTATTGGGGGTCCAATTTTTAAAATTTGAACATGAATTCAAATTGTTTATATTTATTTAAAATTGAAAATTAACAAAGACTTTATTTATTTTATTATTATTATTATTATTATTATTATTATTATTATTATTATTATTATTATTATTATTATTATTATTATTATTATTATTATTATTATTATTATTATTATTATTATTATTATTATTATTATTATTATTATTATTATTATTATTATTATTATTATTATTATTCAAGCAAGTCTCACATTGGCCATGCGACTTCTTCATGCAAACCTTAATAAAATCACACTCATGCATTCAATTCAAATCAAATGATTAATCAAACTCTAAAAACACATTAAAAATATTATAAATATGAATTTTAAATATTTTTTTATTACAACATAAATACTAATGATGTGAAGATGTTCGCACAACGATGAATTCTTCTTTTTTGAGGTGGTTGAACAATACGAGATTGCTTTTGAGTACGACCACATCTTGTTCTTACATTGCCACCACCTATCCTTATATCACATCAATATTCACATCTTGGTATTTCATTGTCACCAAATGATATTGTCGAGAGATAAACATCGATCATTTAGTGGTGTTGGGTGATATGCTGATAATGGTGTATGTAAAGTTGTTCCAAATATTGATGGATGTCATTAAAAAATGTTACAACTAGTTGCGTGATTAAAGGATGATTATTGTGGATAGTATCCTAAGAATTGAAGCATGAATAGATATAAATACATCAAGTTTAGGGAATCTCTTATATTTTGCCAAGACTGGGCCAACACATGTACGGAGACTTAAAGTTAATTTTAATATGAAGTTTAAAGTGATTTTTTTAAATGTTAACTTGGCATAACTAAATTAATATAATTGATGTTATGTAATATTTATTTTTCAATTGATTTAATATTGTTGAGACAATATTAAATTTAGAAAAAATTTATATTTTTAATTTTAAAAATATTAAAATATGAGGCCTTTTTATTAAGTAAAATTTTTTTTTAGGCCTTTTTATTAAGTAAAAATTTTGTATATCATGGAGATCTAGAACGATTGCTTTAATGGCCTTACTCTCGGGTCGACCTTGTGTCTAGCACAAGGAAACTACTTATCATCCTAAAAATATGTGCTCTCTAGTATTGTACCAATTCAATTTCTGTTGGAGTTTGTGGAAGATCTATAAAAGTATCCTCTAACCATATTAATTTCAAATAGTTACCTTTTAAACAATATGAGGGTGGTCGTTGATAACTCTTAAAAATATGAGTTATTGTAGTTATTTTTAGTTCTAATATGTGACATTGTTGTATTGATGTAAAAAGGTTATTTGTACAAGTAGATGTAGATTGTTAATTAATTAAGTGTTAGTGTCTTTTTATTAAATTAAGATCATTTTAAATTGAAATGATGTTGGATTGTATTTATTTGTGCAAGGAAAAATTATTAGAGAAATCAGGGAATATGTTTCAAGTTGTTACAGCACTCTAGTGCACTATTGCAGAGTATATCAAAGGAGCGCAGAATTGTGGCCCAATTGGGAATGAATTTTATTCCTAATTTTGAAAAAATTTCAACTAAGGATAAGGACAAATTATTATATCAATGATGTGTTTTTTCTTTTTGGATAATGTGCCAAGAGAATCTTTATTGAAAAAAGGAAAAAAAAAAAAAAAACCCAAAAAGAGGAAAGATAATGTATTACACTTGTCTTATATAAAGATAAAAGAATAAAAAAGCAAGGACAGATATGCAACCCTAATTTCAATGCCTCCACCAACCCTAATATTCATATTCCATTATCTCTCCCTACAATCCATCATCATCTTCCATTACCAACTCATAATGGAGTCATTCTCATTGGTTCTTGAAGATTTCGAGTAATAGAAGGTTGTACTGTTGTTGATGTTGGTTGTTCTTGCTGCAAACAATATTGTAGCTCGTATTTCCTCTTTGTATCTTTCATTTCTACATTGATTTTTTGATGTAATGAACTCCTTGGTGTTTTACCATTTTTACTTTTTAATGTTTAAGCCCAATATGAGCTAAAACTCTTTATAGTTAAGGATTAATGAGATTATAATGAAGTTTGCATTTTAGTATGTTGTATTGTGATTAGCTTCCTCTTAAACAATATGCTTTTTTAAACAAATCTTTAAAATTTAAATTGATCACTTCATTGATGCAGAAGATGATCAACAATGCCACTTCTCTTACATCTACGAGTACTTGGAGGAAGATAATAAAAAGAAAACATGGAAAGTAATTCAGGAGCTTGCAACCTTAGTTGGGATGAGACAATTTGGATTTGGACAAGTTGGGATAGACCTTTTTAATCATAGTATCTTCAAAATACATTTCACTTAATTTAACTTTTTATATTCCTCATTATTAGATTCATTAAATATAAAGAGTAATTTAAATAATAAGCTTAAATTTTAATGGGATTGCATGAATAAAACGTAGTCAACTATATTTTTTAATATACATAATATAATTTATTTTTACTTATAATTCATTTTGGATGAAGTATGCTCTAATGTCAAATGAAGCTTATGTTAGCATTATGCTTTATGAGTAAGTGAATTAAGACATGCAATTTTGTATTATTCTCGACACATCTTATAATTTGAACCGTGTTTTAATAATTTCTTTTTTTTAAATAATAATAATTGGATTAAAGTACTAACGGTAACAAAATACTTGTTGATTCTTCGAAAAATAAACATAATAAAGATCCAAAGATGGGTCTTGATTATTCGACTTCGAGCCATTGCCATTACTCGAATTTCTCACCACAAAACTTGATCAAGATAGAAATTGAAAGAAAATCAAGATGATTGAAATAGGGATAGAAACCCTAACAACAAGGCGAAAGTACTAGAGCAACAGTGCTTTGAATGAATTGTTCTCCAAGCTTGGACCACTCTTGTTTATTATTACTTTGTGTTATCCTTCCCAATTGCTTCTTAGCTTTCAACCTTGGAACGATTTTCATTAAATCTAACTTTTTTGGTTTTCACTTCTCTTCCTTTCTCATACAATTCAATCTTTTCTTAGCTATTATCATGACTCTCTTTTATGTAGAATTTTCAATCTCACTATTTATTTCATAGAATTTTCAACTTATTACACAAAGTTAGCACAACCAAAATTTAAAACCGTGCGACTGATCCGGATGAATTGCGACAGTTTCCACCGAATTGCAGAAGTTTCTATATTTTTGATTTTATTGTTACTAAAAGTTCATTTTAGACAAAATAGGAAACTAAAAGTGCATTTAAATCTACTTTTAATAATAGTAGATGAAAGTGGTGGTTGCTGAAGATGACAACAAACAACGGTTAAAGTGATGATTGAAGGCATGTGGTCGACTATGGATGGCAAGGACCGGGGGCCGGGATGGTGGCTAAAGTGATGGTTGACAATTTTCAAGAGTGATGACTGGTGGTGGTCAAAGTAGTGGTTAACGATGGTCTGATTGGTGGCTAGTAGTGGTCGGAGTGGTGGTAGACGATGATGGAAGTGGTGGTAGACTAATAGTCATATTGCTTTTCATAAAACATAGTTTTGTAGTTTTGAATTTAGAGGAAAAGTGTTTTTTTTTTTTATTAAACTAAAAAAAAATGGAAAAATGTTTTCATTAAGTGAAAAACCAATTTTATCCTAATAGATTTTGTTTTCAAAATTCACTTTAAAAATTTAAAATCAAAAACCCAAAATCACCTCGAGTGGACCTTTATTCCTCTTTTCCGAAATAAGTTTTATATTAACAGAGAAATTATGTTTAACATAAATATCATTTTACTTTTTATGTAATGTTAATTAATTTGTTCCAATTATATTCATAAATTAATATTGCGTGTATTATTTTTATGTCATTATATCTTACTATGTACTTAATTGTTACAGTAAAGACTTAAATTAGTCTTTGATATTTTAGTCTCTAAAAAAATAATACTCCAATTAAAGATGACATATTAGTCCTTAAATCTGATCTAAATTTGACAATTTTTTTTTTTTATGAAGTGTCATATAACAATGATGATGTATCTATTAAAGTGTTGACAATTGATGGTGTGTAAATATTTAATTTAGACAATACGCTAATATTTAGCTTTGAAAATTAAAAAATAAAATTGGGTGGAACTATTTGACCCAAAAATATTTACATGTAGGCAATTTTGAACAATGTGACATGGATAACTGACACATCATCACTATTATTAGATTTATTTGTTCAATTACTATTTTTATTTTTCTTAATATATCTATTAATGAAAATTTTATATGACATCTATCATTGAACAAAGGAATCTATTATATTATATTAAAATAAACTTATGAATACAAAGGAATCCATCATTGTGTCATTTCATTCAAATATTGTCATGTCAACACAAAAATAATGTGACACATCTAAAATATATTCTTTCATTTTCCTTATTATTCTACTTGCAATTTGTTTTAACACACATTTTACTATTACTATTTTAGCATCTAATATTTTGTATAATTATTCATGTGCCATGAGTTACAAATTAAAATACAATAAATATTAATTATTCGACACTCATTGCTCCTCCATCGTTATTGATAACAGTTATTCATATGGTTTTAACTCTTCAATTAATATATTGCAATTTGTGGAAGTTATTATATATCATATATTTCTTATGTTTATTTGGAAATTGAAAAACAATGACACATACACTTTGGTCTCTATGAAACTTTTTCTATTGAAATTTGTGTTAGATTGAATGTCGACAATTTTGTAATTGCTTATATCTAATATGTGTTTTTTTGTACGCACATTTTACATGTTTTTAGATATGCAAAAAGTTTGAGAACTTTTACATTTTTTGAGTTTACATCTTTAAGTTTTAATTCTATTTATAATTGTAATATGTTTTGATATACTTGTGGTCAATTGTTTTGTGTGTAGACATTTGGTCAATTGTTTTGTGTTTATATTTCATTACAAAGTATATTATGTGTCATTCAATATATTTTACATATATACATTGAAACAGGTTTTTAACATCGATAGACTTCTTAAATATCAGTGATGTAATGAATAAGTTATGCAGTATTATATGATGACAGCTATACTATATTTTTCTCATTTTATCTTTACACATATGTAGGGATGACAATTAGATCCAGACCCAGTGGGTACCCGCAAAAAAAACCCACAATGGGTAAGGTAAAAACCCACATAATGGGTATGGGCACGGGGCGGGTAATTACCCGCAAAATTAAACGGGTATGAGTGCGGGTATAGGTACTATAGTACCCACCCTGCCCCGCACTAACATAAATTATTTATTATATTAGTATTTAATTTAATTAATTGTTTTCTTTTATGTTTTAGCATCTATTGATATCATTGGACCACTACAATATTTATAATCGAAAGATAAACGTTTGCAAACTTTTTAAGAATTTGATTTTTATGAATATGCAAATAATTGTGACTTTATAACTAAGAGTTATGTCTTATTAATCGTGACTTTATAATTATACTTGCAATTTCTTATCAATTTCTTTTACAAATCTCGAATAATACCGCTGTAGAACTTGCAACTTCATAAAGTATTATTATGGATATTTGAATGTGTATTGTAACGTGTGTTCATTTGAAATGTTTTGAATTAGAAAATATTTTAGTTTATAATACTTTATGATTGAATTTTAGATATTTGGATAGTTTTTAAATTTAATTACAACAATATCATTTATTTATTGATCTATTTTAGTTAAAGTGTGGATAATGGGTATGGGCATTTAGGTACCCAAAGGGTAAAAGTACGAGTATTAAAGTTGATACCCAAGAGGTACGGGCACGGGTATGGTATTTTTTTAAATTGCGGATATGGGGACGGGTACTATAGTACCCTACCCAAACCCTACTCATTGTCATCTCTAAATAGTGTAACACAAAACTCTCTAAGTTTCTTCATATGAATAATAATAAATATTTCATGTTTATGAGATAGACATATCCCACATTTTTTGTTTATACAAGTGTTTAATTTTTTCTAACTGAATATTGCATAGTATCATCAACAAAAAAAAACATGTTTTAATAGAAAAATAATTCATTTTTAATGAGATCTATAAAAATATATTTTATAGTTATACTTTAAAAGTAATTATACTCCATTTTTTATATATAATTTTATCCCACATCACTTGATTACTAAAATTAATAGTTAAGCTAAATAGAGGAATATAATATAAAAATAGTTCAATAATTCGTTATTGAAGTATAAAATTCTTTAGATTATGTTTCTAACAAAAGTTCTTTAGATTCAATTTATATATTATTTATTATGTCTTTTTCTAGGAGTGTACGCGGGTTGGGTTAGGTCGGTTTTAACAAAATCTAATACCCGAATCGATCGATTATTTTTTGTTTGGGTTGAATTCTAAATCCGTATTTTTTTATGTAACCCGAACCGATTCAATTAAAAACGAGTTGGGTTGGGTTGGCGGGTTATATATAAATAGTAACTTGTTGTTTTATTTTACAAAAGAAACATAAATAACAACAATAACAATTTAATTGAATGAAAATATATTTAATACTTGAATGTCTCAAAAATCATAAAATTTCAATCACATCATTCACCACATTTTAGTTTACTAAGCTACCACAATTTTTTAATAGTAGTGTTTCATTTGTTTATTTTTAGAGTACTTACTATTTTCAAATAAAATACTAAAAAAAAGTGTTTAATAGATTTAAATGTAAACAAATTTAAACTAGATTCATCATATTTAATATTAATTTTTTAGAAATATTAATCGATTGATATTAAATACTATGATGAAATATCTGTAAAATCTATAACAATTATTGATTAATCTGAATATTATGTTTCATATTTGAATACGCCGTAAAATTATTTATCATTTTATCTAAATAAAAAAGACTAACAAAATATAACATTTAAATAAATAGTATTTAACTCAAATGAAACTTTCTTCGCGACAATTTTTTTTGATAAAGTTTCTTCAAAACCGTATTTTAATTTACTCAATATTTTATTACATAAAACTCAATTTATCATAAAAATCAATATACTTGATAATTTTTCTAAAAAAAAAATGTATCTTGCCCGAATGACATAGATAATCTAGGGAAAAATACTCTACATACCTTTAATAAAAAAAAATTATCTAGAAGAGAAGAAGAAGGTGGACGGCGGCGCCGCTACAGGAAGCTCGGAACAGAAGAAGAAAGTGGCGCAGATGTGAAGAAGAAAAACATAACTAGTCTACGGGTTAATGAGTTCAAATTGTTAAACCCATTACCTGAAGGTTTCAACATATTGGGTCGGGTCGGACCCGAAAATGGCCGGGTACAGATAAAAGTCGGATTGGGTCGATTTTTCTATTGCTTCTTATTATACCATCGTTGATATGGACTAAATGAAAACTTTGTATGCTCTCCGGAAATATTAAATTTGTTTTGTATGATTGTATATTAAAATTTATTTTTAATTTCTTTCAAATAGTAAATTGTTTCAATACTAAAAAAAATTTATCACAAACATATATTTTCTAAGCAATCATTTTATAAAACTTATTATAGGCAAATTCTAAACAAATAGTAGTAGTATTGGAACTCTGCATTATTTATTTTTTACCGTTGTTCATCTTTTGGTTCCCAAGTAAGGCCATTGAATGTTACTAGTAGTATTTTTCTTAACAATTGTGTGTTTTCAAAATGTGCATTAATATGAAGTGTACCTTTTTTAGTTTCTTTTTCCTTTTTTCTATGACTTCTTAAGAACTCTAGCTTCTATATATTCTTACACATTTTACTATACGAACTGAAGATGACAATTTATCAGACTGATATTGTGAAAGCATTTTATGCTTCTCTTCAATCATCACCAGAGATAACTTCATATATATCATATTCTCCAAGATTTATTGTCAAAAGATTTCGCTCTTTTGTTGCATCCAGGACGTTCTATACTGATGAAAGATACTCTCAGATACCTCTTAACCTTGCAACCAGATGAAGGATTTTCCTTGGCGACAAACGCAGAAATACAACAATGTCTACAATGTTTTGTTCAGTGGAGTTTGGAGTATAACAATGCAGGCCTTTCAGCAACTGCTGAACTATCAAAAGCAAGTGAAGTGAAGAATGATCTTGAAGCTAATGTGAAAGAGTTTCAGGTATTAGACAAGGAAGAGAAGTTTTTGCGGAATCAATTGGTTTGCTTGCAGGAAGAGAAGAGAAAACTTGAAGAGAAAATCAGAATCATAAATGTTCAGATGGAAAGTTCTACAAATAGGATTGACAAGATTTATAAGAGAAAGAGAGAATTGTTTAACATAGGAAAAGGGCTGAAACATGAATGGAACAATATGAGGCTTCACGTGCCAAGGCTGAAAGCTGAGCAGGAATTGGCGAATAAAACACGAGATAATATTGAATCAGAGTGGATCAAGCTTCGACAACAATTCATGCTGGTTGTCGCTGGACTCACTGGTTCCTCCGTGTTGTCTGCTGCGCCTTCTTCGACCGTGGTGCCGCCATAGCACAATTGGCAACCAGCATCACATGCTTAGTCAGGGCACCCTCCACAAAGGGCATCTTCCATTTGCTTGAATTTTCTTATTCCTCTCTTTTCAATTATGAGTAGCCAAGTCTTTTTAGGCTAGGGTTTGATGAATATTGTGAATACCATTAGGTAAGCTTATTTACTCATTTCTTGTAAGCTACTTTTCATATATTTGAGCACTCTTCTTTAGATCGGTCAGCACTTTTTTTTTTACGGAATGCCTATCAATATTTGATCCACAGCTGCTGAGCCAAATCCATGGCAACAAGTTTAACCACGTGATGAAAATCGGCCATGGCAAACCACATATTGAGTTGGCTCAGCTTAGTATCTGCCGTAAAGCCAAGCTAAGCTTTCAAAATTTAAACCCATTCAGTTTGTTTATCACACAAGTTTTAATGATTTCAAGTGTCATAACACACAGATTCAAGGTTAAGACAATTAAAATCAGCATGGAATTATTAGGCCATTATTAAAAGTATGATTTTGTATACATTTTCAAAAGGCTGAAAAGAAGTGAAAAAACATGAAGGGGAATCTTGAAATGATCTTTTGAACTGAAGAGAACAGTCATAAATGTCAAAAACAATCATTCACCCAAATAGAATACAAAACTAAGCATCTAAAAATCTATAATGATGACACAGAAATAAGCACTTACAAGTACACCATCAAAGAATCTATTCATCAAAGTGTGTGGGTAACTCCAAAAGGAAGCTACCTGGCCTTCTTAAGAGTTTGAGTTGTTCTAAAGTGAGCATCATCCCTGATAAAACTCCACCAAATGTAAGTTAAGGGAATAGTGGTGGCATGCCAAATAGCATGTGCATCGAAAAGTCCTTCATATGGAGGGAAATCGTATATTTCGAGCAGCATTGCAAGGCCACCAGCGAAAACAACAAGCCATAACTTCCAACGGGAAGGATGGTGACTAACACCTGCCCAAACTGCCCAAATTGCAAGTTGTGCCACGGCCATCACTACACAAACTTTCATATTCCATCCTGTACAATTTGATTGAGAATGCCATCAAAATCACCAGAGAAGGAGAAAATAAAAGGAATTAAATAGATAAATGACAAAATGATATGTTAAAAGTTTTGTTAATAATATGAGTAAATCAGCATTTTAGTTTTCAAAATTGCAAGTATCGGCCAATATAGTCTTTCAAATTTATAAAACAACAATTAAGTCCCATAAATTAAACAACGTTCATTAGATTAGTCCTTTTTCCAAATTACAACAAAAACAACCAAGCCTTTTCCCACTAAGTAGGGTCGGCTACATGGACCAAACGACGCCATCATTCTATCATATAGCATATCTCATTCCAGCTCATTAATCTCTAGTTCTTTTTCCAAATTTAGCAGCACAATTTTAAAGATTTTATGCTTATCTTGATGCAACAAGAGACTAAAGAGGTATTTAGATTGAGGGACTCATCTGCTATTTTTTAAATTTGAGGGACTAAATTGTGACAGAAGCACAAACCACAGAAGTTAATGGCATAGATAATTCACATAAAGCTTAAGGTAAGTTTTACTCAAAGATTACATTGATCCTACACTCAATTCTCAGCCTCTCCAATGACAATATAAGGATTATAGGACAGGACATACCATAATCTAGTTTATAGAAGTTGATGTACATCACATGGGTGATCGCAAAAGCACTCAACGGAGCAGAAACCATAACTCTGGTAGCCTCATCCCTAACATTGAAGGATCGTAAGATGGCTAAAATGAGGGAGTATCCAAGGAGAATCACTGCAGATGAGTAGTCTAGTTTCTCTGTTAGATCAACATCTCTGCAGTACAATAGGCCAAAGAAACAATGAAAGTTTAAGCTTAATATATTATATTCAACAGATAATGAGACACGTTTCATTTGTTTATCACGATTCAGATGAGATTTTAAAAGAAGAGATAATTTCTTGAACATGCTGGGAGCATTAACTAACATGGTTGGGAACACTGGTGGGGAAGTTTCAATATAATACACCTTTTTCTTCTTAAAAAAACATAGTTGGGAACACTATCAGCATTAGCTTTAATTAAATTCAACCATATTATTGTCTACGCAAAAGTACTTATAAGTGAGGCCTTTAATTTTCAAAGCAAAAACAACTATTCAAAAATGTATTAAGAAAGGGGAAGTTATAGAAATATTCATAAACTAGAAAGTAAAATAAGAAATAGTTTCTGCACTAGTATTTCATATATGCATTACATTGTAAACTAAAAAGTCTCACCAGAAAAACAAACATAGACATGCCCATTGGCACTACCTAAAATCACCCGGTCTCTTAGAATAACCAAATTAATAATGACATTGCCAAACACAAAGATATTTAGAAACAGTACAAATTACTGAAAAGCTATGCATAAGTAACTTACCTACTGTGGAAAACAGCACTCCAGAACCATGAGTTCAGCGATAAGAGCGCATAGATATGCCACAAACCAGCATACTCATAATATGCCTTCTTCTCATCTTTTAGAGGCAATTTATAGTACAAAATTATGAAAAAGGAGATCCAACCATGAAAATGCATTGCAAGATTGAGAGCTGAGAAAGCCACAGAAGCAGGCTCCTAAATAAAAAGGATACACATCAGTTCTGAAAGTTTGAACAAAAAGGTTTTGTGGCCACTGGAAACAGACTCCAAATGAAAACATAAAGGGTTGTTTACTTTGTGAAAATATTTTTTGTTTTCATTTTTCGAAAATTTGTTTTAATTTTAATTACTAGCAAGGATATAATAGACTCTTAAAGTGAACAATTGTCCACATTTCCCAAAACAATGAAAATGACAAAAGAACTATTTTCATTATTTCCGAAAACGCATCATCCCCAGCTAGCTAGCACTTTATATTGTCTCCATCACAATAATTCACTTCTCGCCTTCTTATTAACAAGTTAAAATGAGCACATATTTTTGAAAATGAAAATATAAAATGTTTTCACAACGTAAATAGGTTCTAAGTTGCATAGCTTCTTTAGCAACAAACCTGCATCCCAAAAATACGCTTGAATGGCCATTTACCATGATACTTAACCGGGTCAAGGTTAAGTAATTCTTTTTCTTTCTCTCTATCAAGCATACAGTGGTATCGGCAGTCACTTTGACAATCCCATTTTTTCCATTGTAAATATAGTGGCTCTTGCATGTACCATGGACGACCGACAATTTCTCCATCTGACGAAAAACTACAGTGTGGAAAGCATTTTTGCCCAACACATCCAGTTTCCTGGCATTGTCTTATACAACCCCTGATATCCAAAGCAAACAAGAAGTAAAAATACAGTGGGGAAATTCAAAAATAAAAATCTCACTTAAATCATAAAGCGAGTAATGACTTAGAAAACTTGTATATAACGACGATTTCTTATGTTCTAGAATAAAGAAAACAAAAAAGAGGAACAAAAGGTAACAAGTGATGCACCATTGGGAAAGACATCATCTATGTGGCTTCAATTGATCTATGTGGCTAACCTCGCCTAGTGACAAGACCTGGTTGTTATTGTGATGTTGTTATGAACATATGATAGGCCCATAATGAATTTATATAGAAGGAGACTCATTTGATGGCCAAATTAACTAATCAAAGACACATTCGACTTCGGGGACTAAATTGACTATCTAATATACACGTCCAGGGATATTTTTGTACGTTAGATACATTCAGAACTATAGTGACCACGCCTCACACATTTAAAGACTAAATAGGTGTTCCTCATTTTATATTTCCCTAACTTAATTCACTATTGTAGGAATTTTATCCTATCCTCTGGTTTAATACAATTCCATATTTCCTTTAATATTTTCTATATATGTTACAACACACATCTTTTTATACTTTATACTAGTAGTACTTCTTTTTCAGTATCAATTAGATATATCATTTGGTAATCAACTAGCAGCCAGCATTAAAAAAAAGCTCAAAGAAATTATAAGTTAAAATATTGAGCTTCAACCTTTTCAACGAATTCTACAAAGCCCATATGCTAAAGCCAAACAAAATTCCCAAATCAGAATCTTAAAACCTTCAATTGTTTACGTTTATATCCACCAAATCAAACAAGCCTCAAATCAAACAAAGCTTCAACCTATCATGTAATTTTTTTTTTTTAAATTGTATTGTTCTACCCAAGTTAAAAATGTTAATTCACACTTCAAACTTAGAAGTTAGTTATAGATAGTTATAAGCTCTATATTAATCGAAGGCATGTCTCTGTGTCCAACACTAACACGACACTGACACATTAATTATATTCAATTAATCAGTTTTCTCAAATTATTACGAGTGTATGTGTCAATGTCTTGTCCAGCGTCCATGTCAATATTCGTGCTTCCCAGGTTATAAGTTGGTTAGTACTAACTACAAGTTAGTTAAGATTTGTTAGCTCAGTTATGATCACTTTACAAAAAGTGTACCAAATATTCATTCTAATAAACTTTTCTAATTAAATCAATTCCAAATAATTCAATATTTCTATCAATTATTCCTCTTTTTTTAGACTCTACCATGCTTTTTAACAAAATACCAATAACATGTAACTAAATCTATACAATATGTCAAAAATGTAATAATTGTAAAGAAAGAAAGATTGAAATGGAGAAATTGATGAAGGTAAGAAAGTACCTATAAAGCGGATCAGCATCACCTGCACTTGCATCAATTATGTTAACAAAACAACAAAGCAACAAAAGGAAAGCGAATACGTATCCATATAACATCTGATTAAGAAGAATGAGAGGTAGATCGATCTCGTTTCGATTTCTAACCGCGTCGAGCTTCGCGTTTTCTACTACGAAGCTTCTTTTTGTCTCGTCGGAAATGAGAGAAAGTGGAGGTTGTTCAGAATCAGAGAAAGGTGAGTTTGGGCGAGTTCAACAATGGTTAATAAACCCGGTCTGAACCGGACGGTTAAATCAAATTGAACCAGTATTGTCTCGGTATTTCAATGATTGAACCGTCAACCAAAACTTGGTTGTATTTTCTTAATTAAAAATATAATTAATATTTTAAATAATATTAAAAACTTTTTTAATGGTCATATCTTTACCTTTCAATTTTAATTTATATACGCATTTTAGGTTTAAAAGATATAATAGTAATTTGTTTAATAGTTAGACGATTATATAATATTGATTCTATTAATATATGATTTTAACACTTTACATTTAAGATCTTCTAAAAAAAAACTATTTGAACTTAAGATTAAATATAGGATGAAGAATGTTTTTAAGTCTGAATTCAACTAATAAATAACGATATTGTAAAGTTGAACTTCTCATTTCGACGTGAAGTTTTATCTTATGTTCGAACTCGAACTTGTGTGGGTTAATTATAACAGTATTTATCATCTTTTTTAAGATAAAAAACCTTATTTTAATTTTTGAGAAAGCTCTTATACTCAATTTGCATACTGATTTAGACGTTATGCATAAAAAAAATTAAACTAACATTGCATATCAATTACTCTTTTTTATTAAATTTGTTATTGTATCTCGCATGTTTGATATAAGTTTATTATTGTTAATCTAATAAGCATACAGTTCATTCAATAACAAAATTATTTTATATTTTATATTTTATATTTTATTTTATAATTTACTCAATGACAACATATTTTTTAAAAAATTTTAAAATAAATAAGTTGAAGCTTATTTATGTTATTTTTTAGGATGGAAAAGCAAATTTTGAATAAAGTTAGACAAAATATACACCTAGTGCCTTAAAATTTTTGGTGAAGATGTAGTGGTATTCAATTTACTTGTGTAGTTGTGCTCTTACTTTTAGTCTAATGTAATGATCTCTCGGAGCCTCTCATTATCCAACAATGGTATCAGAGTTCATGGTTGACTAAGGTGACTGACTCCTTGTATCGAAAGTTTTCTTGACAATAGTGGTAAGACAACAAACATGTCTTGTTGATTTGAGTGTCAACAGCAATACAAATGTATATGTTGATATATAACAAGTGTAAATAAGAGTCTCACATTAAATTAAAAAAAAGTAAATATTAAGCATTCGTATAAATAAGAGGAACCATATACTCAATACTCTAAAGTTTTGAGTGAAGAAAACATGTTTAATCTACTTGTGTTATTGTTTTTTGTCCAATGTGATAATCCTTGCACCCCTAGCAACCCAACATGCCTTCAATTTCTTTAAACTTTTGTTTTTGTTCTTTAAATTCATATATGTTAACTGCATCCTTTAGCTTGTGCAATCTTTACATTCTTGTATATTTAAATTTCAGTACTTTGTATTCATTTCTTCTCAGCATAAAAAAAAAAAAAAAAGAAGTAATATTTTCTGTGTTTCCTTGCACATTTCAGATTCAGCACTTTATTTATCCTTCATTGATTTCTTTTAGTTACTAGCAAGTGCTTCACTTCTTGTTTTCATTTATCCTCATAATCCCTTTTGAAAAATATCATTGAAACATTTATGAAGTTGGTTTCTTGTCAAAAATGTGTTCATAAGACATCTTTTAACATAACAACATGACCATATAACTTGTCAAATAAATTTGACTTATAATCTTTTTTTCTGGAAGAAAAAGGGCCTAAGCCCAAAAGAAAGATTACAACCAAATCACTAAAGTAATAAAAGCACAAAAGTAACCCAATGCGCTTTATTTGTTGTTGCATTTGGTACAAAATCAAATTACACTGTAAAAGTCTATAAATTAAGATAAATAAATGAGGAAAAAATATAATATAAATAATAAAACTTTAAAGTGAAATAAATAGATTGTGGAATTTTGGTATGCTCCATGCTATATTTTTTTTTGAAACATGGAGTACATCATATATATTGATACAATCAATATGGATACAGTATTACAGTAAATTCTACTTGAATAATTTCACATTTTCACTCCACAGCACTTCATTTCTGCCTTTGTCAACTATGTCCCTCCTTGGTTAATTTCATAAAGTCAAAAAATTTAGAAATCATATGAAAGGCTTGAATATCATGTTAAGACTGACTCACATTTTCTAAATGCACTGAAGATTTAATCAACAATAAACAGTAAGAGACCCACCAGTACATAATATATCTATCTTCAGTGGAAACCAACTTCTTAGTCCTGCACAAACTTCTCCAGAATCTAAATCTGCTCTTCAACTTCTCCTATAAGGAGGACAAAAATCATTAGCTGCTTAGTTAAATCATAAAAAACCGTTACCAGATTTAGAACATACTAATCTCAACAAAAAGAGACCTACCAATAGAAAACCATCCTTTTGCTGATCCAGTCTGGCACTAACTTTACCAAAAGCACAAACTGATATTTCACTTCTCCTACAGGGACAACAACTAGACAGGATTATTAATAGCAATCACCACGGAATCACATACTTTGTAAGTCTGCAAATAAGTAGAATAAGAACATATACTATTCTGAACATATACTTTGTAAAATGAATGATATATATACTTACTTGAACATGTGTTATCTTTGGAGGCATACTACAATTATATGATGGAGTCTCATGATTGGTAGAGTTCATTCCATTCCCTCATCAGAATCAATTCCTGAGACCAATGACTCAGAGTTGTGTTTTAAAGAGTGAGCTCAATATTATCATCATTTTCTGGGTTGGTGAATCGAATAACCTCCATCTCACTTTTCTCTTTCAATACATGAATTCCACTATAATGGAATGGGAATCCAAAGTCAACCTCTGCATGGTTCCACTTATTTTCTAAAAGTGCTTTGTGCATATTACCTTTTAATTTTTCCATTTGCATATGAAAAAGATGTAAATGATACACGTTTGGTCGTGCCATGTTTCCATTAGCTCGATTCTCACCGTGTTTATAGAAAAATGTATTGCCATTGATGATCACTTTTATAGGAGGTCGATGATCATACCATGTCAATGGTGAAACAACACAAAGAGCTATGGCGGGAAACTTGTTACGAAACCAGAAAGAAATTGACAATCCTGCCAAGCATTGGTGATCGAACCAATCTGGAATCTTTGCTCGTGGCAAACGGAACCAAGTGTTTCCAGCCTCATGTAATTCCTGTTAGTCATAAATAATTAATGTAAGCTTAACTATATCAAGAACAATATCAATTATCATATTAAATACATTAATAAAACAAAATAAATAGTAACCTGATTTAGTAATTTGCTTTTGCTCGACGAAGTCAATGATTTACAGTTTAATGCAGATAATGTTTTTAAGCACGGCGGAATACCTTTGATTTCTTGAAGTTCCTCACAATTGTCCAAGACAAGCCTCCATAAAAAGTGGCATTTTTCGATACATTTAGGAAGAACTGTGAATTGATTTTCATTTAAGTGTAATTCTTTCACATTAGCAAACAATATGAGACATATGGACAAAGATTCATCTGAAAGTTTGATGTTCCTGAGACAAAGATATTTTACAAGTGAATATTTCATTGGACTCGCTTTTTCTTCACCCTGGATGGTAAACTCAACCAGTTTTGACATCTCATGAGCAACACTAAGTGGTACGTGAACAAATCCACAATTACAGGAATCTAATGTTTGACTCGGAGTAAGATTTTGAAATGGAAACGGCAATTCTTTTATGGGTGTGTTAAACAAGTGAAGTTGTGGTATGTTTCTCATTTCTCCTAATATTTCTGGAAAACTCTCTAGACTTGAACAATATGAAAGATCAAACTGTTTCAACGAAGTCAACTTGAGTGGTGGAATACTTGTAAGTTTGATGCAATGTTTAATATTCAAGATTTTAAGTTTATCCAACAACCCATCCACCACACATGGAAAACTATTGAGACTAACACAACCTGAAAGGTCAAGTTCTTCTAAGGAATCCAACTTGAGAGGTGGAATAATCTTGAGATTGCAACAACCTTTAACAAACAGGGTTTTAAGATTTCCGAGGAAGCCATTCGCCACAACTGGAAAACTCTCGAGACTATCACAATGTGAAAGATCGAGTATTTCTAGCGAAGTCAACTTAAGAGGTGGAATACTCTTTATCTCGAAGCAACATCTAACACTCAAGGTTTTAAGTTTATCAAACGACCCATCTATCACAGGTGGAAAACTCTCAAGACGATAACACTCTGAAAGATTGAGTTCTTCTAGGGAAACCAACTTGAGAGGTGGTAATTTCCTGAGTCTGAGGCAACCATAAGCATATAAGGTTTTAAGTTTACCCAACAACCCAACAGAGTCATCGACTGCGGTTAAACTCGCACATTCTCGAAATGAAAATTCTTCTAAATTTACGAGACCAGATACATCAGGTATACGTGATAAAAGTCTATGGTTATCAAAATTTAAAACCCTTATATTCTTGAACTTCTGCAAAAATAAAAAGCAAAGAACCAACAAACAAATAAGAAATAAATGAAAATGGATTTATTGTTATTAATATAAGATGGAGAAATAAATACATCACACTTGCCTTCTTGAAAAAGTCTCCGAACTCGAATGATGATAAGTAAGAGGGAAAATTGCATATGGCAAGTTCCTTTGGATAAAACTCAGACGGTAAACCCCATGAAGAACATATCCAATTTTCAATTTGAAGTATTCTTAGGCTATTCGGAAGATGTTTGGGACTTTCACTGCATCTGCCACTCATAATTAGTGTTCTGAGCTTTCTCATCTTCTTGAAAGCCTCTCCATCCCATTCTACTTTAATCCGGGAGTTTGAACATATGATTTCAATTTTACTTGTTCCCTTTTAACATGATAAACCACAAATCAAGCAAAATATATGAACATATGTTAGAACCTCAACACACCTATTTATAGAACTTAACATATCGGAAAAGGGTAACGTTAGCATTAGTAACATTAATAATAATATAACAATGAGAGCTAAATCAATCAATCAAAGTTAAAGATGAAAAGCCAAACCATCAATATCATTATTACTCACCGTATTTTCTTCTAGAACTTGAACTATATCTTTAGGGAGCCATAACCGACTGCGATTTCCAGGCTCTTCTGGTGATTCTTGTCTGACAATTTCTTTCCCCATGTCCTCTATTAGATCATGTAATGTAACATCATGATAGTTACTTATCTTTATGAGAGATTTTTCAAATAGCACATTGATGTGATCATTCTTGCTCACACCATGATGAGAATGAAGTATTTTTTGGAGCCTTGCCAAATTATATCCTTTGAAGCAACAAGCAATGTCAAGAAAAACAACCTTATCTTCTTCCTGCAAAGCATCAAAGCTCAACTGTAGTACCGTTTGGATCTTTTTATCTGGAATCCTTTCATAACGATCTAGTGCATATTTACATTCTTCTACTGTCTTATTAAATAAGTGAGAACCTATGACTTCTAAAGCGAGTGGAAGACCAGAAGCATATGTTACTGCGCGATTTAAAACATCTGTATAGATTGGACTAAATTCGTTTTTAAAAGCTTTCCATCCAACCAATTCAAAAGCATCTTTCTCATTCAACCCTCTCACCTCATATGTTTTTTGAACTCCATGGCATGTAAGCAACTTTTTGTCCCGAGTCGTGATAATGACTCGACTGCCAAGACCAAACCAATCACAACTTCCAGCAATAGCCTCTAATTGCTCCTCTTTGTCAACATCGTCTAGAATCAAAAGAATCTTCTTTTGTTTGAGCCTTTGTTTCAATGTTGCAATTCCTTGTCTAACACTAGCTAACTCGATGTTCTTCTCTCGAAAAATTTGAGTCAGAAGAATCTTTTGGAGATATATCAACCCGTTTTTATCTGAATTTTCTCTGACGTTTTCAAGAAAACAAGAACCTTGAAATCGACAGACAATGGAATTATAAACTTGTAGAGCAAGTGTGGTTTTCCCTATTCCACCAATCCCATGGATCCCTACCATGTGCACTGCATCATCTGACCCAACATTCAAAAGCGATGCTACATTCTGCTTTTGGTAATCGATTCCAACTAGGTTATCAGGAACAGGTAAGGTAATAGGTACAATCTCTCTTGATACTTGTTCAACTATCTTCCCAATAAAATCATGTTCATATTCATCCCTGCCCAATAAACATGAAGTTACTTAATTAAGTCATTCAAGTGCATGATGTCTACGTTTCAACACTTTATCATAATAATTCAAATAGTAATGATTAGACAGATGAAAAGTAATATCTATGAAGCACAGACACGACATTGGTACACAAACAACAATAATTATTTTTGGAAAGAAAAGTAATCAAATATAACAACTGTTATAACAGAATCAGAAACCAGCACAAAACAACATTTGCAATAATGAAGAGAACTTGGTATTCTAAGAACATAAAGTAACAAAGATTAGAAAAAATGAAAATGACACCCAGCAATTTAACAAGGCTAAGCAACATTAGCTACTGTTGTTTTTGAGTTTCGGAAAATTGTTTAAAAATCACAATTTATGCCACCAAAAATATTACTGGGTTGAGTCGCGGACTAGGTCGCTCTCTTTAAGACTTTTGAGGCACTGCCCAAATTGTGCAAGGCAGACTATCAACCACGAAGTCCCCAGGATAAAACAGTCCAAATTCACTGTATCGGAGTTCCACTGCACCGTAGAAAACCGTTCTAGAATTACATCCTCAATATGGCGGTTAAAGCCACTCTCAATATTACGATTAAAGTCACTCGCAATATGATACTATGACCACTCATAAATCAAAAGGACTGCGGCACAAAAAACCGCTCATAGTGGTATTATGACCACACAAAAATCGACGAAACTACGGCATAACAACCGCTCTAGAAATCGATAGAACTACGAAGGGACTACGGCATAACAACCGCGAAACCGATAGGACTACGAAGGGACTACGGCATAACAACCGCTCTAAATACGAATGGCATAACAACCGCTCTAAAAAACGAAGTGACTACGACATAACAACCGCTCTAAAAATTGAAGGGACTACGGCATAACAACAACCGCTCTAAAATACGAAGGGAACGAAGTGACTACGGCATAACAACCGCTCTAAAAATCGACGGGAATACTGCTCTCAAAAATGATTACAAAATTAGTATCTGGAATTTTCTCTCAATAATCAAGGCTAAGCAACAAAGACTACTTATAGCCTATTCAACTAATGCTAAGTAGCTGTTGTAACAGAAAAACGGTTGAAGCCACTTAACCGACTCCGCGCGCGCTCACACACACACACATATATATATATATATAGCACAAATTAAAAAGAATGAATATTACCCATTCTTGTAATGAAAGCCAGACAAATTAGCAACTTGGTGAAGACACACCTTCCATTTATGATTGGATTTAGTCTGATTTGTATCCATTGCTTCACCATAAGTCCCTTTTAACTTTCTTACATCTGAAGGATCGACCTTATAAAAAACCGGTAAGACCAATCTACCCTTACCTTTGATTGAATGAAGTATATGAGAAAGCTCTTGTAAGCAAAAGGATGAAGAAGCATAGTTCTTGGAGAGAACAACGATTGCCATAATTGAATTTTGAATTGAATTGACAAGTGAGGGTGTGATTTCATCCCCTTTTTGAAGATCATCGTCATCCATGAAAGTTCTGATTCCTTTGTCATTTAGAGCTTTCCATAGATGGCCGGTGAAAGTGTAGCGAGTATCTTCGCCTCTGAAACTGATGAACACGTCGTAGGTAAATCCATCACCCATGTGAACAACAACAAGAAGAAAGGTTAGTTCTTAGAATGATTATCAAATATGAAAGTGTTGACTATGAAAAACTTGCATTTTAGCCATTCATAGTGGAAAAAAAACATAATATAATTCTCCCAGTTTTTTCAAATGTAATTCTTAACGGATTTTGATTGATTGCAATAATTAATGGTTAATTTTATAAAAATGTTAAATAAAAAAGAATTCTAAATACACCTGTGGTCCCTTAACTTAATTTCAGATAATTTTAAATAATTTCAGCGGTACCCTTTAAATGGAATTCTGTTAAAAAAAAGTTAAAAGAGCCTTCTTTTGTCGGAGCCTCTGTCGTATTATTGAAATTCCTTGTCTAACACATGTTAACTCAACTTTCTTGTCTCCAACTATTTCTCTCCATCCTTGCCCAAAAAGAGTAGTGAAGTTTGTGCAAAATCAGTCTAGGGCATCATTTATCTGTCTGTTCTAAAGAATCATTTACTAGAACTCAAATCGAAACAACTATACAAATAAAAAGTTTAAATTCTTGAAGCTAGATGCACAAAATACGATATTTGATAAATAGAAATTCCTATATTAACATTGCATGATAGTATATCTTTTGTAAATGGATTTAATTGATATATATTGTCACAAGTGAAAAAGTTTTACACACGCCTCCAATCATATCTCACTATTATGTCACTTTGTTATATATTAGTTCCAAATTGTTCTCAACAATTATCTACGTAGTGAACTGCAATTAGATGCATGTGAAAAAATTTCAAATCGAAAGTGCTTATGAATTAAACTCTTTGTAAATTACTTAGCTAAATAAATAAAAAATGGGTTGTGACAATAATCAAAAAAGTAAAATTAACCCTATCTTGTAATGAAAGCCAGACAAATGAGCCACTTGATGTAGAGTCTTCTTCCATTTCTTTAATATGTCTATGCTATCAACATTGTACTTCACCTCATGTATAGCCATTGCTTCTCCAAAAGACCCTTTTAACCTTCTCACATCAGAAGGATCCACTTCATAAAAAACAGGCCAAACCAACCTACGCTTATCCTTTAAGAAATCAAGTATGTTAGAAAGTTCCTGTAAACAAAAGGAGGAAGAAGCGTAATTCTTAGAGAGGACAACGATGGCCAGTTGGAGTTTTCAATAGCCTTCATAAATGATGGTGTGATTTCTTTGCCTTTACGAAGTTCTTCATCGTCCATGAAGGTGTGGATTCCTCTGTCACAGAGAGCTTTCCAGAGATTGCCTGTAAAACTGTAGCAAGTATCCTCACCTCGGAAGCTTAGGAGCACATCATAGGTGTATGCATTGGTGACAGAAGAAACCATGATCATAAGAAAGTTTAGAGTGCAGTGAATATAAAATCTCTAGTATGAATTCAAAGTTCAAAACTTTGAAATAATAAAGCATGAAACTGGTTGACTTTTTTCATGGACTTGGTCGTTCCACCAAGTTTCCAACGTTGGTAACATTGCAAATTTCAAGTTTGATAATAAAAATTGAAGACAATAACAATAAACATTTTGCAGATAACATTAGTGACGCTGCTGAAGAAATTACTATGCAGCCAAACGATTTCTTACTACACAAGGCATGGAAAAAATCAAATGCATATTATAATTTTAGTTGGAAATTTGGTTCAACTTAAAGTGATAAAATAATCTGCTCATTTTATTATCCAGCACTCACCACCCTTTTATTATTTTGGATATCATAAGAACATTTTGGTTGTGTTTGCCTGTATTTTGGTTTTTTTCAAAGAACATATTTCGGAAATTATAATAATACAAAGTGCGACCGTTGTCTCTAATTATAATAATACAAAGTATTAATAAGAGGTAATGAAGCAGGAATTTGTGTTCCTTTATAATATAAAACTAACGTCCGTCATTTTTAATGACTTAAAATTAAAGTAATGATATTTATATTATATCAACCATCATACAACCAACCTTCCACTGGAAAATTATCCAAAATAGAGGAATTTTGAGGAAGTCGCATTATTCAGTCGAACAAGACTGCAGGATTAATAAAACTGACTCAACTATGGAGGGACTATTACAAGAACATCACCCATCCTAAATTTTAAAAGTCATACAATTTTGATCATTGTGCATTTGCAACACCACAATATACTTTCATTATCGGTCGACAAAAACCATTCACTCAACTCCTTCGGTCACATTGCTGAGAAGTCTTGATCGAACCGAGTCAAAATCCAATGCATTCTTGACACTGCAAATGTAACAGGTTTTTTAAACTATAAGAACTTCAACAACATTAATATATAACTACTTTGAAGTAAATGCCAGTGCTATTCCATTATATCTATGATAATTTTCAGAATTCTTTATTTTTTTTCGTGGAAAAATTAAGTCTGACTCAAATTTTCACATCCTAAAAGAAACTGGTATTGTCCCGTAAATGCAGCTCATATGATAAAATGCATTAGGGACACTAGATGTGCTGAGGCACAGGTTTGAACTCGCAATACCCCTCTTCTCCGTACTTACGTACTTACGGTATAGGAGTTTCGCCGTTAGGCTCTTTAAAACCAAAACAAACAAAAAAAAGAAACTGATACTCAACGCACAAAGAATATAACCAGTGATAAAAAGAAGAGAACCCACCAGTACATAGTATCTCCGGAACAAACCAACTTCTTACAAATCCAATCTGGCAACAACTTTTCCAAAATCTCGATCTGTTCTTCAGCTTCTCCTATTGGGAGGACAAGATTAGTTAGCTACTTTGTTTATTACTAAGAAACCATTAACATTTAATAATAATAGAAGTAGAACGTACTAATTTCAACAAAATCTAAACAGTTCATCATTATCTTTTGCAGGAGCTCCTCTTTTGTGATTGGAGTTCTTTTGACAGATCTAAATATATAGTCAATCACATTAACCAGTTCCACCAATGATGAAATATTGTTATCCAGTGCATCCAAACCAGTTTGATTTTGGTTGGTTTTCTCTAAGGAATAACCAATGTTCTCTGGTACCTGCATTGAGAAACCAATTAAAAAGAAAGCAATTACTTTCACCAGAATTTAATCTGACGGAAAGAGTAGAACAAGGGATATTACATATCACGGATATGCTAAGTATTAACAATTATTAACACTGGGCAAAAAATTAAGATCTCTGATAACATTTGTAATAAAAAAAATGCACAGCACAAACATATACTTGTGAACTGTGAATAAATGTGAGATTTGAATGGAGCTAGAACATGGGAGAATAGAAAAAAAATACAAAATGAATAAAGTGCAGTTAGTAAATCCATTTCTTCTCATCATACTAGAAAGCAAGGAGTATTCTCAAAATATATAAACCAACTCCAATTCTCCATTATTATATACAAAAGGTACATAGCAGTAGTCTTTCATATTAACTTCCAAAACCAGATCTTTCAACGGGCACCTCGCTCCATTGATAAACCCATTCAAAACCCTATTTGACTCATCCAATTTAATAAATCGACTAACCTATGATATATTACAGACGTGTTATTATAAATAAATAAATAAATAAATAAATAAATAAAAACATTATGTTTTCATATAACTACCCCGATGGTTCACTCTAAATGATCGACATGTTTCTCACCCAATATTTGCATGTCTTATAACCATCTCCAAGGTTCCACTTTTTCGTGCATAAATATATGATGAGTGCCCCACTAATTAGTTAAAATTTGACAAGAGCTACTAAAATGTCAGAAAAAAAACTGCTTTCTTTACAAGTTCTCCATCGAGGATGGAACAAAAGGTACAAAATAGAAAAACAAGTGAATGTCGAAGTACAATTTTAAGAATCGGTTAAAAATTAAAACCAAGGGAAGATGGCATACCTCCAGAGAAACAGAATCAAAAGATTTGCGATCCTCAGAAAAACCTCTGCTTAGTTTAGAGATGCAATCAAATTCACGCAGAACTTTGCTAGATTCTAGCATGTCTACTCTGTTGTCCAAACCATCATTCCCTTCCGTGAATGAAAAGTCAAGCACTCTTTTTGCAGGCTTAAAACGTGATGTAGACTTTTCGGCAGTCATGTTCTGAAGCTTAACATCAGAACAAAGCAACAATATTCCAGGTGCTGACTGTGCAGGTGTCTGTGTCATCAAACTATCAGTACAAGAGACAATTTTCATATCAGGGCTTTCAAAACTACTGCGGCTAACAGAATGTGTAGGGGAAATACTATTATGTACTGATGTATTAATAACATCTGGTTGAACACACATTGACAATGATTCATTCTGCTTGCCTCTTTCTGCGTTAGGATTATTCACACAATCAGACAATGGTGTACAACCTTTCTGCCACGTGCTTTCACTTTTTTGGCTATCTAGGCTGTCAGATTCGTAGGATGACAGAGAAGTTTTAGATGATGAAAAACACTGAACTTGCTCAGTCTGGTTAGCAACATTCTTCTGAGAAAAATGACTTCTAAAAGATGGACACAAATGTGATTTGTTCAGCAATGGTTCGATTTGATTGGAAGTTGATGAAAGTTCTGTTGACAAATTTACAAGCTCATCTTCGAAAATCAAGTTACACGCTCTTTGGCTAAAGGGCTCTTGTAGTGCGGCCTCTGGAATATCAATACCCTTATCCACAATAAAAAGCAAAAAAATTAAAATTACTACTAAAGTGATGAAATCGATTCTTTTGCAGCAGTCATAATTTCAATTTTCTCTACTTAACTAAGAAGAACAAAAATAAATAAAGCTGAGTCAGATCGAAGGAAAAGCAGTTACAAAAAAGTAGGCTTAACCAGTTGCCACAAAATCTCATAATTTCTCATAATCATCAACCCATTTTCAACTAAATCTCATACAATACATTCTTGTTATCATCAAAACATTTTCAACTACGTATAGCATGCTTACATCTACCTACCATATTGAATCACATATCACTGCATAGAGTATTTTGCATAAGAGTACATTTTCAGCTAAGTATAACATGCTTAAATCTAAATAAGAGATTTCAGTGGTGCTAGAAAATTAGAGAATATGAAGAAAAAAAATAAAAAATGAATAGTGTAGTTAATGAATCCCTTTCTTGTCAATCTAGAAAGAGGAGTAATCTCAAAATATAAACCATCTCCGTTATAAATAAAAGATACCTAGCAGTAGTCTTTCATCTGTACTTCCAATACCAGATGTTTAAAAGGGCACCTCACTCCATTCATAAACCCATTAAATATCCTAGTTGACACACCCAATTTAAAAAACCAACTAAAGTATGATGTTATAAATTATAAATGTGTTAAAAATAAAAATATTACTTTTTTCATATAACTATCCCCGATGTTTCATTCTAGACACACTTCTCACCCAACCCAATATCTGCATTATCTTCTCATAACCATATCCACTGTTCCACTTTTTCATGCATGATTTTATGATGAGTACCCCACTAATTAGTTAAAATTTAACCTGAATTACTACATTGTCAGAAAAAAGTTGTTTTCTTTGCAAGTTGTCTACCGAGGATATAGAACACAAGGTACAACATACAATAATAAGTGAATATCAAAGTATGATTTTGAGAATCGGTAAAAAATTAAAACCAAGGGAATATGGCATACCTCCGGAGATAGGGAGACAGAATCAAAGTATTTGCAGCCCTCACCTAGAGCTTTGCTAGATTCTATGATGTCTACTCTGTTGTCCAAACCATCATCTTCTTCCATGAGTGCAAAGTCAAGCACTCTTTTTGCAGGCTTAAAACATGACGCAGACTTTTGGGCAATCATTTTCTGAAGCTTCACATCAGAACCAGGCAACAATCTCTCAGGTGCTGACTGGGCAGGTGTCTGTGTCATCAAACTATCAGTATAAGAGACAATTTTCACATTGGGGCTTTCGAAACTATTGTGGCCACCAGAATGTGGTGAGGAGATCTTATGTACAGATGTATTAATAACATCTGGTTGAACACACATTGGCAATGATTCCTTCTGCCATGTGCTTTCACTTTCTTGGCTATCTAGACAGTCAGATTCATGGGATGACAGAGAAGTTTTAGATGATGAAAAGCACTGAACTTGCTCGGTCTGGTTAGCAACATTCTTCTGAGGAAAAGGTCTTCTAAGAGATGGATACAAATATGAATTGTTCAACAATGGTTCAATTTGATTGGAAGTTGATGAAAGTTCTGTTGACGAATTTACAGGCACATCTTCGGAAATCAAGTTACAATCTCTTTGGCTAAAGGGCTCTGGTAATGTGGCCTCTGGAATATCAATACCCTTATCCACAATAAAAAGCAAAAAATAAAATTAAAGTGATGAAATCAATCCTTTGTATAAGTCATACATCCAAATTTTTCTACTTAACTAAGAAGAACAAAAATAAATACAGCTGACCAGACCCAAGGAAAAGCAGTTACAAAAAAGTAAGCTTAACCAGAAGCCACAAAATTTCGTATACTTTCTCATAATCATCAACCCATTTTCAACTAAATCTCATAATACTCTTATTATCATGCCTACACTTTCAACAAAGTATAACATGCTTACATAATCATCAACCCATTTTCAACTAAATTTCATTATACTTTGTTAGTATCATCAATACATTTTCAACTAAGTATAACATGTTTTGCATCTACCAACCTTGTGGAATCGCAAATCACATCACAGAGTACTTTGCAGAAAATGAAAATCTAAATGCCGCCACAGTAGTAGTAATCTTTAATTCAATAATCACCAGACTATGTTGCCAAAAATATGGCAGCATATCATTGACTACATTGGACCCTGTTAGATGTATAACTTAGACACAACTAATGAAGTTACAGAACTCCCTTGGACTCTGAGCATCTAAAATAACAATCTGAATCAGTGTTAGCAATTGCAGACGGGGGGCTATGGAGGAAGGCAAATAATATGCCATTTTAGGCCACCATTTCCACCATTAAATGTCAGGGTGCCGCAATCCTTTGTGGCCCCTATTCGACAATACTTATACAAATCAAAGCTAACAATCGAATAAGAACACATACCACTGTTAAGATAGTGTTCCTTCAAATACAGAAAATACTAACCATATAAAAAATATTACCTCGGGATGCATGTTAAAGAAATTAATCAGCCTGGAATTAAAATATCGTCCAAGAGCAATATCAGCGGATTGTTCAGAGTGATCTTTTACAGCTTCAAATACCAAAGTGATCTTCAAATCCGGCTTCATACACAAGCTCTTCTTATCAAGAACAATCACCTTTTCAATTTCTATACCTTCGGGGAGTATATACTTCATTTGTGCAAGATGAGCATAGGAGAAGTTTCTGTAAATAAAACACACTACAGTCACTTCCTTAATCCATTCATCAAAGGAAATGGGTCCTCAGAGTCCTCTATAGTCTAAATTTTAACTGCATATGGTGCACTTTAATGTTGTCAATTGCAGATCGCAGAAAATAGCGGTTTGTTCAACTTCCATTGGGCTACAATGTTATCACAACGCTATATCATTAGGCATTAGCTGCTATTCAATAACAGTGTACTAAATCGTGTATCACAGACCAATAGTGGTTTGTTAAAATTTTGCTAAGCTATAGCACTGTTATTTATGCTATTTGACAACACTGATGCACTTATACACATTTAAAGATTATTTTAACTAGAGGTAAAATCTATGTTGTCAATCCTGGTGCGGTGGAGGGGCTGGCTGCGACGCCATCGACCAGGAAAACGCGTTTGACAAAACAATCACCACTAAAAAATGAAACCTTAAAATGGATAGTATCATCCATTAATTAATTTAAGGAATTTAAAAACAACAAAACAATCACCTCTTGGCAAGAACCTCAACTTTGTTGCAAACATTTTGAAAAGTTGGAGTCTTTTTACGCAGATGCAACAATCTAAGCGAACAACTCATATGACTAAACAAATCAGCAATAGTCCTGTACCTGTATCGAACAAAAAGTACATAAATTACATTTTTCAACAAATCATTCAAAAAAAATCAAATTTCAAAAATGAATTTCTTTTTTTCTATAAAACTAAACAAAAAAATACATAAATTACATTTTTCTACAAATCATTCAAAAAAAATATCATATTTCAAAAATAAATTCTTTTTTCCATAAAATTAAACAAAAAAAATACATAAATTACATTTTTCTACTTATCATTCAAAAAAAAAATCAAATTTCAAAAACGAAATTATATTTTCTCCATAAAATTAAACAAAAAAAATACATAAATTACATTTTCCTAATAATCATTCAAAAAACCATATAACAAAAATCAAATTCTTTTTTCCATAAAAATTGGAAAACCAAAAAACAAAAAAAGCTGAATTTAATTGGGGTTCTCACTTTTCTGGAAGCTGTATTAGTGGCTCCTTGAATTTGAAGGGTAATGGTTCAGCTTTCTTCTCTGGAGTAGGGCACACAATTGATTTATCAATTGTGTTAAGATTCTTCTCACACTTGAAATTCGAAGCATGTTTCAGTGATTCATCCCACACTTTTGGATCCATTCTTCAGCAACAAAATTAACAACGATGCAGCAAAAAAAAAATTGTGTATAACATTGAAATCAGTGTGAGAATTGAAATTGGAAAAGCCATTGAAGGAAACGGTGGTTTGAGAAAGAGTAGTTACCTGAGATTTGAAACCCTAGCTGAGTTTGCGTGGTTGACGAGGGAAAATTTGTGAATTCAAAAATACGTTTTTTTTTTAAGAAAAAAAAAATGAGCGTTGGAAATGGTGGGCAATGCAAGTTCAGTGAGATTTTGTAGGTTATTATATATATTGTATTTTGCATTAAATTGAAAATCAAAAATTTAAAAATGGTTGGAAGTTTTTAGTTTTTGATTTTGGAAATTTAATTTCAAAACGATTAAAATTTAAAATAAAATTGAGTTGATATTTTATTTAAATTTAAAATATTTTTTCTTTAAAGTCAAATTCGTTTGGCTAGTTTTTGTTTTATGTTTTGAAATTTTAAAAAATTAAATAATTTCAATTTTGAGTTTTTAATTTTAATTCAAGTTGAATTTTAATTGTTTTTTAAATAAATAATTTTTTTACCTCTTTTTATTATGAATTTATTGGATATAAAACAAATATTGTTACATAAAAATAATTAAAAATGAAAAATAATAACAAATAAATTATATTAAAAATTAAGTTTATTTTAAAATTATTTTAAATATTATAAAATAATAATTTATTTATAACATTTTTATTAATAGTGATTGAAAGTGGTAGTTGTTAAAGTGAATATTGTAGGGTGATTAGTCATTGAAGGTGGTTGTAGTGATTGAAAAGGTAGTTGAAAGTCGAAAGTGGTGATCGAAGTATGATTAATCGACGGTGATTAAAGTGATAAACGGTGGTGGTGGTCTACATTTATTGGAAATAGATAGTTGTGGTGGTATGAGTTTTTGATTTTAAATGTTTATTTTAATCTCTAAAATATACAAAATGATAAAAACGTCCTTGAAATTGAAGCATGTACTTAATCTCACAATTTTCATAAACTTTTTGAAAAATGTCAAAATTTTACATTTTTCTATTTCTATGATTCCTTCCTCTTCCTTTCTTCCTATGCAAAGAATGATATTCATTAAAGACTTTTAGGAAAACTTAAAAAAAAAATGGTTTAATTGTAGTTTTAATCTTTTATTTTTATCAATTCATGAAATCATATTTTCTATTTTAAAATTTGACAATTTTGGTCTCACATTTTTATTTTTTTAATTAAAAATGACGATGTAACATGTTTTACATAACGTAGCATATGATATGTAATGTAGAATGATTAACATCCATGGAATTTTACAATAAAACTCTCTAAAAACTTAACTTTCAAATTAAAAAAAATATATATATTTTTTGTAATTTAATTAATGATATATGAATAATTAATGCATCTAGTTGATTCTATATCATGAAATCTTATGCAACATCATTTAAAATATGTCAAATCGTCAATTTTTAATTCAATAACCTAAGAGATTGACCAAAATTGTCGACTTTTAAAATAGGGAGACAAATTCCGTGAATATGTGAAAATAGAAGGATCAAAACTGCATTAAGCCTAGAAAATTCAACCTAAAAATAAGGCTTAAATATTTGATTCGTGAAGTTCGCGTCTTTCACATTTTCATCCTTGTAAGTTTTTTTTCTTTCCATTTAAACCATGTAAGTTCAATTTAGTTTAAAAATCATCTACGTTGTTAGTTGTTGTTAAAAAAAAAAACTTATGTAACAAACAGAGAAATTGTGTGACAGTCTTTGACATGACAATAGTTGATGATATGTCAGATGTTTGACAACTAGGTATATTTACGGGGGACTAAATAAAAAATTCCCAAATTTGCAAAACTTAAAATATGGAATCCCATTTCTTCTTATTTTCCTTTGTACAACCTAAAATCTTAGTTATTCTCAGATCTTCATTTGCTTCTTCTTTATTCAACCATAACGTCATCTTCGTCTGTAACAAACTCAAATCGTTGCCACTGTAGTCACATTGATGTATTTGGCCGATGATATATCTACATCGAGGAACTTCACCAAAACAATGCATCATAATGAAGTCAAGGGAATCAGGGCACCATAGTTACAACAAAAATAATGGCATTCAACACGTGTATCAAGAGTATGATATGTGCATCCATATATCTACTTTTATGTTCACGTGTAGTGTTACTTCTCTTCTTTCCATTAAGACTATAGGGTTTTAATTGAAATAAAAATATTTCAAGAACAAAAATGAAAAAAAACGCAAACTTACGTTGCAAATCAAATATTTAATCCTAAAAATGAAATAACCATGCATTCATATTATGTGTCTTGCTTCTACATCATGAAACATTGATAATTTTTTTTTTGTCTTCAACCGCACTTCTATATAGAAGTGTCAAATTAAGCTTAAAAAGTATCATATTAAACCTTTTAATATTAAATTTTTTATAGTCTAAATTTATTATTTAGTTACTTTTTTAATCTAATTAATGAAAAATTTTAAAATTTATTTTTCTTAAAAAACTATCAAAAAAATCAAAAACTTCTTTTCATCGAATATTCTTTTCCTAAAAAAAATCAATTCTTTTTAAAAAAATGTTGAAAAAAATAAATAAAACACTTTTTATCAAAAAAATTATTTTTCAGATAAAAATTGAAAGATAAATTTAATAAATGAGTCCACAGACTTCATTTAAGTCACAAAATTTTAAGTTTTTTTAACTTTGAAGCTTTTTTTAATGTCTTTTTAATTATGAATTTTTTTTTCTCTAAAATATAAGTTGAGTTACTACGTACTAGGCTTATCAAATTGCCACATATACTTCCACGTGGGGCATATGTGGTTCTCGTTGGAGGCTTAATTCCTGAAACAGCAAAAAGACAATTATAGTGAAATATATTTGTGGCACAAAATTGATGCCAGTTTCACAAGTTGTTGGTTGGTATAATGCATGCATTTTCACCTTCCAACACTTGGTTCGAATCGAGCATGGAGAGAAAGAGAGAGAACAGATTCATGGGGGAAACATACATGATAATGATAATAAATGAGGTATTCTAAATTACCTCTCTTTTTATTTTTTTATTTTAGGTCTTTTAATTTGAGTAATAGTAAGTCATATTGTATTATATGTGTGTAATTATTAGACAATTAAATCTTTGGTATTGTTTTTATCTATTAAATTTGAGTAAAAATAAAACAATTAATTAAATTATTACAAACTTTCAAGTATATATTTATGTGTAATGTTTTGTCAAGAAAAACCTATGTATTGTTTAACAAACAAATTATCTATCAAAAATATAAAATTTTGAGTGACAAAAGATGTGTACTACTGGCGTAAAACAATTTTACACTGACATCTAATAGGATTTATGTATTCTTTCGCATTAGATCACTACACACCACTTTTATAATAAGACATGACAAAATGAATAACTTCTATTCGATGTCAGTGTAAAATTATTTTACACACACATCTATTAAACTCTTATGAAAATGATACTTTGAAGTCAATGTGCGTGATAATATTTTCAATTGAAAAAGAGAAACATGAACATCATAATATTCTAAGTGACTTTCATAAACTCTAAATTTCCAAATAAAGAAAGAAATATTGGGGGAAGATGGACTAGCTTAATAATAAGAGTTTGACCTTATAATCTCAAATGACGAAGTTCACATTTTCTTGAAGACAATCGTAAAATGATCTTTAGTGTCATTTTAGCTAATAAAATTGTCTCTTCCTTAATTTTGTTTTAAAACCATGTTGCCAATATGAATTAACAAAATAAAAATAAAAGATATAAAAGGTGTCACTTTTTTTAACTGTATTTAATATTATATATTATATGCTTCACTTATTCATCTCAAGTTCTTATTCTCGACTTTATATTGATGATAATAAAAAATATACTAATATAATATATAAAAATAATTGACTAAAATCACTAGTTTTATTCTTTCATTTATTATATTTTTTAATCAAATGCAATAATTATTATAGAATAACAATTTAAATAATTATAGTGGTAAGTGAAAATTTATTGGTAGGTTTATGTTTATTTTCTATATGATATGATGTGTATGCACTTTTTAATGTATTTAATATAATGAAAATACACCAATATAATAATGGTAATGGACTAAAATCACCCGTCTCTTTCTTTCCTTTATTGTTAAGTTTATGCTTATTTTCTATATGATATACATGCACTTTTTAATATATTTGATGATAACTTATTTATTGAATTTCAATAAAGAATCATTTTTTTAGTAAGAAAATAAATCCTTTTTAGCCCCTTAATAAAGATTTTAAGACTTTCAATGGTGGTTATAAAAATTTACAAGTTATCATAATAAAGATTGATAATTAATTAATAATCGATACTATTCCTTGTCACTTATATCAATAACATAAGCTTGTCAAACAAAAATATAGTGGGAAAATGATATAATAATGAAAAAAGTGAATTTAAAATACTACATAACTCTATATTCTCTTAACACTTATATTGCAAAAAGAAAATTATAAAATTCAAATAATAATAATATGCAAGAAAATATTACTCCATCCGCGTTGTTTTACTGAAGAAAAATATCCCAAAAGAAGCTATATTTTATTTTACCTGTGAAACATTATTTATTTTTTTCAATTTTATTCCAAAATTAATACTATATACATTAGTCATAAATTATTATATCTTATTATACATGACTATAATTAATACTCGATCTATTGTTAATAAAAATAATATTATAAAATTGTTATTGTGAAAAAAATGTTAAACGGTTGTTATGATGAGACAAAACTAGTACATTCCAATACAAACATTATTTGAGGAATTTAAATTTAAATTTATAAAGAAAAAGCAAGATATTTTAAATAAATTAATATATTTAAATATTAATAAAAAAGTAATGATTGATGTTTAACTTATACTTGTAAACTACTTTATCAATGATCAATTATTAAATATCTCTCATTTTATTCTTTGAACATAGTTGTTTTCTTTAGAAAAGGAGAATGAACAATGAAAAAGAACAGCAACTGCCAACAGAGATTTGTTGCTGTACAAGAAAGTGAAAATTAAATAAATAAATAAATAAACTTAGTTGATTTAGATACCATTTAACAGAGAATTTTTTGCTGTAAAGAAAACAGTGAAATTTATTATTATTATTATTATTATTATTATTATTATTATTATTATTATTATTATTATTATGTATTATTATTATCATCATCTGTATCTTTGTCTCTGTTGGGTCTCTAAGAAGGAATAAATTTGAGTCCCATTTTTTTGGAATTTTGGTTCTGAAAACTTCATTTTCATGGAGGCTGAGTTGGTGGGAAGCTCTCAAAATCACTTTTTTCTTTGATTTTTGAATTACTTGATGAACTATTCTGCTTTCAATTGAGTCATCATTTTGCATCCTGAATTTGCTATCACTGAATTATTCATGGTAAGAGTTTGTCCTTTTAATTTGATTTTATTGGAAATGTGAGAAGATGCAATGCTCAAAAATTGATCTTCTTGAAAAAAATAGTTTTTTTTTTGGTGGGGTGGCAAATTTGGATTTTCCCATGTTGGAAAATTAGCTCAACCCAGTTCTGAATTGGTTTTGGGGTGATTTCTAAAAAGTTTTTTTTTTTGGGTTTGTAATAAACCAAATTCTGTTAAATTGTTTTTTAATTAAAAAATAATATAGCATTTTAGTTTTTTTTTATCAAAATGTTTTTTTTCTTCAAAAAAGTCAACTATGAAACTCACACATATTAATTGTGAAAAAAAAGTATCTGGTTCAAATTCATATTTTAATATATCTAATGTTTCTACAACTACGATATACGATATGAGCTGTAATTGTGGGACAATTTTTTTTTAATACTTTTTAAGTGTTAATTTGAGTTGTTCATTTATGGAAAATGGTTGGTTATTTTAGCCTTTTATTTAATTTTAATTTTAATTTTTTGTTTTGTTTGTGAAGCTGCAAAAAGACATGTTTCATGAATTGGCACAAGGAAGAGAATAATGAAAGCAAAAGTGTTCCTTTGTGTTTCTTCTATTGTTGCTTGTTTAGTTCTTTTGATTATCTTTTTGGATACCCTTTACTCACACTTGTCCTTTTTTAGCTGAATTTCCGTTGTTTTCTTCTTGAAATACACAATCTATAAACTTTTTCTTGAAGCCACTTTTTAGTAAATGTTTCGTTCCATTTTGGAAAAATCAAAATTAATTCTGGATGTGTAAAATTGATTTTAGCAGGTTTGGATGTCATTGAATATAATTGATTTTGTCTTTAGAATTAATTCTGACATGACGTTATGATATATAGTTTTTGAGTTCAAACATTATTTTTACATTGAAATTTATTTATCATTCAACTCACTTTTATCTAAATACATCCAAACATAAATCACTTTATATTCAACCCACTTTTAACTAAAATCAATTTTAGTTACTGCGGAATCAATTTAAGTGTTGTTATAACCGTGGAAGTGTGGATTGATCTTTTGAAGCCTTTTTTGTATATTGACACGGACATCACTTGTCATGTCTCATGCTCTTCTTGTGATGTTGTTTCTGAAGCTAAAAAATCCCTACCTGTGAATTTTCTGTGCAGAAAAATCCATAACTTTTGACTTAACTAGTCAAAAACCAAGGCCAAGGACAAGGTTTGTAGGTTAAATAATTATTTTGGTGCTTAATTTTTAATTTCAGATTAAGGGTATGTTTGTATTGTCTTATTTGAGCTCATCTGTTAGCATAAATACTTCTAGACCGTTTAAGAGAATTTATGGAAACAAATTATGACATGTCCATAAGTTGTTTTCAACTTATTTGCATTAGCTTTGCAGGATAGTTTATGAAAGCAACTTGACTTCATTTTTTTATTTGTTATAGAAATAGCTTATACATAAACACTTATCTGCTATAAGCACTTAATTTAGTTGTTTAACCAAACATGGCATAAGATTATGAACCTTTTTAGCTTATGATGGAGTGGATAAACAAGAGAGAATCATTAATGCTGTTGACAAGAGCCATAAAAAGGGTATAAAGTAATGCTACTCAATAAAATATTTGTTTGTTTTTATAATAAAGTAATGATGTGGAGAATGGAGAGTCCTATTGCATGTTAAATGTAATGCTTCTCGTGAGTAGTAACCTAATCCCACCTCTTTTGTTGGTTGGCAACTTGGCCTTTAATTAATCATGTCAGTGGCTTTTTAGTGTTAATCTCTTAGCTTCCTTCTAAGTGTTGTTTAAAATCATTATACTTCAACAAAATGAATCAACATTTCTATGAATGATAGAGACTTTATAGTTAAGTTTGCATAGTTTGGTGTTATAGTGGTAATAGATATTCACTATAGAGATTCTTGAGGTGATTTATTGTTCTTATTTATATCAGCATTCATCAGGTACTTTGTAGCACCGACACTTCTGATAGTGTTCTCCGTGTTTCATAGATCAGGTGTTGTAAAAGCCTTCAGAAATGGGATGCTTAGTGTCAACTCCAAAGGACTCTGGTGGAAATAGAAGGAAGCCGGGAAGTATTGGAGAAGTTTCAGTATATGTTCCTGGTTTAAGAATTCCTAAACCTGTTGATTTTGCTCAATTACTCGGTGATTATTTGTCGAAGAGTATAATCGAACGCCTATCGGCTCTTAGAACACGGATAGTTGTAATGGCTAGTCAAGAAGGTCCTACAATTACAAGAACAAAAAGAAAAAGTGTTACTCAACATGGTTTGTTTTTAGCAAAAGTAAAATTATTTTATGATAAGTAAGCTGTTCTTTTTTATTGATGCATCGATTTCGCGTGATTTCATTCGCAGGTGGTTCGACGCTGGCTGATCTTTTGCAGGCTCTTGAAGATTACTTGCCGGTTCTTCTAGGATTAATTAAAGATGGTAATGTTTGTGTTAGCTCATTTGTACATGATGTATGCTCTCTATAAGTGTTAGGTATGACTCATAGTTTACTAATAAGTGGCCAAATCATTCGAGCGCGACCTAAGTTTGTAAAATGGATCGTAGTATTTAAACATAAGTTGTAATATGTGACCTTAAGATGAATAATAGAAATGTATTGTAGCCGGTCTGCAGTCGGAGATGTAGCTACAATTGGTCGATCTCCAGGATCAAATCTCGTGTGTTCTTTATTTTTCATTTTTTGTATCTATTTTCTTTTGAACCTAGGTTGCTGTTCTATCGGTAAGACAAAGTATTGATTATTTACTACTTATCTTTATTGTGTAGGAAGCCATTTACAATACAAAGTACAATTTGTTTGGGTGAATCAAGAGGATGATAAAGAGGTAACTTCTTAAATTCATACATATTTCTAGATTTAATTTGGAAGGTACTTCTTAAATAGAAGAATGCTGATCGATTTTTTCGTACTGCTTTTGTGCTTTCTAATGCACGGCGGTCGGAACTTTTTACAGGAAACAGCCACGTCTAATGCTTGGTATGAAGTGTTGTCAGTTTTGCATTTGATGGCAATGCTATTACTGTCACAGGCTAATTTTTTGCTGCTTCCAAGATCATCCAGTGATGGTCATCAGCAGAAAGTATCAGATGGTAAGCCATACTACAAAATGATTTTGTACATGCTTTCAAAGATCTTTGTGTGTGTGTGCACATATGCACGCGCATCTGTGCGTTGGATGTTGTTGAGTATGGCTTATAGTTTACTGATTAGTGAACAAGTCGCTTGAGTGGGGTAATCTTGTAAACTAAACTGTAGTATTTAAACACAAATTGTAATATGTATCCTTAAGCTTGAATAATAGAAATGTAATGCAGTTGCTCTGCAGTCGGAGGCATATGCACAATTGGCTGAACTTCGTGATTAAATCTTGTGTATTCTTTGTTTGCGTTTTTTGTATATGCTTTCTTTTGAACCGGGGTATTGTTCAAATAGATGTGTTTATCTCCATAGCTTATTAATTATCTTTCTATTAACTAATTTAGTGAAAAGTATAAGTTTATAGGTTCTTTGTTTTGTTTTCTTCCATTTTTTCCCAATCCAATTATATGTAAGTTAAAGCTTTTGATATCTACTAACAGAAAGCAGACGAGCTTCTATTGATATCTTCTTAAAAGCCGCTGGATATATGGATTGTGCGGTCAAACATGTTCTTCCACAGCTACCTGCAGAACTCAGGTTTGTATTTGTACATATCTAATGTATGCAATGAATTCATTGTCACATTTTTTTTTGTTTAATCTAAATAACCTTCTTCATTTTTTTTATGTTTATTACTTTGATTCGGATATTAGGAGAAACTTACCAGTTGATCTAGCGGAAGGCGTTCTCCGAGCACTCTCTCTACAAGCATTAGGACAGGTATTGATGTTTCTATTGTATGGACTCATCAAGTGGGTTGTCTTGTTTCTCAATGGTTAAAAGTAATATGTTTCCCTAACATGGAAAATTTGTTTAGTTATCTTCTCAAAGTTATGAGTATGCATAGAGTTGATTTGGCATCACTACGGTGTATAATAATGCATCATATCATCCTCATGGTTTTATTTTCTCCCTTGTTTCTTCTTAGGGTGTAGATATACAACTTGGAATGGCAATTGATAGTACTAAAGCAACTCTTGCGGTGAAGCGTAGACTTGCTTGTGAGATGTTGAAATGTTGGCAACAGGTATTTGTCATTTGAGCTTATCTACTGACATAAACACTTGTGAGATTGTTTGAGAAAACTTATGGAAACAACTTATTACATGGTCATTAGCTGTCTAGAATAACTTATAAAAACACCTTATATGAAAACAATTTTACTTTATTTTATTATGTTATAGAAATAGCTTATACATAAACACTTATACAATAAGCGTTTATGCTATAAGAGCTTAATTAAGCTGTTTATCAAAATGTTTTTTGTCATGGGGAATTGGCCCTTTGTTTTTTCGGTTAAATTGTTAATTTCTTAGGGGAAATTTGACTTGTTTCCTCTTTGTTCTACATTCTATTATTGAGATGAACATGTATTTTGTCCTTAGACATGTTTTTTCTTATTCTAAACACTCTTTTTATGTGTTTAACTTATGTGTATTTGTTCAGAATACATTGCTTTGATTACACTGTCTGTTTTATAGGCTCAAGATAACATTATGAACCTTCCATTAACAAATGGTTGGGGCGAAAAACATCACTTTTTTGTGAAATGGAAATATGTTGAAGCTAAGGTATATGCTTTTTCCCTCAAGTTATTTGCATCTTGGTTTTTGATTATTATGTCTTACTACTGCATAGTAAATTAGTACTATTATTATTAGAGACAGATTTTCTGGTTTATTGATTACCGTACGCAAATAAACGCAGATGAAAGTGTAATTTGGTTCAAATAATCGTAAAGTTTGTTTTAATGATTTATTACCAGGCTGCAGCATATTATTATCATGGTTTGATTCTTGATGAGGGAAATACAGAAAAATCTCATGGGATGGCTGTAGCTGCATTGCAAGCAGCAGATGAATATTTCAAAGAAAGCAAGAAGTTGTGTGAGGCATTCAACATGGCACCTCCATTGTCAAGGTTATCATCTATTCTCTTCCTTTTATACCTATGTGATTATGCATGTTAAAAATACTATAATACCATTTGTCATTATGAATATTATGAGTTATCGTTATAAATAGGCAAAATATATCTGGTAGTCCTTTAAATTACGCGAAAATACCAAATTAGTCCTTTAAATTTTTTTGTATCAAATTAGTCCTTTAACATTTTTTGTATCAAATTAGTCCTTTTAACTCTTTTGCGAGTAGGCATCATCTCTATTTCTCAAAAGAATTGTGAGCTCTTTCACTATAGTTTTAGGTGTATAAAGTTACGGATTTCAAGAACTTGCGACATAATTAGGCTTTTATGTAATAAAAACCATAGTAATCGAGCCTTCAATTTCTTTTGAGAAATAGAGAGGATCCGTACTCTTTTTTGCAATAGTCTTTAACATTTTCTGAAGAGCGTTTATCAGTCACGGCTTATTGAAAATTATCACAATAATAGTTTGATATACTATAATGCTGGTCTTGTGGTGTATTTTCTCCCATCTAACTTGCAATCATGATGCAGAAATCCACCACTTTGGGGGACCATGAAGTATCTCTCTGAAAAAATTCCAAAAGATACATCAAGCAAGGTGCGAATAAACCGTGATCTGTACACTCATGAAAGGTAAATTTTCCCGAATTCACGAATAACTTGTTACCTAAATGCGAAAAAAAAAGCAAGAGGAGTAACATAAACATAGATTTAATTTTTATACATTGTCAGTGTTTCTACACTTTCAATCAATCATTACTATTAGACCATTAGAAACGTTTAACTTTACCATAACTACTTTTAAAGTTACACACATGATTGGTTGTGATGTGCTGACAATGTAAAACTTTTTACACTGACAGTGTATAAAAATTAAACTCTAAAAACATTTGCTGTTGTAATTTATTTCAGGATCATGGAGACAGCTCCAACATTGCCTGAATTTTCCTTGGCCTTGAAACCAGATGAATATCAACTTCCTCAAGTAGACCCTTCTTGGAGAACAGAGAACATAAAAGTGACACAACCTCATCTGAACCATCTCAATGGTGACAAATGACAAAACACTATGTATTTGCAAATTTTCAAGAAATGTTGGCCAGCTTAAAAGATGAAAGTCAAAGAAGGGTTTATTTTTTTGCATTCTAATCAATAGAACAATAAATTAGTTTTTTTCTTCTAGTTTATTCATTTTTTATTGTACTTTTATATATTGATACTTTCTCTCTAACTTTACATATTTTGAAAGATACCATGCAAATTTCAGTTGCATATTTTCTTGAAAAAGAAGTTATACTTTTGAATATGGTTCCATGGTATGATTGAGTCAATGACTTGAGAAGTGTTAGCAACTCACACTTTAATACTCTTTTTTTAGTACTTCGATTATTCATCATTATTAACAAAAATAATGTCATTAAATAGGATTTTAATTTTTGTTTTTGGTGTACATAGGATTTTAATATTTAATTAGACTAAAATGATATATATTTTGATGAATGAAAATTAATTAGTCCTAGGTACGTGTCACCTACCCTAATATTAAAAAGATCAAAATATCATGTGCATACTGCTATCATTGACCTTAATTAACAAGGTGACTTAGCATAAAAGAAAAATAATGGTTTCTGTACATGTAACTATATTATTTATTTTCCACTAGTGTTTTTAATAATAAAATGCTGAACTGTAAATAAAGTACCAACAAGTTGTTGTCCTGTAAGTACATTTTAATTGACAGCTGCAAGAACATCATATGTAGAGGCTTGGATTCGAACCGAGATTCTCTACTTCTCCACACTTAAGATGTGCGAGTCTAGCCACTAGACTATTTGACAAAAAAAAAAAGTACCAAGTCACGTGGAACAATGATAGAGGAAAATGTGCGTATGGAATAACTCAGATCGATAGTGTTGGGTCACGAGAGTTTCAGGAGATCATCACATTGAACTAAAAGTAACTATACAAGTGAGTTGAACAATACCTCTATCTAAAATCTTATGACATTAAGTATATGAGTCATCTCATTTATATAGTGTTTAATATCCATTTTTTCATCTAATGTGAGACTCTTACTCGCATATGATATACTAACAATAAGTCTACGCAGTTGCGCTAGGTTTATCAAAAAGAAAGTGACTATGAGTATTATTATTATTGTACCAAATGGAGTATAGGAAATGAGAGGGAACTTTCACATTAGTCAACTGGTGTTTTGTTTGTTCTTGTTTCATTTGTAAGATCTGACAGTAACACTTTCTTCTCAATTCTAATGGCTATTGGATCATCCTCCCATGAATTCAACTACGACGTGTTCATTAGTTTCAGAGGCATTGACACTCGCTTCGGTTTTACTGGCAATCTCTATAGAGCTCTTATTGACAGAGGAATCCGCACTTTCATCGATGATGAGGAGCTCCAGAGAGGGAAGGAAATCACACCATCACTTATCAAGGCAATTGAAGACTCCAGAATTGCCATTCTAGTCTTCTCTATCAACTATGCTTCCTCTTCGTTTTGCTTAGACGAACTTGTCCACGTCATTGACCACATCAAGAAAAAAGGCCGTCTGGTTTTGCCTGTTTTCTATGGCGTGGATCCTTCTGACGTGCGACATCAGACTGAGAGCTATGGTAAAGGACTGGCTGAGCTTGAAGAGAGGTTGTTCAAAAATAACAAGGAAAATAATAAGGATGACATGGAGAGGTTGGGAAGTCTAGGGGAGTGCGACAACAACGAGCTAAGCGCCAAGGTCTCTTATCCAATAAGGCAATAGATATATGGGTCACCTCTCATATATATCCAACATTTCTTCCATTTCTAGTCGATGTGGGACTAATCACTTACACTTGAATTCCAACACTAGTGTTCCTAATGCTTACATTATAGTTTTTGATTCCCTTATAATATCTATTTTGGTTGATTTGTGCTTTTATGTGTTAAAAGGGAACAAGACAAATTGAAATTGTACATCTGCATTTTCCAATAAGTGAAGAAGGAAAAGTGGTAGAATGGAAAGGAGATGAATTGAAGAATATGAAAAACCTTAAAACACTTATAATTAAGAATGGTCGCTTTTCCAAAGGACATGATTATCTTCCAAATAGTTTAAAAGTACTGGAATGGCGTAGATATCCTTCACAAGATATACCATCTAAATTTTGGCCAAAGAAACTTTCCATATGCAAGTTAGGAGAAAGTTATGTTACATCGTGTGAGTTGCCTAGCTCATTGAAGGTAGATGTTATTATTTACTTTCTTCCATCTTGTATATTGCTGCATCACTTTAAGATTACTAACTTATTTCTTTTTGTTTGTGTTTCTTCTGCAGAGGTTTGTAAATATGAAAGAGTTAAATTTAGACAATTGTCAATATTTAACACAGATACTCGACGTATCTGGTTTCCAAAATATAGAAAAGTTTTCATTTAGAAATTGTGAGAATTTAATTAAAATTCATGAGTCTGTTGGTTTCTTGAATAAATTGAAGACTTTAGATGCTTACGGTTGCAGCAGGCTAAGGAGTTTTCCGCCCATAAAGTTGAAATCTCTTCAAGAACTGGAACTTTCATATTGTATTAGTCTTGAGAGTATTCCAGCAATATTAGAGAAGATGGAAAATTTAAGAGAAAGTTTTTGGGTGGACACTTCCATAGAAGAATTGCCATTTTCATTCCGAAATCTCATCGGTCTTCGCAAGTTTCGAATATGGGGGCGTGGGATGCATAGGCTACAAAGTAGAATTCTCATGATGCCAAAATCGCCATGGATTGATGAGGATGGTTGTCTATTATTTGCAAAACAAAATGATAAATTGAGATTCATGATGTCTTCAAATATAGAATTTCTTGGACTCCCAAAGTGTAATCCATCAGATGAATTTCTTCCAATAATTCCCACGTGGTTTGCAAAGGTAGAATATTTAGATCTATCAGGGAATGATTTCACAATTCTTCCAAAATGTCTCGAAGAATGTCAATTTTTAAGTTTCCTTAATCTGAACTGTTGCCAGTATCTTCAAGAAATCAGAGGGATTCCATCAAAATTAAATCGTTTGTCTGCATTACACTGCAAATCTTTGACTTCCACATGTAGAAGCATGCTACTCAAACAGGTTTTGATAAATTTTTTCTGTGTGTTAATTTGACTGCATATTTCATAGTGTAGTGTAATTTATCTTGCTAAACTAAACTTGTGAATTATTTATGATTAATAGGAACTACATGAGTATGGAGACACTAAGTTTATTTTGCCAAGAACTATAAGGATTCCGGAGTGGTTTGAGCACCAAAGTAAAGGACCATCAATTTCTTTTTGGTTTCGTAACAAGCTTCCTTCTGTAGTTCTCTTCGTTGTTTGTAAATCAACGTGTGGTAAATATGAGTCATACTCAACACGTAATGAGTGTCACAATAATGAACTCCGTTCATTAAGTGTCCAATTGTTCATCAATGGCTATGAATATGGAATTTGCAATCTCGAGGTAAAACAGGACCATACACATGTGTGTGATTTGAAACTGCATGACAAGTATCTCAAATTTATACTGGACATAGACGATAAACTTTTAAAAAATGAATGGATCCATGCAGAGGTTAAGTATGCAGGTTCAATGATGAAATCACTTCGTATAAAAAGCGGAATCCACGTAATCAAACACAAAAGTAGCATGGAGGATATTCAGTTCACCGACCCTCTTGGTGAAAAAGCATAGATTTAGTTTTTTAAACAATTTGTTATTGAGCTTGAGCAACAATGGATGAATAAATTGTCATGTAGTGGTTTTCATTTCTTCTAGCTCCATCAATACATTCATTTGATGACAGTGTGACTTATGATTCAAGTTCAATGATGTCAGCACAAAAAAGGAGAGCAACTGGTTTCAAAGGTAAATTATTGATATCTACGTGTTAGTATTGCACACGACGTTCATATATGTGTTAGTGCTTCATAACCTGTTTTGTGTTTTAAAAGTATTTTCTGTGCTACCACTTTTATCTACAGGAATGGCAATCCTAGATTCTTCAATTGCCTTCACTAGTGAGGGTGTGATTTCATCTCCTCTCTGAAGCTCCCTGTCATCAATGAAGGTGCGGATTCCCTTGTCAGTGAGAGCTTTGTAGAGATTGCCAGTAAAACCCAAGCGAGTATCAACACCTGTGAAACTGAGAAACACATCATAGGTGAAATTATAAGAGAAAAAAGAGGGAGCTGATTGCATTTGCATAGCTATGAGAATTGAGAAGAAATGGAAGTAAGAAGAATATTGATGAGAGTGTGTTATTGTCTAGTCTAGTGTCTAAATCTTAAATGAAACAAAAAACATAAACTGATACAAATGGCATCACTGTTCCTAGGAACCGTTGACCAATGTGAAACTTCCTTCACATTTTCTATATTACAAGAAAACAAAACAAAACATTAGTGGAAGAAAATACTAAAGAAAAGTGTTACAAGAACCGAAAACATTAGATGAATATTACATCTATGCATCTCAATCTCCAAAAAGCCTTATCATGATTGGACGATTCAAACTTTAAAGCAGATTTTAATTTTTAAAATATAAGTATTGATCTTGAAATTTAAATTGTTCAATTTTGATCAGATGATCGAGATCGTGTGACCGTACACTACACTACCCAGAAGATACTAACAAATCATGAATTTGTTGTAATAATAATCCTTGATTTTTTTTTTCCACTTTACTCACTTTGTAGAAGTCAAATCCTAAATTATAAGATAAACTATTATATTTCATGGTGAATGCTATCATGGACCAGTGTTTAACCAAGTGGCACAGACATTTCTAATAGAAGGGGTGTCCTGGTGTCTTGAAACGTCACCTCGATATTATTCAATTAATTCATTTTATCAAATGATTGTCGACGTGTCAGTGTCGTGTCAAATGTCTATATTAGTATTCGTGTTTCATAGGTTTTAAACACTCAAAACTCTAACAAAGATGGACGACACTATTCAAAAGAGTCATTTTGGTCTTTACGGCTAGGACAATAACTCAATTGAAAATTGAAGTCAGATAAAAATAAGGGAAAACAAATGTGTCTCTCAAAATATATCTCGTTGAACCGATACCAATTAAGTCACTGTCTCATACATAAAAACAAAGAAAATTGTTAATAGCTATTTTCACCATGAGAAGTGTCGTCAATCATCATTAGAGTTTTCATAATGACTTTGACTGATAATCCACGGTGGACCCACCTAAGAATTTGCCATATTTCATACCTTGAAACTTTTACCTCTTGAAACAAAACAGCAAAATCAAAGTTCAGAAAATAATAATCATGATTTGTTTCCACACAACCATCTTTTCATCGATGACGAAGAGGCATATTTGAGAAAAAGGAAGGGTGCGTTAGCAAAAAAAGAAAATTAAAGGGGTGAAGAAATAAGAAATTGATAAAAAGGAAGGGTATAGAAACAAAAATAAAATTTGTACTCACCAATGCACCACTGCATGGTATCTGTTGCTATGTTTTTCTCTTCAATTGCCATTAGTTGAGTGATGAAGGTAACGCAAAAGCAATAAGCTAACGCTATTTCATACCCAAATCAAGTTAATCATATTTATCACGTTGGTAGATGTAGAGAAAAAGGTTTTTTTAATAGCTATCTTATATTTAATCTAAAATAGAATCATACATTGATATAAATAAACCATAAATCACACAAAATTGAATGTTATTATGTGATAACTAAATTCAATTTCAAATTCTTTTTTTAAAATTGAACTAAACTGCATGTATAAATTTTAATACTTATTTAGTTTTTTTAGTAGAATAGTCTCTCCAGGCCGCTCTTAATTATATTCTCGAGATTATGAATATTTCAAATAAGTCTCTGACTCTGTCAAACGTTATTCGTATTAATCTCCATTGACAAATATATGTGAAATCTTGATGGTGAAATCTCAATGACATTTATAAAGCTAGAGTCTTTAGAAACTACTTAAGTGGTTTACTCTTTATTTTTTATTTGAGTAATATATTATATTTATATATTATTTGTTAAATTTTAATTTTTTTTAATAATATATTTAAGGGACTTCTATGGTACAACGAAAAATTAACCTCTTTTGGTACTATAAAAATTAAATCATCAATAATTAAATGACTTATATGAATGAGTTTGATCATATTTTAGATTTAACACCACCAAATTTTTAAAATTTATTTTTGAGTCTATTTTGAAACGACGTTTTTTTTATGATTTTAATTATAGAAACAATTTATTTAATTATGAGGTCAAAATTAAATAAATAAATAAATATAACATAACTCTTAATTTAATCAACTTTAATAAATACTATAATAATGCATACATGAACAAATTAAAAAAAAGTTATTAGTCAAAAAAGTTCATAATATATATATATATATATAAACATGCGTAACAAGTCAATTTTTGAAGCCATTTTTGTTGATTTTATATTTCTCCATTTTCTTGTGTTTCCTCTTGTTATATATTATTATTTAATCTATTATCTTTTTTATTTTTGAGAAAACCTAAAAGATAATTAGATTAGACATGAAGACTCTGGTCTATATTAACGTCATACTTAGGGATCAATCAACACAAACATTATCTACATGTAAAAAATGAATCAAACTATTTTAGACACCTTTTAATTATCATTGTTTCATAAAATTCAAACGATTAAAGTAAACTTTCAGCAAAAATATTCAACAATATAAAGATTTTAAAAGATTATGATTTTTAAATATATGAATTCATCAGAGAAACCGTAATACAATAGACTTATGAACATATTTTGTGAACGTTAATAGAAAAAAATAAACATATCTTTTGTGAACATAAAGAACACAAATTTATAGGTAGTGGTTACTACCTTTTAATTTTTCAATAACTAGTTTATAATCATTGTCATTAGGTTAACTTATTTTATGCCACTAAGTAAAAAGTTACATAATGTTAACTTACTTTCTAATATGTTCATCTTTGTGGCGTATGTTTATGGATTGATGAATCTACAATCGTATTTTGAAAGCTTTCGAAAATATATAAAATAAAAGAATAAACTAATTAACTTATTTGTATGTTGTGTGATGTGAACGTGAGACTTAATTCTTCAACATCTCTTCAAAAGTCTAACAAAATTAATCTTTTCATTTAATTCAATTGTAACTTTAGCTTTATATTTGTCTTTATTCTTTTTTTTCTCCCTTTTTTGGGTTTTTTTTTAATTATTTTTTCTAAGCCTTCTTTTCTTTTTAATTCTAGACCTATTCGCTTTTGTGTTTTTTTAATTCTAGACCTATTTGCTTTTGTGTTAGAGTCACAGTCAATTTAATTTTTAGTTTATTTTAGTTTTATTTTTTTTACTCATTTATTTTAGTTTTCGTTGGTATAGACTGTTAAGTCATATGAAATTGTTAGATTTATTTAAATTGCAGCCATATAAAGTTCAAATAAAGTCATATTAAAGCATCACTATTTTCATATTTTAATTACTAATTGTATAATAGGTCTAACTATGTAGGTCTCGCAACTATTATCAATTTTTTTAATAGATTATTGACTTAAAATAAATTTAAAATTTTATCTATACACCAAAATAGTCACATTACATGGAAATAAAAAAAAATTAAAGATAGTTTATAAATATTTATACTCTTTAATCTATCGAAATATTTTTTTACAAAAGACAACACTGAAAAAGTTCATATAAACTTCAAAACAAACAATATACTTTATATCAAAACAAAAGTTAAATTTCTAAATTTATCAATAATTTATATTTAGATCCTTAAACTAAAAAGTTTTAGTAAAATATTTTAACTTTTAAATGATTTTAATTAGATCTTAAATTTTTAAATAATCTATAATTAACCCTTTAAATTCAAAATCTAATTACAAATTAATTATTTAAAGTTTAGATGTTTACTTTTTTTAAAACACAAAGTTTAGATATTTTCTGAAAGAAAAAGAAAAAAAAACAAAGTTTAGATATCCACTAAAAGCTTTTTTATTCAGTCTAATTATTGATAAATTTAGGACTCAATTGCAAGTTTTTTTTTTGGCGTCATATTTTTTACGTTAAAATTTCTAAATTAGTTCATGAAGCTAAATAAAATTCCCAATTAATCTTCCTTTCTTGCAAACGCAACGCGAAAATAATCGCGGCAGAAAAGCAGTGAACTAACGCAATTGTTTCAGCCCTGAAGCAAAGAACTGTTGATCTTATCTATCACATCGTTGCCTTCAGAGACATAGATTAAAGAGGTTTTGTTTCTTTGTTTCCTGCATTTACTTCGCTTTAATCTTTGTTGCTTTTTGTTTGTATTTTCATCAAACAGTTACAGTGCATGTTTGGATAAGGGGCGAGTTTGGCGAAATTACGTTGGCACCGTGATTTTGTTGAAACTCCAAAGTGTAGCTTTTGATTAAATTGTGGTGGCATTTTGCAAAACTTGCCGTCAAATCTAAATTTGCACGGAGTAATTGGAATTGACATTGAATTTGATTTATCAATGTTTCCCTTTGGTGTAAATAAGTGAAGTTGTTTTGAACTTGGTTTTGTTTGCATCAATTGTAAAATATTCTCTTAAATGCAACAATTTGTTTTAGTTCCTGTGATTGTTTGTTGGAGAGAGAGAGAGAGAGAGAGAGAGAGAGAGTTAGAGAGTGAGAGAGAGAGAGAGAGAGGAAAGGAAAGGAAACTGAAGAAGAAAAATAGGAGGAACAAGACTATGAGATCGTGAGCCGAGACACTCGAAGAAGGAAAAGAAAAGAGAATAACTTTTTTTATAGGCAATGTTAGTGGTTAGTTTGTTACGGGGAGGGGGAATTTGTTAGTAGCAGTGATCAAACCTTGGTACTTGTTTAGCGTCTCAAACCATACTACTGGGTTACACCTTTGAGGAAAAAAGAGAATAACTTTCTCCCCATATCTCGAAGTTGTGTGCACAAGATAGAATAGAGTTGGAACAAAGGGATTTTGAAGGTTGGTCGTTAGAGGAAAGGAGGAACAAGAAGCAAGGGTCTAGTTAAGAGTTCATTTCACTTTTTCCATGTCTTTCATTTGAGGTGAGAATTCTCGCTGATTTTTTAGTTTTAGAAATTGCATTAAACTGTTTGAGAAAATGTTCTTGATGGTTTTCCTTAAATGAGGAATCTGTGTGTGACTTGGGGAGGAGTGAGTTAGTAATCTGTGTGTGTGTGAGAGAGAGTAAGAGAGAGAGAGATTGAAAGAGGGGAAAGGAAATAGTAGTAGAAGAAGAAAAATCGGAGGAATAGAGACAGTGAGTAAAATCGTGAACTGAGAGAGGGGAAGAAGGAAAAGAAAAGAGAACAGCTTTCAACCCGCATCTTGAGCCTGGATTTTGAAGGTTGACCATTAGAGGAAGGGAGGAACAAGAAGTAAGGATCTAGTTAGGAGTTCATTTTACTTTTTTTTCATCTCATTTGTTTGAGGCAAGCAAGCACTCTTGCCTGATTTTTGAGTTTTAGAGATTGTATGTAAACTGTTTGAGAAAATGTTCTTGATGGTTTTCCTTAAATGAAAATACATACACAATGATAATTTGGGTTAGTTGCATGTTTTAGATGTATGAGGTGCTGTAAGATAATATGGGTCATTGAGTAGTTTAGTATATTCTTTGATTTGGTATTTTAACCATGTAATATAGTATAAAGTAACTTATGATGAGTTCTACTTTCAAAACGTATATATTAATTATATACATCTGGGTAGGGCCTTACATGAGAATACTGATCATCCATTCTAGGAATGTAATTACACATTCTTGATTTCTGTTAAGTGCTTCTAATTGCAAGCTGCCATTAGAGCATGGGTTTGAGCAATTTCTTTGCTTCTTTGCTCCTTCTTGGGAGGAAGCCTTTACACTCCTATTTTCCTTGCAATCCTTCTTTGTTCTCTGTAATTGTATTTCTTTCTTTCATCCTAGAGAGCGAGGTGGGAACACCCTTCTCCCGTTTTTTTTAGTTTCCTAATTTTTTCTTCTTTTTCTGGTAATAAGGTTCCTAAATTTTGTTTTATTCCAAATATGCCATTCCTTGCAGGAAGTAGATTGTGGATATTTATTGAAAAAGAATGAGATCTGAAGCCTTCCAAACAGTCAACATCTATCGCCATCTTCTTAAGGCGGTCAAGAAACATATTGGGAAAGAAGAGAACAAGAGACATTTTTTAGACTTCATAACCTCCGAGTTCCACAAGAACCGAAATCTGTCTGATGGTGTGGCTGTCCAACAGAAAATAAAGCTTGCTCGTGATTATACTTACATGCTTAATGGTGTGCACCATCACAAGGTATTACTCTGTTTTTATTGTATTTTCCCTTCTAACATTCATTTGTATTGTATAAACTGTTACATTATTCTGATTGGTCAAATGACCCAAACACATTCAGTTTAAAACTTAATGAGATATCAACAGCTTTAGTTGTTTCTATGTATTTTCCAAAATAAAAGTAAGGGGTGTAGAAGATAATGTAATGTGTTTTTTCTGCTAGTGATGAGCAATTCACCATTGCCAAGTTGGATCCAAGCCAGAAGGAGCCCTTTGCAGATTTTCCACATCATCAAGTTTAAGTCCATGTAATTAATGAAGTTGACACGTCATCATATTTGAGATCCAAATTGGACGGTGGGGAAAAATTCAAAAATTTGTGAAACAACATGACTAAATTTCCGGATTTAAAAATGGGAGACTAAAATTGCGAATCAGATAAAATAAGAGAACTAAAAGTGTATTTAAGCCTTTTTGTTTTGACTGATTTTATATCTGTAGTGTAAATCATGACTTGAAAAAAACACATTTTATCTAGAGGGATTTCTGACCATGGATCATTTGTCAACTATCTTGCAGGAGTTGCTTTTCTCATATAACATTGCAGTGGATAGATCAGATGAAGTGAAAAGGACACTTGGAAAATCTGCTGCAAGTGTTGGTCTTCAGCTTCCTGAGGTTTATCAAGCATAATGATTGGCAGTGTTGATTTTGCATGTACGGAATTTGCCTTTGTACTTGTGCAAAGAAGGGGTTTTCATGCACTATTGGCTCTTACCAAACCAGTTGATTTTGGTTGATTGGAAGTTTCTACTGAATGAAAACGGTTTGGTAGCTATTTATCAAGAATGTAAACTTAAAATAAAAAGAGAAGAAAGCATCTAAGCAGATGAAAAAAAACTATTACTTATGCATTAGTTCATGTTTTTTCCAATAACAAGAATTCTTGTCATTGTGTGTTAGACCTTGTTTGAGGTTGATGTAACTCCATGTCTCTTCACAGCAACTAATTCCATGCTCATCATGCCCAGTTATCTTCATAGGGGCACATTATGCTTTTCAAGAATAATTTGATATTCTTTTACAGATGTTTGCAATGGAATTTCCTTTTTTGCCTCAGGTTATATACGCGTATCTTATCTTCATATTGTCTGATGTTAGTTCTCTCTTGAAAACTACCCCTCATGTCTAACTAGATTAGTCTTTTTAGTAGTTCAATTTCGACTTGCATTTTATATTTGTCTCAGGTCCTTTTTGGATATCCCACATACCCAACTATCAAGATTAATTCCTCTAGCAAATGTACTGCAAAGCTCATCCTTAAGTGTGAAGATCTGATGTTTGGATTATTTGATTAAGTTTCATTCCATTGTAATGATTAATCCAAGCTATTTGATCAAACTTATACAAAATATTGATAAACATCAATATTATGAATCATGGAATGATTTGATGAAATGAAAAAGAATGGAATGTTGTCTTCCAATAATACTTGAGGGTTCGAATATCAAATATCAAGGAGTAAAGATCAAGAGAATCTTAGGGAATGCTACTATTCTAAATTTAGTATAAGCTTATAGAATAGATTATGACTTTATCAGTTGTTTGATCAAAATAATAGAAACTGTGTAAGCTTTCTAAAAAGGTATTAGGGCCATGATATTTTGAATTCAAATGGCTAAGAATATCACTTTTCTTGGAGAACAAATTATTGCCAACTCCCTTAAATGTTTGCCTATTGAGAAGGTATTGCAGTTAAACAAACCTTAAAAATAAGACAAATAAGAATCAAGAATATTTGATCTTGCCTTGTATGTGAAGTATAAAACATCATCTTTACAACCTCATCTTTGAATGTAACAAGTTATCCATTTCTCACATATATAGGAATTCTCACTTGTACACAAAATCATGCATCTCCTATTCATTGGATTAGAAATTTTCCTTCACTACTATTTACACCCTTAGTTCTTTTCTTTGATCCAAACAAAATTTTCTTTATCCAATAACACATAACATACATATTTGGGTAAAGAACAAATGAAGTCAATTGCTACACTTCTCTTGGTGCTGAACTTTTGCATGTATGTCATAGTTTTAGGCATTGGTGCATGGGCTATGAATAGAGCAATAGATCATGGTTTTATCATAGGTAAGAAAACAGTTCCTATATTTCACATTTGGCATGCACTCCTGATTGAATTGACTTATTTTAGCTTAACTACTAACAAAATCATTTGTGAAACTATTTAAGAGAACTTATGAGAACAACTTATGATATGTTTATACTTTTTCAAAAAAAAAATTTATGGCATGTCTATAAACTGTTTTCAGCTAATTTTATAAGCTCTTTAAAATGATTTATGAAAATAACTTATAATAGCTTATATGAAAACAGTTTAACTTTATTTTATCTTTTGTAATATAATAACTTATTATTCGCACTTATATATGAAAAACGCTTATGCTATAAATACTTAATTAAATTGTTTAACCAATCTCACGTTTCTAAAAAAAACAGCACCTGTTTCAAAAAGTATACTTTCAAAAAAATAAAAAATAATAAAAAAATAAAAACTGGATTTTTGTCCAAAAATATGTATCCAAACAACATAAAAATTGCATTTTTTTTGGGACCTATACTTTCTAAGTGACTTTGAAAGGTGAGAAAAGAAAGGTCTGTTGTATGTTTGTTTCTTCAACATGCTTATGTTGGTAAGGAATTATGCAGGTCCAGAATTAAAACTTCCAGCTCATTTCTCACCCCTTTTCTTCCCAATGGGAAATGCTTCAACTGGATTCTTTGTTACATTTTCTTTGATGGCTGGAGTAGTTGGTGCTGCATCAACAATTTCAGGAATCAATCATATCCGTTCATGGACTTCTGAGAGCTTGCCATCAGCAGCTTCAGTTGCTATCATGGCTTGGACTCTTACACTCCTTGCCATGGGGTAATCTACTACTCTTTATCATCTTATATTCTTCATGCAACCCTACCTTAAAATAATACTATAGTAAAGTTTAAATAAGCTTTTAATCCTCGTGTGTATTGTTTTTAACCTTTTGAAATTTCTAATGGTGGTTGATATACTTATTTTCGTCGAATTGCTATTTTTTTTAAAACTTTTACAAGAATTGAAACCAGGGTTTTAAATAACTGTCATTGTAACTATTGTGGCCGCATTGCAATATTTGATATTGAGGAGAATTTTGGTCAAATACGGTTGATGTGGCCTCAATCATGCTTGCTAAAATCGTGATTATAACGATAAATGAGTTAATTTAGCTTATTCTAATCTACTATTACTATTAATGATAATAACAAGTAAAAAAAAATGATATTGCTATGATTTTATATTGAGTTTAATTTACATGCACTATTTAAAATATTTTACATTGTCAGAACATCACAACCATTCATATCCATTACTTTAAAGGTGATTACCATACAAGTTAAATGTTTTTAAACATGGGATGATTATGATTCACAATCAATATAAAAACTCTTTATAGGTGACAGTGTATATAAATTAAATCCATTACCAAAGAATTTAATTTGCATGCATCGATTGTGTAGTATGTATAATTATCTAACAAGAATTTTAATTTCTACAGCTTTGCATGGAAAGAAATTGAGCTTCAAATTAGAAATGCCCGTTTGGTAAGACAAGAAAAATTCATCTAATAACTTTCATGATGGCTTAAAATTGTCTACTGCTAAATTTTCCTCTTTCCAATAACTCTGAAATGAGCAATTTTGCAGAAAACCATGGAGGCTTTCCTAATTATCCTTTCAGTTACACAGCTTCTCTACATAGCTGCTATTCATGGTGCTGCTGCATATAATATACATATTTGACAAGTGAGGGATTTTTTTCTGTTTATTTTGGTTGGCCATGAGAGGGAATGCATGCATTTTTCTCTCTTTATCTTTGATTTATCTATTTTTCTTTTCCATGTGATTTGAATGATTGTATTTGTATAACTTGAGATTAAGTGTCTGTATGGAAAATAAGTAATTTGCAGTGACACCGCAACACTACATTTTTTAGCTTTTAGAATATCGCGGTCAAGTAGCATTTAGATTTGAGACGCAAGAAAATATAAACCAGCGTGAAACCAAACATAGCATAAATTGTTTCAAAAAGCAATAAAGAATATTATATACACATTCTCAAACAAGAAAAAAGCAAGAAAAACTTGCATTGGTGAAAAGCATAACAGGAAGCACAATTTTCCCATTTGTTCAAGTCTTCGAAAGTTTCGCGCGGAAGTTGAGATCGTCATCTTGTATTTCTGCAAGAAAAACAGAAAATAGGAATTGTAAACCATAAGAGTAAAAAAGATTGCAAATTTCCTTAAAAGACCATTGTTAAAACCAAATAGAAGCTAATTGCCTAATTTTTAGTTCCAAAACAACAATGGAATGCTTTTAGAGTCATTCCCTTGAAGACACTCTTCTTTAATATCTGTCATGAGTTATTGAATCTTCGAAGAAGTAAGCTTGATGAATTCAAAGGACACGTCAACAGTAACAACCACTTTTCTTATTGTGTGTGTGTGGCTACCCATTCCTCATCAGACAATTGCCAATATGTGTGGACGCAGTAAATGATCAGATCAAGAATCACAACAATGTATATTGAATAAATGTTTTCTTCATAATGTTTCCATGAGGTCTACAAAACATGCAAGTTGACTATATTGATCCTCATACAGATACCAAACATGTTTCTAAAGAATTATACTCTTGATAGGATTATGTATTGAGGAATGTGTAGTCATGCACAACAATAAAAGTTGTCCTAACATGTGCCCTTCAAATTCACCGAGTTTACTCGGTGTCTTCCAAGATTCAACTCAAGAAGAAGTATGAATTTGCAAGCTAGAATAATTTAAGATGTCAAACCTGAAATTATCTATTTGATCTTGACATAACTTCAAACAAACCACAGCAACTCCACAATGAAGTCTTTTGCACCATATTTGGAGCTAAGCTTACAGTATGCTGGATATCATATCAGTAAAGAAAAATACAATCAAAATGAATTTCAAATCAAAATGAATCAATAATTATGTGATGAAACATGTATACAACAGAAAAGGCAAAACCTTATTTCCGGGGCATTCAAGTGTCTCAGAATTCTTAGTATGTTCTGCACCATTGGTAAATTTAGTTAATGAACTAGCAGGTGATGAAGTTAACACTTTACTATCAGATTCCTTTGGCTTAGGTTTCTCCAAACTTGATGTTTTAGCATTCTCGTCAGCTTTTAAGTGATATACATTATACCCATTCGTCTTCGGAGCAAGATCGGTCACCTCTATAGGAGGGACTGCTGAATTCTTTAGAGGCACGTTTCCAATATCACACTTTTCTACTTCAGACATAGATGCCGCAGTCTTAACTGAATTTATAGAATATTCGACAGCTGAATTACCGCTAGTTTCTTCAAGTTCAACCGACGAAATTACTTTAATCGTGGTCATGTCTGAAGGTGAAGAATCATCCGATTTAACCAACTCATGATGCACAGTTTTCTCTTCGTGCAAATTATAAATCTCATCCTTTGAGTTCTTCTCAGCTAAGGATTCACCATTTGAAGTACCACGACCGTTTCCATTGTCATAACATGATTCCTTTGCAGTTTCCATATGCTCAAAACTTCCATTTTCTGTCTCATAACTGTCCTTAGATTTCAAATTTCTCTCTACCATAACAACACTATCATCCTCCTTTCCTACTAACACTTGCTCAATCTTAAAATCGCCACGAACTTCTTCCACGGACATGACATCGGAAGCATTTGATCGAGCAACTGATGGATCTCTCTCTTCCACCTCTTCACTTCTATCATTGAATGGATGATCATGATGGTCACCATGTTCATGATTCGCAGACGAATTAACTTCTCCGCCATCACTCCCTTTCTCACCTAACAATTTTTATAGAATCAATCAAACTATCATCTTCCAAAATCAACCAAACCAACATATACATAGGTGCCCAACAACCCCAAATACAATCAATCAAAGCTACATATCCACACACCTACCCTCCAAAAAAAAACTTACAACCAAAGTAATTCAAGACAATAACTATTAACTTATGTAGCACTGACACATCAGATCAAAAGTGTCCATGATAGACACGACACTGATACATGTATTTACATTCAATTACTCATATTTTTTTTATAAATTATTATCGGTGTCTACGCATCAGTTTCAGTGTCAAGTCTGATGTCTGTATCTGTGATTCATAGTTATTAGCAGATACCCATCTACCCAAATTGACCAAAAATTCTCAAAACAAAATTGAACAAGAATAATTAATTACTAGATACCTATATACCCAAACTAACCAACTATATAAAAAAGAAAAACTTATAAACAAACCTTATATACAATTGAAAAGGACACATGTGTGATTAATTAACACTTCGCATGCTAATATAAAGCTCTAAACAAAAATTAAAAAAAAAAAAAATTGTAAAAAGTACATACTTTGAGAAAGTTTGATGTTGTTGTTTTCCTTTTCCTTCTTTCTCTTGGCAGCTTTTCTCTTCTTAGGACCTGAAGGCATGATTAGGGTAAATAGCTAGAGAGTTAAAAATAACCCTTTTGTCTCACTCACTCTTATCTTAAGTGGGACCTTAAAAAGGTACAAACTTTGAACTCAAATCAACAGAAAAATCTTCAAAGAAGAAACAAACTGTGAAAAAACAGAGTGAATTTGATTATACGAGAAACAAATAGTGTTTATGGTTTTGTTGTGTTTGTTTTGTTTGAATATATGTATGCAGCTACTAGTGCATGAAAAAAGGTGAGGTTGTTGTGTTGTTTGTTTCTGTCGTTTTCACCTTTTAGAAATTCAAACTTTGGGACCTAAACAACTAGAAAATTTTCAAACTTGGTAATTTTTGGAAATATTTTTTTAATGAGTAATTATTTATTATTGGAAATATGGGAATTGGTTAATTTTGTTAAGATATTTTCGTTGTAAGGTAAACTACTCAAATTTCTAATTAACTCATTTTTAATGACTTGCTACTTTTTCCTCAAAAATAAGTTGACTTGCAATTTTATTCAATCATATATAGAAGATTTTTGCAATAATAAATAAGGAAAGGTTTAAATATAATTTTAATTTTTCTAAATATTATATTATTTTTTGTTTTTAGTCTTTGTAAAAATAATTTTTTTTTAGCATATGTATATATACAACTTTTTTGTTTTTAGTCTTTATTTTGGACTAAAATAAAATATTCTATATATTTTATATATTTCAGATACCAACATTAATATGAGTTAATTTTTCTTTGACTAAAAGAAAACAACAAGAATCAAAAATAAAAAGCTGTGTATTTGTAAAGATTATAATATATTTGAAGAGACGGAAATCATATTTACACCAATAAAAAATACCTCAAAGTACTATTAATTCAAATTTTAACTATGTGAATTTGTGAGATTTTTTGCTATAATCAAATAGAAAGATTCTACCACGGCTACTACTACCAATCCATTTTTTTTTATTCTTTTAAATTGTTAGAATTTTGCATTAATCAAATAAGTATGGATCCCAAAATTATATTTTGTACAATATCTTATGATTTAGGAAAAACTATGGTTTAATGTTGTTAATGACTTTTTAGAGAAATGAGATTTGTGCAATGGTGAAATGCTAATTTAAATGCTACAATATCCTATGCTCTTTTGGACTTATGTACAAAGCCTAATAAATCTAAATTCAATGTTATCGTGACCTATGTTAATGATTTGTTGTTTGTTGGGACATATCTACATGAAATTTAGAATGTGAAACAATTGCATAATGTTTTGGCTCTCTACTTTCTAATCCATATGTTTATTGCAAACTCGTAGAAAAATTATTGTATTTAACTAGGGTTAAATATATGATTCATCTATGCAATAATGCATTTTTTTTGTTTTAGTTCTTATAAGTTTTTTGTTTGTTTTTTTGTCTTTGTTCTTTTGTTTTAATCTATGTAAAGTTAGATTTTATTTCAATGAGTTTCTCCGATATATATAATATTTTATTTTAGTTCCTCAATTATTAGAGATATAAAGAATTGTAGAGACCAATTTCAATAAAAATCAATTTTGTAAGGACTAAAACAAAAGAACAAACACCAAAAATAAAATAAAAATTATTACAAAGACAAAACTCAAAAAAAAAACTTAAAGAAACTAATAAAAAAAACATATTTATAAGAGATCAATCATGTATTTAAGTCATTTAAATAAGACTTATGACTCATCGTGGAGTTCATTGTTTTGCAAGCGCAGAAAATACATTGAAAATGGATTAACAAAATCTAAGCCAACATGTTTAAGGTTCTTCCAATACCTTATAAGGAACAAGTAGCATAATGCTTCACAAAACCACTTCATTATGGCTCATTCAACTCCTTTATTTCCAAACTTGACATGATGAACTTATGAACTTGCATTTTGATTTTAGGGAGTATTGCAAAAAAAAATAATTGTGTAAGTATACAAAGTTAAAAACAAGTATAATAAAATATTGTTTTATGAGGATTTAGTATGTTACTAATTACAATACTTTTCTAAACAATTACTATGTTTGTTATAAAAAAAAATAACATTTTTGGTAAAACAGTTTAAAGTAAATTTGGATTTTAAAATGCAAGTCTAAATGGAAAAACATATGATTAAAAATGAGATTATGAAAATGAGTTAAGAATACAAATCAATTATAAGTCCAATATATGAGTATTAAAATGTTATAAATAGAGCGACATCATGAGTTTTCTTACACAGTAATTATGATTTTCAAATGCACTAATGCGATTTCAGGATTCATGTTCACATCCAATCATGCATTAATTTCAAGTACCTCTATTATTCTATGGAGTTAAATTTCCTAAGATTTAACATCAGCCATATTTTCATACATATAAACTTAATCCATATTAAACAATCATTTCCATCTTTTTTCTTTTCCAAATTCAAAAACTAACATTAAAACTTAAAGTGACTAGTTTTACATTTAAAGATAATAGTAGAATAGGTTGATTAAATAAATGTTAAACATGCTATAGATATACTAACTCATAAACATTACTTAAATTTCATTGATCCTTGTTACAAAGTGTTTAGCTCATAATGAGCTTGCAAATGGACATGAGAATGAAAAGTAACACAAAATTAAATGCTATAGCCAAGAGTATTACATAAATGGAAATGATGGAAAAGAAAAATAAGCTTAGCATATGTTTGGAAACGCGCTAGATAATTGTAAACGTGTGGTGAGTTTGAAGTTGTTAGTTGTAGCTTCTTCTTTGACATGGAAAATGGACGTATAAGTGCTAGTTCTCAAGCACACGCTTAATTAACAACTAATATAACTCCTACTTCACCCTGGTTGCATATTTCTTTTCTTCAACCCGAAGCTTAATAAACTAGCTTCAATGGTCTCTTAGTGTGATAGAAGATGATGTAAAATGTGGAAATGGAAGAGATGAATAGTTGACACCTAGGGTTCTAATTTTTACGTCTGAATTATGTGTAGTTTTCATAATTTGTCTCCCTTTTATATGACAGTTGTGAGACAACTTCTCTATCATCTTGTACCTAGTTTTGTTTGTTTGTGATACAACATCTTTTGATCCAATAAGAGAAGAGTCGACCCAACTACAAAGGTTCAGAACGTGTCCTAGTAGTGTAGGATACCCCTCAGTACTTGAGACCAAATATACACTTATGGAGTCCACATTTTTGCATTGGCTTGTTGCTCACCAGATCTGCCATGCCTAATATTACATCTTATGATGCATAGGTATGAGTACGGTACTGATATTGGATATGAGATACTATATTTAAAAAAATTAAGGTACATGTATGTAAATGAAAATCATGATTTTTTTGTTATATAATTTAACTAAGATAACTAAATTATTCAATACAAAATCACAGAAAAATTAGTTTTAATATAAAAAAAATTGTGACTTAGTTTTAACAACAAATAAACTCAATTACACAAATAATATTATATTAATATATAAGAAAATTATCAATTTGACTTACAATAAAATAATAAAAAAAAACATAATATCCAAAAAATACAGTACAAGTACCAGTATCAGAGAAGTACCTGATACGTGTACTTCACAATTTTTGAAAAACATGCTTCATAAATTGCAGCATGTCTATAGCATTTTTGGGACATAAACTTCAAATTCCACATGCACAAATAACAAAGCTAGCTTAATTTCTTCCAAAAATAAAAGTAAATGCAATTGTACTTGAAATTACTCAAACACCCGATAATAATACGAAACTCTTAATATATTAATTATAATTATTACAAAAGACAAATCAATTATAATTTAAATGTGATAAATAACTCTTATTTTTAAGAGTTATTATGGGTGTTAGGCTTAATATTTATTTCGTAAATGTTCTTTTGGTTAGAGTTATATCTAGATTTTTTTTCCATAATATTCTTTTTTTAAAAATTGACCAAAATGCCACCTTTTGGAAAAGGTTTACCAAACTGCCCTATTTTTTAGGCTTTTCTGTTGGTCGCAACGGGGTGCGACCTCCTAAAATGTGTTTTTTCGCAGGCCCAGTTGGAGATCACAGGCCGGGAGTGCGGGGATGCGACCTTCTTTTGGAGTTTTTTTTTGTTTTGTCTTTTTCTCCCTGTTTTTAAATTTTTAATAATTATTTAATTATAATAATAATAATTAAAATAAAACATTAATATTAATAATAATAATAATACATTAAAATTAATAATAATAATAATAATAATAATAATTAATAAATAATAATCATAATATTAATAATAATATATTAGTAAATAATAATAATAATAATAATAATTAATTTATAAATAAATAAATAACAATACATTAATAAATAATAATAATAATAATACAATAAAAAATTATTATTAATATTATTAATAAGTTATAAATAATAATAATAATAATAATACATTAATAATAATAATAATAAATTAATAAATAATAAAAATAATACATTAATATTAATAATATTAATAATAGTACATTAGTAAATAATAATAATAATAATAAATTTATAAATAACAATACATTAATGAATAATAATAATAATTAATAAATAAATAAATAACAATACAT
>JBBPBQ010020322.1:43520035-43546690 GCA_037974755.1 Cicer yamashitae | reverse complement strand
AATTTATTTAAATAATTTATCTTAAAGTATCATTTTAGTATTTCATCTATATGTTAAAAAAATTTTTTTAATAATAAAATTTTAAAAAATAATTAAAATGAAAAACTATTTTAATAAACTCTACATAAAAATTATTTTTGAAATATACCTTTTCAAAAAAACATATAAGTTTTATCATGTTAAAATTTCTAATAATGAATATCTAAGTTATTGAATGTCAAAATTACTTTTTCTAATCGTTTACAAATAAATTTAAAATAACTTATACTATTTTTAAATAAATTAAAAAAATATTTATAAAAATATAAAGTGAAAATAACTTTTTTCAAAATCTTAAACAAATAGATTTAATACAGTAGAAAGAAGCATTAAATTTTCATTTTAAAAAAATAAAATAAATTACTACGTAAATAATATATCAATAAGAATAATATTATTTTTTTGACTAGAATAATAATAATAAATAATAATGAAAGAACCTTGTTGTAAAATAATAATAATAAATAAAAGTACCCAAACAACAGTAACACACATTCGTGGCAGCAATGTAATTATGGTTGGTCCGAAGAAATCACCTTCACCTTCCAATTTTTCCCTCCTTTATTTTTTTCTTTCTGAAAAACCAATTTACTAATCTGGGTCATGCCATTTTCCATACCCATCTTCTCATTACATCTTTTTCTGCTTCAAAGGTACCTTTTTTACCCTTCTCTTTCACACCCATTTTCTATATTTCACACATTCACATCGTTTTGGTTTTTGTTCTTTATGAAATTATTAAAAAAAAACATCTTTGGTTCTGACATTTGTGTTTGTTTTTGTTTTTGTGTGTTTTTGATAAAACCTTTCAGTGTTTCTTATGTGGTTGTGTACATTCATTTTTCCATATGCTAGTAGTAGTTTTTATATGGTTGGTTGGTTATCTTTATGTACTTAGTATTGTTGCTAGACCATGCAATTTTTTTATTTAATTTTTGTCTAAGGATTTTATTTATTTCATTGAATGGCTCTTTATTTGATTACTAAAGTGGTGGTGGTGGTGGTGGTAGGGTTTTAATTTTTAAATTGGTTGCGGTAACATCGCCGTCGTGATATTGCAGAGAATTGTGGTCAAATGTGGCCTAATCATGGTCTCGTTATGGTTTCGGTAATTTACAAAACGGTTATGTCGCGACCTAGATCGCGGTTTCGGACCTTTATTTAAAACCCTAGTGGGTAGTTACTTCAATTTTTGTGATGTAAGAAATCCACATATGTGGTTCTTAGGAAATGGATTGATGTGTTTTCTTTGTCATTGCTGCATAATAGATGGAAGGCAATGTTGTCAATTGCGGGTTGCAGAAAATAGCGGTTTGTTAAAATATTGCTATGCTACATTGCTATAGCCGCTATTTAAAAACTCTTTGTATTAAATTACATATTGTGGAATATTTGCGATTAGTTTAAAAATTCAGCTACGCTATAGCCGCTATTTGACAACAATGATGGAAGGTAGTGAAGAACATTTTGATTATATGTTGTTGTGTGTAGGACTCATCCTTTGTGGGGTAATATATGTAGTGTAGGGATTCATTCACTCCAATGTTGTCAAATAGTGGCACAATAACAGCGAAAGTTGAACAAATCGCTATTATTTTGCGATACATAGTACAAAATCTTGCCAAGTAGCGGTTATAGCATAGCGAAATTTGCACAAGCTACTCTTTTTTTTGATCCTCGATTGACAACATTGATTCATTCATTATGTAGCCTCTGAGGATAATTTATGTGTGAAAAATAGGAAGAAAGAATTTTTCTGAAGGTACTTGAGTGAGTAAAGTACTCAGGAACCATGATATTTATATACACTCTATAATTAATTACATGTTATGATTACAAAGAGACATAAATACAAGTTCAACTCCCTAAGTACATGAATCTAAACATACATGAACCTAAGACTTAAAGTGCTCCTATTTTCAATGGGAAACATAAATGAATTTTTCTATTTCCAATGTTGTGTTTGTAGAATTGTCTATGAGAGAGTTGATTGAAACATAAGTAAATATGCTACTTTGTTTTGCAAGCATACATTGTGGATTGTTATCTCTTACTATTTATGTATGATTGTGTCTGAGATATTATGTGAATTTAGGTAATTGGTGAAAACTTGTAAGGAAGCTTACAGTCTTAAAGATTGCATATACTCATTTATACTGATTTTGTTGTATCTTTGAAAATAATGCCAACAAGCTTGTTAAGGCAATAGTGTAATGGTGATCACTCAATTAGACCAAGATTTCAATGATACCATGTAAAATCTGAGTAATTTATGTGTGTTTCTTATGAGATCACACCTATATATAACTGAATTTTAACCACATGAAATTAGTCCAAGCCGTCACCCGATAAGTCTGCTGCGATTGATAAGCCTAGAGTGTTGAATATTTGTAAACTTTAAGTGGAATGCAGAAAATAGGTGCACACATGCACAATGGATTTGAAATGGAAAGCACTTTGAGTGTGTCATAAACTACTTCGTTTTTCACTTTTGCATTCTTAAAAACGATACATTAACCAATAAGCTAGAATACCTCCTGGTTTCATTATAGTCATTTCATTGTTCTTCTGATCTAGATATTGGAAGTTGGATCAAGGATTCATATGGAGTGTTTTCTTGTAAATGTTTCTCTCATTTTTGTACTCATTCCTGGATTTATTCTCAATAAAGCGATTTGGAAGTCCTAAGCTCCTTTTGAACTCAAAGTCTTTTTGTCTAAATGATAGCAGTGTTGTTAAGTGGCTGCCATGGTGCTATGGTGTAGCGATTTTCCAGCAAAAAGCCATATAATGGCTATAGAGTTGCTGGTTTCTCGTGGCAGCGTAGGGCGGTTGCTTTTGCCATATCAGTTTTGGCAGTGACTGCGAATATGGTGGAAAAGCAACTGTTACCATGGTTATCAATATCTTACGATACATGCAAGTTTTTCTCGATTCGATACAAAACTAAATCCAATCAATACGAATCTCTAGTGTGTAGTGTACCTAAACTTAGTGTAGACAACCACTTTTTTTTGTGTCAATTTTGAATTTTGAATTATTTTGAGGTTAGTAGATGATATATTAGCTTATAATTTTGATATGTCAGTTGTTTTTCCTTAAAAATGTCATATTTGTATTGGTAACGTATCTTACAATTCACAATAAGATTCAATTCATGATTCGAAAAGTAATTCTTCTGATCCACGATTTGATAACCACAACGGTCACTATCTTTCGGTTTTGTTTTAAGAATAAAATTTAAGAATCTTTGACAGATCAGAGGTCACACATCATGCGTGAATGTAGTCAAACCTCGGAACGCCAAACATGCTTCGCTCACGTTTTATGCGTTTACGTTTTCCTACAAATACCAACCCAACATTAGATCAAGATCCATTTTCCATAACACCTCCACCACCTCTTCCATAAGAGACCATTCCCGAGGAACTATTCATTCATCTTTGGAAATGAATGTTTTGGTTTTCTCAGGTAACACCTCTTCCCTTGATCTTTCCTCTCCTATCATTCTCTATTTTCTCCATTTCTATTTATTTTCCGAATATCTAGTTTCTCTTTCTATTCCTCCTTGTTTTGAGTCTTTGTTATGTTCTCTTTGATATTTGTTCAGTGGTTTTCACATTTCTGTTTACTATGTAGTTTTATTCTACTTCTTTTTGTGTGTATATATTGTTTTTATTATATTCTCCATGCTTTCGCCTTAGTCTACAACGCGATCTGCGATATTTATATGGCAGTTTTTTGGCCTTCCTTTTGGAGCCACCATCCACCATTAATAACATTGGATGACAGTATTCAATAGGATTCATTGCATATATCTTGTTTGTCTAAGTCGCTTCCCCGATAAGTGCTATGGTGACGGGGGAGAATACAAATTTCATGCATTCCTTTGTTTTACTTTGTGTTTTCCTCTCTTTGCTTTCAAGGATTTATGTTCATTTTACTGTTTTTCTCTCTTTTCTTTATAATTTTCATCATACTAGTGTAAATGCTGTCACTGGCGTGTCTGTTTGTCCGCTGCTTTTCTCTTTGAAGCCAATAAATATGGTCTTGATTTTCTCTTTCCCGACATTACTTTTGGTTTAAATATGATTTTAGTCTATGCAATTATACTGTTTTTTGGTTTTAGTCCCTGTAAATTTTTAGTTTGGATTCAATCCCTACAAATTCAAAAACGGTTACTTTTAGTCCCCCGATGTCATAAGTGGTCCAATATAATCACGCCAGGTGGCCAAATAAGATGGTGTCAGGGACTAAAATCAACTCCTTTTGAATTTGCAAGGATCTAAAAAAAGTTATAGGGACTAAAACAAAAAACGCTAAAATTATAGGGACTAAAACAAAAAACGCTAAAATTATAGAGACTAAAATCATATTTAAACCTTACGTTTTTGTATTTGCTCGCCATTCTTTTTTCGTCATCTATGAAAATTTATCCTAACAACTTTGTCATGAATTTTTAGGTTTGGGAAAAGCAATGGTGCCTGGTGCAAGGGTTCAATCCTGGTGCATAAGACATGAGCAATTCATTGTCATTTGAAGGTATTGAAGTTATGGATTAATATTCCTAATGTTTGGAATTGGGAATGAAGCCATCGGTCCTGTTAATTAAATTAAAATATATTATTATTATATTGAACTTATTTATGTACTTTATCATTTGATGTAGTCTGGATCTATCATTTTTGGCACATCAAATTTGGCACCATTGGTGTCACCTCTTGAACTGTTGAATTTACATGCTTTTAGTTTTCTATGTTCTTTTTTAATTTCAGTACTTTCAGAATTACAAACTATCTTCCATTTACTATTAAATAAATATATTGATATTTTGAGAAATAATTTAGATTTATGCATCCAACAATAGTTATAGCAGAAATGCTATTTGTGTGAAAGTTTCAATGCGAAAGCGATATGAAAAACAGATTGACCAATTTGGATCGGTTACTATACAGGAGAGTGAAAATTTAAAACATATCACTCTTTCGTGCATTTCGGGTGTAATCGATTTGTAACATTAATCATTTCCATATCACTCCTTCGTGCATTTCGGGTGTAATCGATTCGGAACATTAATCATTTTCCTATTTGTCTGTGACTCATGTATGCACTAGACTTGTCCTATACTATTTCTTGTCCTTCACTCTTTTGAAAATGCCAAAATGATTTCACTTGTCATGCTAATTCTTCTACTGATGTTGATGTTTCTGCTTTGAGTTAATTACTTGTGCAAACAACCAGTGCATGAAGTTCATTAATGTGTGAGGTTAAAACTTAGAATGGCTTTTGCACTTTACCTCTTTCTCAATAAAAGCTTTGTTTTTGAGCTCATGTTTTCACCACCTTTAGTATAATAATTATGAGTCACATTTCCAACTTTGTTCCTACCATATTGAGTAACAAATTTCCTTGCCACTTTAGTTTCCCTTTCAAGATTGAATTTAGACTGTGTGCAGTGTGATTGTACACAATCAATTATATCTAGACAATTCAGATTTCAATGTAGATTTTATTTTTAAATTTATAAATGCTAAACATGAAAATCCGATCCATTTTATTCAAAATCAAATAAGAATTCTAAAATAGAGGATGATAAAAATAATAGAGATTAACTATAAATGTTATCACTCTTGTTAAAGAGTGAGCTACCCTTTTATGTTATGTACCTTACATTTTCCACTTAAAAATTTGAGATTTCAAAGACAATTATATAAAAACGTTTATTTATTTAATGATTTGAGCGAGAATTTTTTTTATTTTAAATTTCTCTTAAATATAATTTTATTTAATGACATTAAATGTAAAACAAAGTAAAATTTTATTTTTCATACATCAAATTCTCTCCTCTCTCATCTACTTGTTGAATTAAACACAATATTTATGAAATGTATCTCATCTCTTTCTCTACTTTCTATTAAGACAACTTATGAAAACTGCGTAATAATGTCATTTTTGTGCAACAATATATTAATATTAGGGGTGTACAAATGACAAGTTAGGTCAGGTTTAGTGTGTCCTTTGCTCGGTCCTAATATTTGATCGGGCCAATTTTTAGGTTCTAACTCGTCTCTTAACCCGATCAAATTCGATTAGTTGCGGGTTCAATAAAGATGAGACGAAATAAGACGAGACCGGGTTGGTCCCAAGACGAGTCGCCAACTAGTAATTTTTGAAAAAGTATTTGAAAAAAATAAAATAAAATAACTCATAGCAAGCCACCTTACCACTTGTCAATTCATAACTCATAACATTGTTATACAAAATACAAATGATTTAATCAAAACAAGTAACCTACTACTTATTGGACTCAGATTTTTCACCACATAATAGTCTTATTCTTTAATCAAGAGTAGTATCAAACCAACATTGTCTTATAAGAATAATAATAGGGAAGAGGAAATTTTTCAAACCCTAAGTAAAGTTAGTGCAGTGGAATCAATAATAAGGTAAAATAAAAAAAAACTCTTGTCTTTAATGTATTTTAGGATGGAGCGGATATTCTAGAGAATGACCCGAACCTGGTCCTTTTTTTACCTTATACATGTCTTGTTTTTCTTTTTTGTCCTTTTTTTTTTAATCGGATCAGACCCAACCCGTTACTTATGGGTCAGGTCGGATTCGCAGGACGAACTAGATTTTGTACACCTTTAATTAATATCACCGGAACTATTGAAAAAAAATTAGTACTTAATTTGATTTTGGTTCAAATTTAAATTATCAAATTTTAGTTATATGCAATCTATGGATTGTATAAGTGGTGTGACTATGACTCGCACTTCACCACTTTATATATTTTGTTTCTGCACATAATATTTCTTGCATTGTGTGTTGGTGTTTATCTAGTGAATATATATTGTTTTAATTTTTTCAAAGAAAAAATTTATAAATATAATTTATAACTTATATGAAAATAACTCGCGGTATTTATTTTTCACACTATAAATAACTTATATATATAAGTATTAATATGATAATCACTTAATTGTTTACCTAAATTCACTCCAAAGGCTTACTTTTCAAATAAAATACAGAATATAAAATACAGAATTTAGTTGTGTGAATTTATTTATCATTTCATCTAAAAAATAATTTTTTTATAAAGAAAATTTGATTAAAAAAACAATATTTTAATCATAAATTAGCATTGACGAGAAAATAAAAAGGGGAAACACGAAGAATTTGATACTAGGGTTTTAAGAAATTCTGTAAACTGGAAGCAGAAATGAAAAATTGGAGAAGATGGGTATGCAATTAAAGACTAAAAGTTAACAACTTTGAACCAAAATTAACTATAAAAAATGGAGAAAGAGGATCATAGGGTTGCACAAGTGGAATTAGCAAAGCAAAGATGCATGTGCGTCATTGATACAATTCATCAATTACCATCTTCTTCAAACATCACACAATCATGCAAACGAACTCTCCTCAAATTGGCACGTGCTGAACTTGCTTTTCTCTCTCGATCCTCTACTTCTTCTTCTACCCCTCTCAGGTAATCATGTTCTTGTTTATAATTTTTTATTTTTGAATTATGTTTTTGATTGGTGGATATTGTTGTTATAACGATTTTGAGTTTTCAGATTATGGCTAAGTGGGACTAATTTGTCTTTGGGTGAAACCCCATTTTGCAATTAAGTTAGGCTCTTTTTGGTGTTTATCATATAAGTGCTTATATATATACATAAAAGTTGTTTATGTAATGAAGGATAAAATATGGGCTGTTTGTTACTGATCATAAAAAAAAGTGATTTTGACATTTCATTTAGAGATTTTTTTTTCAAAAAAGATGAAACTATTGTGTTTGTTTACAATAATGAAAATAATTTTTATTTTCGTTAAAAATAATCGGTTATTGAAAATGGTTTTTATGAGAAACTACTCAAAACAGCTTCTCATTTGAAGCGGTTTTTAGATTATTTTCAAATTTTGATTTTTTTTCAAAAGCTGTAACAAATGGATGAAAGCTCCTGAAAGTTATTATTTTTAAAAATAAGTTGTAACAAACAAGCTCACAGTAAGCTGTTTTCATAATCTATTATGAGAGCTTATGGAAATAATATGAAAATAGTTTATTTACATGTCTTAAGTTGTTTCCTTAAACTTTTCAAACCGTCTCGTAAGTGTTTATGTTAATAGATTAGGTCAAATAAGTCAATCCAAACTGATTCTTAATTAGTCATTGAAATTAACAGAAAAACAAATTCGTTAGAAAAATTGTGAATTGTTAGTCATTTTAGTTGCACGTTTCCCTCATGGTATCATTGAGTTTTAGCTAACAAAAATGAAGAGTAATTGATGATCATAAACAATTCAGGGATCAATTTGATTTTTGAGTATTCAGTTTTAAGACTAATTACATATATTTGCCTACATAAGGTAATGTCTAGAATAAAATGACCATCAATTAACAATTTAGGGATGTTTTTGTCATTTTTCTTAACTTTAGAGACCAACTTGCTTGTGTTCTTCAATGTTGAATTTGAGCCCTTGCTAAGAATAACATTATCAATTCTGAATATCATGCCATGTTATTTTGTATATAGTCGACTCCGAAAAGCAATTGTACTATACTAAAGCATTTCCATGTAACTATAACATTGTTTTTGACTTTGATAGTTTTGTTTACTCTTCATTTAGGTGTAGTGTAGTTTGAATCATTTTTTCACCTCTTCTTGATTACGGGTAGTTAACTATTGATGCTTTCTTCATTATTTCATAGTTTATGAGAATTTATGTTTATAATGTGATAATAACAGTGTCAACATTGGGCACCTGGAAGCAGTTGTACATATTCTACAGCAGCCATTCATAAGTGGAGTTTCTAGAGTTTGCAAATCAATCCCACTATCGCCTTCAGTTACTCGTGAAGATCGGCAGGATTCTTCTCTTAAAGACATCCATGTCGATGTGGTGTGTATCCTCAACGGGAAGCCTGTGTGGATTATAGTATCCGACAGGAATCCAAAGTACATTTCATGGAGTGAGTGTCATAAAAGTAAGGGTTTGAAGCTACGCATTCAACAAGTACTTGCTGCTGCTAAATCTAACTTAACCTTAAGACCTTCCTCAGTTATTATTTTCTTTGCAAATGGGATTGCAACCCATGTTTATGACAAGCTTTTGGACGAGTTCGGGGCATCTGAAATCCGGTTGGAATTTCCGGTTTTCAGTTCGAAGATGTTGGAAGAAACAGAAGGTGACTGGGTAAATGTTATCGCGAGATCGTATAGAGATGCATGTGTCCTTGAAATCAACATTGTCGATGACAAGAATGTTGTTCCAAATTCAGAATGTAATGTTGAAGGTTCGACTGTGGATTCTTCTCCAGTCGAGTTTTCAGTAGGAAAGGCTGACGAAACACGACCGCATTGTTTGGAAGAAAATGCCGTTAATAGCGGTTCCTCTCAAATTGAGCGTTCAATAGATAAAGCGGAAACTAGACCACAGCGATCACAAGAGGAGTTTGAAACAAAGTTTGGTGATACATTCTGTTCTGTTATTATGGGAATGAAACTAAGCTCCCTGGATGATGAAAATTCAGAATCGACTGAGCATAGGAAGCTTTTAGGTGGGAGTGATTTGGTAAATTTTGATACAACAGCTTTGATAGCTTTTGTATCAGGAATTAGTAATGGTGGAACGGAGAAACTTTTGGCTACTCCAGAAACTGAACTGAGACAACGGTTTAAGGGAAACTTTGACTTCGTGATTGGTCAAGTGAGTTATCGATTTTTGCCTCCTGCTTTGTGTTTTTTGACCTTATTATGCATGCTTAAACCTACTTGGTGATAAAAATTCCAGTTTTTCAATGAACAATTCAACAACCATTATTTGTTGTGACAGATTTGTTGTAACTTAAACATCAAAACTATCAAAATATGAAGACTCAATGATCCAGTTTCGACTTTTCAAATGATTCTCAGTTTAGCATTTCTCTGTTACCAAAATTTATAAAATTGATGAACTTTTGTTCATGAATTTACTCACATCTCCATCCATAGTGAAAGGCACAAAAAATGTATCATATTCGGTAATTTCCAATTACTGTATTGATCACTTGTCCTTCCTATGATTTAGTTTACTAACCCGAATTTGCATTATAAACTATTCTGGTTTACATCAGCGTCAAAGTGAATTGACAAAAGCTTTCCTCAATATTTGTACTAGGTAATGTCTGAACTTCAAAATCCAATCCATGTGGAATTTGGTAGAGTCTTATGTGGGAAGCATGGCATAATTTGTGAGAGTGTTCTTTCAGAATTTAAGGAGTTGGTACTAATGTGTGGAGGGCCCAATGAGAAACTTAGAGCTGACAAGTTAATCAGCTGTCTCAGGTGAGTTGAATGAGCTATTCTCTCTATTTGAACCACTTAGGTTTATCTGCAAAATAAAAAAGCATAGCGGAATTTGAACAAATTGTCATGATTTTGTGATATGCTATTTAGTAACCAAAGTGTTTTCAAGTAGCTTCTATAGTGGCAGTGGTGCTATAGCACCGTAGTATAGCAGAATATGAATAAACTGCTATTTTCTGTGATCTGCAACTGATAACATTGATTCATACACTTTAGTAGCATTTACTGATTTTTTTAAACCTAATCTTGTATGTTCACACTTGACATAAAGTTTCTTTGTTGATGTTTATTTTTTTCCAAAGTTGCCAATGCCAAAAATAATATTTGCACTGACAAGCTTGAGATCATCGACAGGGTTGTTCCTGATACTCCTTCGGAACGCGTGATGGGCCTCCCAACAACTAGGAAGCTAGCATTAAAAAACAAGATTGTCTTTGGCACTGGTGACTATTGGCACGCCCCAACTTTGACGGCAAATATGGCGTTCGCCAGAGCAGTTTCACAGACAGGGATGTCCCTCTCTACTATTGAACATAGACCAAGAGCCTTAACCGGTGACTAGTTACAAGCATTCATGACAAAAAGTGTTAAAGGAGGAGCATTCACACAGACGCCGATGGCCCTCTCTACTTTTGACCAGCATATGCACTTGCAAAAGAAGCCTCTTTTTTGTTGTTGGGGATTTTGAGTGCATAGGACAAGGAAATGGATGATGGTGCTGCACCTACAACGGACAATCGTTTTCTTATTTTGAGGAACCCGGAGCCACCATTCAAGTTGTCAGTGGTGGCGGTGCTTCCACCACTACAGGGTGGACCCTTTCCTAAGTTATATCTCCCATGAATACAGAGTGCTTTTACCATTACATCTTTTGTTGTGATTAACTGATTATTACTCCCATTGTAGCTCTCAAGTGAAGAATGGTGGGAGTAGTGTAATGTTTCTGTTCTATGTAGATATTCCTTATTTGACTCAAATGTGAACAAAATTTTGGGAGGTTGATTCAGTGGCCTCACATAGGTACTTTCTTGAGTTTGCGTTTAACCAGAATTAGCATATAAACAGAGATTCTTTTTTTCCTCTCAATGTTTCTAAAAAACACTTGTTCTCAGACAGGAAAAAACTGTTTTTGAACGGAAGTATATTTCTGAAGGGCCAAAAATTGTGCTTTTTTTTTTTTTTTTTAATTTTTAAAAAAAGTATATACCCAAAATTTATAGATATTCTTTCATCTCTATTCATTTTAATCGTGTCCTTCTTATACCCAAAAAATAAAAGCTGCTAAACAAATAATGCAGCAAATTGAAGTTTTCATAGTGATAAAATAAAATAAAATCATATATGATCAATATTTTTTTTTTAATCAACAATTCTCACCAATGTACATTAAAAACCAGGCAAAGTAGTTTGTTCTACATACTCAATGATATGAATTTCTTCAATAATTTTCCCCTTTTTTGAAAAAAACAATAAGCCAAAAGAATTTATCTTGGCATGTGGACAACACAACGAAGACACTTTCCTTCCTTCATGAGATTGAAAGCTTTGTTAATTTCATCAAATGGCAAATTGTGTGTTATGTAGTCATCAATATGGATTTCCTGCATATTTATTTATCATTACATTAGTACATATTTTTATGCCTAAAAAACAATGCCTAAGGAATCTGTCTCCACAAACAACTAGTAAGGAACAAAAATCTACAAGGAGAAAAGCACATGAAGCAATAATCTAGCAATTATTATTCCTTCATCAAAAATAAAATCTCTTTCATATACTTCATATAAAAAAAATAAGGTTAGGTGATGAATGTAAGTAGGCATTAAAGATGCTTTGTCGAAACATTGTCATGAACTAAATATTGAGACCACTCTCATCGGAGATTCAAACCATGGTAGTTTGCCACGGTGTGGAAAACTACTAGTTCCTTCTGCTAGCCTCCATGTCGGTTGATATTGTCTTATCTCCTTGGGTTGTTCATGTAACATGATGCAATTTCTAACTATTTTATTGCTAATCGTCGGCCAATGATCATGATTACTTTATATAACAAAATGGCATTAAAGTCTCCAAGGCGTAGCTCAAGTGGTTGAGTTGGGACACTCAAGGAGTTTGGGAAGGAGGTCCAGAGTTCAAATTCTGACTACTAACATAACATACTAACAACTAAGATCTGTATATAAAAAAAATGACATCTTAAAATAGTTGTAGAGAACCCTTAATGCAAAAAAAGTAACTGTCGAAAATGTCTTGCTTACTAGGAATAGGTTAGACAAGTATATTTTACAAAAAGAAAAGGGAAATGATATTTTGGTCAAGAAGTAGACATTGTCATGTTTCATCTTAAAGTAAAAATATATAAAATTATGCTTAGATATAGGAGATATTGTAAGTATTGTTACTTTACCTTGTTCATATACTTCTCTACTAATGAAGGAAGATCAGATTTAGGTTTCCATCCTCCAAATAGAGTTCCTTTCAATGTTCTTCCTGTTAGGAATAGTCCATAATGAGCTGACATCTCAGGCTTCACCTTTGGCACACCAAGTGTTACAGTCAAACCCCATCCCTATTAAAAACAAAGGAAAAACAGAATGAAATTCAAGTCAAATGTATACTCTCTCCGTTCTTTTTTAATTGTCACTTTTACAGAAGAATTTTGTTCTTATTTATTTGTCGTTTCTAAAGTTCAATGCAACATTAACTATTATTTTGTTAATAATACGCTTAACTGTGTATTGCAGAGAGTAATTAGTAAGGAAAAAGACAAATTATTCCATCAAAAGTAACAAAGTTTTTTCATTTTCTTGGTACGTGTAACGATGTAAATAAATGTAAGACGACAACTAAAAAGGAATGGACAGAATATGATTTTAGATTTTAAATATCAAAACACGATTATAGGGATATAGAGTATTACATCACAACATGACTGCAATGCAGTGGTTATCATATCAGTGTCACCTACACATTCAAATGAGAAATCTGCCCCACCATTAGTAATGCTCTTAATAACCTGAAAATTTTCAACACACAAATGGTTGTGATGTTACTTATAGCTTATGTCAAAGTATGCATGTCTTCATAGTTTATGTCCTGAAGCAAAATCATAATTGACTTAAATAAGATTAAGAATAAATTTATTTATTTGCGGCATACTTTTGATAGTCATAGATCACAAGTACATGCCATATTCTCCATAAGATTAGTGCTGTCAATCACGGACCGCAGAAAATAGTGGTTTATTCAAATTCTACTACACCACCATACTATAGCTGCTATTTGGCAACACGTTGTTCTAAACCGTGTATTGCAGAACAATAACAATTTGTTAAAATTGCAATACGCTATATTGCTATAGTGGCGCTATATCTGCTATTTGACAACATTGAATGACATTATTTGATTAGGTTAAATTGGATATTTTGTAATGAGATGAACAACCCACCTGCGCAATAGGTTCTTTGTACGAATTCGGATCAACAACTTCTGTAACCCCAAAAGCTTTAGCTGTGTGGTAACAATCAACAAGACAAAAAATAGTAAATCAAGAGATTGTGACATGTTTAAATATAAATTTAGAGTAACTTCGAGAAATGTTTATGTTTACCATTTTCACACTTCTTTGGATTGTTGTCAACACCAATTATTCTAGATGCACCCCTTAGTTTGGCACCTTGAGCAACCTATTGAACATGAAAGTTGGATTTGGAAAATATTATATCATTAGTCTCTTGAGAAGATTATGAGGAGTGAGGACTTCAAGAGCACGAAAAGAATTTATATTCAAATATAAATTCTCTTCGTGCTTTTGAGGTCCTCGTCAGAAGATCAGATAGATATAGTTGGTGAGTACTTTGACTTACAGAAAGGCCAACAGTTCCAAGACCAAATATAACCACTGTTGATCCTTTGGACACATCAGCAACATTCCATGCTGCACCTAGACCTAATAATGTTATAATAAAATGAGTCACATAATCAATGACCAACAAAGAATTCAGTAATGTTATTAGAATTTCAATGCTCTACATTGAGAAACAACACTTTGGGAACTATGGCCTTGACACAGACACAGAAACCAGACATGACACTAATATTGATAACCTATTACCAGTGCCACTTCAGTTTAGGAACTTAAAAGCCATGAAACATTAACACAGACACAATGCTAACACTAATACGTAACACCAATAATAATAATGTAAGAAAATGGAAGTGATTGAATGTAAACTCATGTATCATTTTCAGACACTGACACATGTCAAACGCCAAACACATCTTCAATATGAACAGTTCGTGCTACAAAGATTAAAAGTAACAAGGTTTTAAGTTTTTAATGTTGATTAGTAGAATTTCCTTGAACCTTATCTTTCCATTACTTTATAGTTAATAATAAACTCTTGGAAAAATTTACCTGCAGCAACTCCACAGCTCAGAAGGCATATTTTTTCAAGAGGTACATGAGGACTGACTTTCACTGTACATCCAGAATGGACAACTGTATATTCACTGAAACTTGAAACTGCACAATAATGATAAACAGGCTTCCCTTTTACTGAGAATCGCGTCGTCTGATCACTATGCATTAAACCCTTTCTTTCCAATCCCAAAACTTGACAAACATTACTTTTTCCTGATTTGCATAGTCTGCATGACATGCATTCTCCAATGAAAACTGTTAGCACATGGTCCCCTTCTTTGAATTCTGTCACTCCTAGCCCTACACTCTCAACAATCCTGCAAAACCATTACTCTATATTCAATATATCTACAATGGAAAATTTCCCTTTTCGCAATAATTTCATCGAAGTCGTCTCTATGATGCTACAATCATGGTTCTAAATTGCAGTTACGGTTATATTGCGAACCTTGATATTGCAGCAAGATGCAGCTGATGTGGCCACAATTGTAGTTGCGGACTGCAATTTAGAACTATGGCTACAATTATCCAATTCTCATGCATTCACCGCAGATAGTAAGACAGAATTGTTGCACGAAAATCAAACGGTTCAAATTATATACTCAGTAAATCGGATTTCAAAAGCTATTTGTGATTTGAGTCGTCTGATCTCCATCCTACGATTTCGATGAATCAATTGTAGTGTGTGATACTTTGAATGCAAGGAATTCATTTCCATATTTGATCATTGTCACTCTAACTGAACTTTGATGTCTCATCATTATTTGATCAAATTCTCAATTCATACTTGCTAATTGTGAAACACAAAAAAAGACAAATTTTTTTCAAGATCTTCAAATAAATAAACCAAAAGATCACTAATAACTTATTGTTAAATTAATTAATCCAACAATAGAACATTAAGTGTAGATTACCCAGATGCTTCATGGCCAAATATGCGAGGAAATATGGCCTGCATACAAAAAAGCACCTTATGTTAAATGTAATTAATTAATTCCACATAATCTTATATTTTAGAATAAAAAATTTATATCATGACAAAAATAAATATCCATTATGAGTCCATGGTAGACCATGGTCCATATTAGAACTTACCTAAATTTTTGATACATTGTAATTATAAAAAGTTTTACGGTGTCGAAAAAATCACGACTAATCATACATGTGACTTTAGAAGTAGTTATGATTAAATTCAATCTTTTTCAATATATGACGATTACGATTAATTGACATTATAAAAATTATTTATATGAATTAAATCTATAGTGATGATATTATGATAAAATAAGAGAGATTTACTTACATGAGATTGCCAAGCAGAAAGATCACTACGACAGAGAGAGGTGGAGACAACCTTAATCCTAATCTCCAATGATTGAGGAGGACTCACTTCCACTTCCTCCATTACCAATGCCTCTCCAGCTCCCCATGCCACTGCAGCTGTTTTTTTTTTTTAATAAACAATGGACATAACATAATCATAGTCATAACCATAGTCAAATATATACATAAATATATAAAAAGAAAAATAAAAGTAAATGGTAATTGCATTCACCTTTGCAAGTTATGACTTGAGGGGTTGATGATGAATCCATGTTGGCTGTTGCTGACTGAACAAGAAAAAGAAATTTAAATCAATAGAACTCAAGTTGTTGTTGTTGGTGGTTTGGTAGGTGGGTGGTGGTGGTGAAATACAGGAAATAATTGTTTTAAATATTCATAAATGTCAGTTAATTTTGAATGATATTATTTTTAAAATAATGTTTAAGTAATTTTGTGACACAAGTTTTAGTGAAGCATATTTTTTAGAAAACTCAATTTTTTTTTATTACAATAACAAGTTCAATAATATTAACTACTAATCTTAATTAAAGTAAAATATTTTTTATTGTTTATATTCAAAATTGAATATAGTACGTTTATTTTTATGAAAATATTTTTTATTTATTAAAATTTATGTTAACTCAATTGACAAATATCAATATTATTAGACTGAATATTATGTCCTGGTTCTAATATGAGAACTCGCAGTTGTATATGAATTTTTTTATTATTTTATCTAGACTAAAAAAATAATTATATTGATAATAAAGAGGTAAGAAATTTTTGAAACCAACAATTATCTCAATTTTAGAAACAATATAAATATAAAAAAAAAAATTGTTGACAAATGTCTTAAGGACATTGTTTAAGAACTTCTTAATGACATTTTTTGTTAAACAGTGTCATTAAGACACTAGTTAAGATTTGCTTTTTTTTTTAAAATATATTTTTATTAATTAGTATTTTATATTTTTTCCATAATAATAATTTATTTTAAAAAACATCAACGCACATTTTTAAAAATAAAAACAATGTTTTCACTAAATAAATTATTACTTGCTCTGTTTTGAGTAGTTTTGGTTGTTGAGTCAATCAGTCAATGGAGAAGGGAAATAAGAGAACGAAAACAAAACAACAATGTTCTAAGAATCGGATGTAAATACATCGAAAGCAAAAAAAAAGTGAAAAAATCAGAATTGAAATCATAAATTGTTATAGCATTGTTATGTTATGTCTTAAAAGATTGAAAAATTAATAGTAAACAATAAAGAGAAAAAAAAACAGCTCAACTAATTTTTTTTCTTCAGTTTTCTTTTTCATCACTTTAATATTCTATCTTTTTACCTGTCTCATTATTTTCTATCATGTCACCAATCACATATTTTACATTCTCTCTTCCATTTCATTTATTTTATTTCTATCACTTTTTTCTACATTTCTTATAAGGTGACAAAATATTTATCCTAAATCTTTACCTTTACAAGCCACAACTTGAAGGGTATGCCCAAAATATTAGGAAGATTAACCAAAATCCTAAATGTCACAATATCACAAACTTTTGTATGGTATTCATCAAACCAAACCAAACTCATAAAATGTAACTTAAAAAAATTGGTGAAACAATAGTGCTCAAAATGTTGATGCACAATATGGACTTCATGTTACAAGCATTACACAAAATTAACCTTAAATCATTTCTTAACTAGAACATAAAGAACAACACGATTGCTGTGATAATCCGGATGCCATAGTGTTTGATCCACGCGGCCAATTGTGAAATCGTTCATCGCAGCTTCTAAGAAGTACTCAAGAATTGCATCTGATACCAGAAAACATTATTTTCACAACAATGGTAAGGATTAGAGTCCAAAAATTAAAAATTAACAGTGCTATCAATAGCAGATCGTGGAAAGTAGGTGTTTGTTCCTATTTTACTATGCAATAGTATTATATACTATAACCGCAATTTGCAATATTTGTACTAAACAGCATATAACAGAACGATAATAGATTTCTTCAAATTCTATTTCGCTATAACATGCTGCTAATTAACAACACTGATAAAAATGAATGATCTCCTTACCGTTTCTGAGTTCGCCAGCCAAAAATATTGTTGTATTAGGTCCCGAGAGCTGTCCAAGTGTCTCTAGCAGATCCACAACTGCACTCTCACTGTACACCACGTCTGATCCTAGAACTGAAAACAATGAATCAAGTGAGTTTCGTGTACAAATCTTTGAAAACACAAAACAAATCGTAAACGCCGTGCAGTTTTGAAATTAAATGTGAAAACAAAAAAAAAGTACAAAACATTTTTTCATAGCATCTTGTGATGCTCTTTCTCATTCAATTCTGATTAGCCCAAAACTCCAAAATGTACTTTTTTTTAATACATAATAACATTAGCATGAGCCATATAATTCAAGGGATGTAACTCATATCCCTAACATAAGACAAAATTACACTTCTATTACGATACCAAATGAATATTTGTTTTTGGAATCATAAAGGTGTAAATTGTAATGACATTACTTAATTATATAATAAACTTGGAAATCGGTTATATTAGCAATTTTTACACAGATAGAATATTATTTGATTAAAAATGAATAATAGTAAAGCATGGTATGAGACACAAAATTCAAATATTGAATAAGGCACACAATTAAGAGGGGAAGCAGATAAATTAACTACAAATGCACAATTTCGATTCAGATCAATGTTGTCAAATCGCGGCCTTAGCATAGCGGAATTTGAACAAAACAAACTGCTAATGTTCTGCAATGCGCTATTTGGTACAAACACAGTTGTCAAACAGCCGCTATAGCATTGTAGGGTAGCAGAATTTGAAAAAAAATCGCCATTTTTCACAATCCACGACTGACAATAAGGATTAAGATGATGAAAATGACAGCAATACAAATGACTACAACATGTCACAGTGAGTTCATTACATGTCAGTTGTTAGAAAGGGTTGAGGGAAGGTTATTACTGTAATCAGGTGTGGGATCAATGATTTCTGGATCAGGATCTTCTCCCCATGTGAGTTCAGTTGCTGTTATAGAACCGCGCAGAGAAATATGTTTCATGTTGGTTTCTATATTCTTTCTGAGTAGCCTCAGCCTATCAGGCAGATCAGTAAGAATGACTTCACCACCCAAAAGAGCTGCAATGCAACTAAGGAAGAAAAACAAATAAGAATAGAGCATTATAGACAGTGAATTAGCTGCATTGATCAAATGACACTATAATATTCTGTCATGAATTATATCCAACAATAAATAATTTAATTCTAAATCTTTCTTGATGATTTGACCTATATTATTCAAAGTGTTGTCGATTGCAGATCGCAGAAAATAGCAATTTGTTCAATTCCGCTATGCTGTAGTGCCGTTATAGCCTCTATTTGACAACATTTTGCACTAGATAGTGTATTGCAGAATGATATCAATTTGTTCAAATCCGCTACACTGTAGCACTGCTATAACCACTTTTAGAAAACACCAACTATTCCTCGGTCTCCTTCTACCTTCAACTATTGGATTATCCTTCTTATGATATATTCTCCTTAATCACCTAATAAGACCATCTCCTTCCTAATCCTATCTTGTTTACAATGAGAGCTAGTCCATCCAACTTTCTCTCTAATGATTTTCCTTCCAATCCTATCTTGTTTTGTGAAAAAGCTAAAAGCAAATAAATAAATAAAAACTAGTTAAAAGTTATAGCCTTTTGGCTTTTAGTACAACAAAGTGATTAACAATAAAAAGGAGATTGTGATTGTAATTATTACCCAACCAATCCGCAACCAGATCCCAATTCAACAATCTTCTTGCCTTGAAGAATAAGCATTCCTGAGTCAACAGAATGCTCTAGAAACTTTCCCAGCACAATTCCACTGTCCCACATCACTGATCCAGTTACTCCAGGCTTGCCCTTGAATCAAAAGTCCATAACTGTGAAGTGTGAACTGAATTCAACAATTGTATGAATGTATGATGGCAATTTAACAATTAAAACTAATAATTAAGCACTAATGTGGATTATCCACATGATCATAATCCTTAAAACTTATGTAGCACCAACACTTCATATTGAAGGCATGTCCAATGTTTGCACTGACACATATAGTTACGTTCAATTAGTTATGTTCAATTAGTTACGTTCAATTAGTTACGTTTTTCAAATAATTTCCAGTGTCGACGTGTCAATGTCATGTCCATGTCAATGCTTCATAGATTAAAACACAACCATACAAACACACACACTCACATACATACACTAATCCTTAAACATCACAAACACAACTACAACCACACACACACACAATCACATGCATAATACTCTAATCCTTAATCATCAGACAAACACAAACACATGTATACATACTCTAATCCTCAATCATCATCACAAACAAACACACACTTATAAAATAACATACTCTAAATAAGGGTCTGTTTGGATTGGCTTATTTTAGTTTATCTACTTGCATAAGCACTCGTGAAACTGATTGGGAGAGTTTATGGAAACAACTTATGTCATGTCCATACGTTGTTTTCAGCTAATGTACATAGGCTATCCCGGATAGCTTATGAAAACAACTTATACCTTATACAATAAACAGTTTGAATTTATTTTACCTTGTGTTATAAAAATAGCTTATACATTCGTGTTTATGTTATAAGAACTTATTCTATAAGCTGTTAAATAAGCAGTTTATAACAAGCCCTAAATCCTCAACCATCATTGCAAACACAACCAACATTAGAACGAAAACAGCAAATCAATGGCCACTGCAAGTTTCTACCTTCAAACATCAACCATCACTATCACAGTATTTCATGAAATGGGTCATCATGTTTCCTCTAAAAAACCAAATGGTTCATCAAACTATAACCCATACCATCATCAAAATCAAATATTTTTACCAATAACCTTTAGAGCCAGTCTGTTGCAATTTTTTTAAAAATAATCACATTTTAAAAAGAAATAATCACTTTTCAGAGTTTTCATCTGTTTGTTACATCTTTTAAAAAAACCAGAATCTAAAAATAATCTAAAAACGGTCTGTTAATACAATAAGCTCTTTCTATAATGTGTTTTGAGTAGCTTCTAGTAAAAATATGTTTTTTAACTGATTTTTTTAATTTTTATTCCTGCAAAAAAACATTAAACGAATTCTAACTTTTTTTTAAAAAAAATATCTACCAAATAATCATTTAAACATCAAAATCACTTTTTTTTATAATGTGTAACAAAGGTAACCTTAATATTTTCAATAGAGACAGAGAGAGAGAGATACCAAGGAAGAAGGGGATTGAATAATGTTGAGAGAGTGACCACAAGAATCGAGAGAGAGTTGCAAAGAAGATTGAGAGACAAAAGCGTTAGGTTTGGAAAGAGTAGGCTGCTGAATACCCCAAAGTAGCATGGTCTCTTCCGCAGCTGATTCCTCCCCGGGAACCACCAACATCACCGAACCGCCGTATGAACCTAACTTCATCATTGTCGCCGGTGCAAGCTCTTCTCCTTCATCTTCTTCCATTCTCTCAACAACACTTTCTTTCTGCTCAATTTTGGCCTTTTAACTCCTCTGATAGAGGATTGCTGTTCACACCTCCGTTTTTACTCGTACATACATATAGTTATAAAAAAACTTAATTGCAATTTTAGTCATTGATTTATAAAATTGATCGTTTATTTTAAAAGTCAACAATTTTAGTTTTTCATCTAATTTTTTAACTAATAAAAGACGATGTGACAAATTTTAAATAAGATGACCTATAATAAAATAGTGTTGAATGATTAACAAATATGAAATTATAATAAAATACCGTACAAACTTAACTTTCAACTTCAATTTTGTTTCTTAATTGTAATTTAATCAATGATATATATATATGAAATTATATGTCACGTTATTTAAAATATGTCAAATCGTCATTTTTTAGTTCAAAAATCTAAGTGAAAGATCAAAACTTTCGACTAAGTGAAAGAAACTTCATCAATTACATCTGACATTTTATTTTTTATTAATAGAACAACCATTTTTTTCCTCGATTTTTCCTTCTGATTTTTATCATATCCAACGAACTTTTAAACTTTGCCTAGAGTATTAAGTGAGTGGGGATGCACAAGTCTTCTCTAGATCTCTTAAAACATCTATGATATCTCGATTGGCTATCCTTTCAAACATTGAAAAAGGGCTTCCAATACACGTTTTCTTCTCTCAACATCTCTTGACTTCTCATGTGACCAAAAAACTTCGCAAAACAATTGTCCCGTAAATAATCTTATTCTTTAAGACATAGACCTTTTCTTGGTATTCAATATATATTTTTATCTCACTTACTTCTTCATGTGATTTTTCGGTGCATATTAATACCTCACAAGTATTTCTTCTACTTCTTTCTTGTATTGTCTCTCATTTTTTTACTCGATTCTCATATTCTGCTACCACCTCCTTAAGCTGTTACGTTTAAATCTTCAAGCTCCCCTACTTTCTTTTAAAAATTCCAAATTTTGTCCACAATTGTTTTCACATATATGCATCATCAATAGCCTTATCCTTCTCTTGATTACGCACCTCTAATTATTCATTTGCACATCTCAGACAAATTTGTACCTCATGTTTGTTTTTTGCTTCTTATTCCATTTTGGCCTTTTTATCATTTATCTCAATACAAGTGTTCCCCGTCCGCAAGTCTTTGTTTTCTTAAGATGTTTTTTCTTCTAATTTCACTTGTAAATCTTGTATCTCTTATTTGGATCTTAATAATGTTGCTTGTAACTCTTCTACCTCCTCTTTTGTAATAGGGGTAGGTTCAGGTACTTCTTGCTCACTTGAGGGTGTACCATGAAAAGGCAACTTGATTACATATTAAGTTCTAACATATCCATATAAATTAGTCGGGCATTAGTATCCATATTAAGTGTCTCATATAATATTACCCATATTAAGTGTCCATTTTAGATTTTTTTTACTCAACCCATTATCTAAATAACATTCGACCATTGTCATTCGCATGAGTTCCCACTACTTGTTGCACGTTGTTTTTAAATCTGACATGTATTTACGGTTTTAAAAAAGAGAATTCAGTATTGTGTTTTTATTGGTTTATAATGATTTTTTGTTGCAACCTTTGTAATCATGCTTTTGAGGATGCTAATAATTGTTTTTTGAATGCTCCTTTGCATATCATTCTTGACATTGGTTCTTAACTTCGATAAAGGCTCATTTGAATCTTTCATTTGTAGTCAACCTACTAGACATTCTTCAAAACAATTGGAGTTCTCAAGGGAATGACCTTCAGCTTTGTGCCATTACAAATATCATTTGGTATATTTGGTTTTGCAGGAGTAAACTTTGTTTTGAAAATGTCAAGTTAGACGTGTACTTCATTATGCATAGCATCAAAACATATGTTCTACTTTTAACTGGACTTTTCAAAGGAAACGTGTATTCTAGTATAAGAGATTTTACTATAATTAAAGCCTTTGGGGTTGGTTGTTGTGCTCCAAAGGCCCGTAAATTTACCTAGATCCATTAGATACTTCCTCATCTACACTAGATTAAGTGTAAGAATGGTGGATCTTTTAGAGATTTTCCTTGTTTGTCCTATAGTGCAAGTATTTTCAGAGACCGCTATGGAGCTTTTCTAGGTGCTTTTGCTTAACACAGGTATTTTCAACTCTCTGAGTGCAAAGTTTTGACTACTGCAATGCTTGTTGTGGAAATTGCTTATTCTAAAGATTGGTTTATCTATGGTTTGATAGTGATTATGTGTTGGTGATTCAAGCCTTCTATAATTTCAAAATTGTGTCTTAAATGCTTTAGAACAGTTGGTCCAATTGTCGAAATTTAATTAAAGGCTTCCATTTCAGAGTGTCTCATATCTTTAGAAAGGGCAATACTTGTGTTGATGGTATTGTCAATGCAACTTTTGGAATAAATGAGTTTGTTTGGTGGAATTTGGTTTCTGGTGGTATTCAAGAGGACTTCTTCAGAAACAGACTAGGACTTCCTAACTTCAAATTCCATTAGACATTTTTGTATTGCCCAAACTGCAGTTTTTTTTTCCTTGACTAGGTTTTATCCCATTGTGTTTTCCTAGTAAGGTTTTTAATGAGGTAATTGCTTGTATTTTATGTTTCCTTGGGTATTGGCCTAGTCCCTCAAGTTTATCCTTCTTTACTGAATTTTTAATAATATGTTGCTTTGAGGTGCTACAAATGATTGTGAAGAGTTGGGGTGTAAACGTAGTTGAGACGTCTTCTTCTTTAATGATGCTTTTGGACCTCATGGATTTTATTAAAAAAATGTTTCTTTTATGATGAATCTTTTCCATGATTACGAGAATGCTTCTGAACAAGTGATCAATAATGACAAGTTTAAATTTCACACAAGCTCCATATCTACAACTAGAGTTTCTGCTTTTGCTTGTCTTCTTGGCTTTCATTCATGACAACTTCCCTTTATCTATTTAGGTGTTCCTATTGTTTATCGTATTATAGCCAAACTCTCAACTTGGAAATCAGCGACCCTATCTATAATGGGAAGGGTACAATTGGTGAACACTGTTATCCAATGCTTCTATGCAATTTCCGTTTGTATTTTTGGCGTGTTGCTCTTATCAAATCTTTAGACACCTGGATTCGAAATTTTATTTGGTCTAGGAACATCACTTCTAAAAAGGTAGTGACAGTAGCTTGGAGAAAATTTTGTCAACCCATTGATGATGGGGTCTCGATTTGTGTTCTATAAAGGCCATCAATAGTGTTGGTCTGCTAAAGCTTTCATGGGATTTCATTTCTTTGGGTACTCAATGGTCTAATTTGATACGTATAAGAGTTCTTTGAAATAACCCTAAAATTAAGTATCACGTGTCCTCCTCCATTTGGCGGGTATCCAAGCTCACCTTTCTTTATTTCAAGATAATGCTTCCTAGCAACCTGGTGATGGCCACAATATCAAGTTTTTAAATAATTCTTAGTTTTCTCACCCAATTTCTGATTTGTTAGGTATTTCTTCAGAGGTTCATCCACTTCTTCATGCCAAGGTTAAAGATTTCATTGTTAATGACATTTGGTCTATCCCCAACATTTTAGACTTTACTACTGTGCGTGACGAGGTTGATGATGTTGTTCTCTTTGTGGCCAAAATGTTGAATCTACTCAACATCTATTTTTTTTATTGTCCATCTGCCCAACGTTTTTTATTGTGGCTTGGGAGAACCCTAATGACTAAATTATATGTTTATAGTCTTTTTGTCAGTTTTGCAGGTCAAATTGGAGCACATAAGTGCATGATATGGTCATATCTGTTGTGGTTAATGTATTCTGGTACATTTGGTTTTGTCGAAATCAGACTAGATTTTTCAATAAGGACATTCATCTTCACCGGTCAATTTCTTTGATTGTTTCTAACACGTCTTTGTCTGGAAACTATAGCTCTTAGCACATATATTCTTCCCTTATGAATCATTCGTGATGCGTTACTTCTTCGTCACAGGTCACTTTCCTAAAGCTCCAAGAATTATTCAAGTCGTATGGCAACCTCCTTCTTGCTACATGACAAGTGCAATACATATGGAGTTGCTAAAGGTAACCCCCGAGCCTTCCGATTGTGGTGGTTTTTTCTGATATTGGAGTGTCACTTCTCTAGGGTGTTCTATAATTCCAATAGGTACTTAGAATGCTCTATTTACAGAGCTTATGAGTGTTATATTGATAATTGAGATAGCTTTAGAGAAAATGTGTCATAACATTTGGTTAGAATGAGATTCGAGTTTAGTTGTTGTTGTTTTCTAGAACTCTCATCTTGTTCCTTAGAGATTTTAAAATATGTGGAAAAGTTGTATTTATCTTACTTCCCAAATGAAGTTTCATTGTTCGCATATTTTAAGGGAGGGTAATTCTTGCGCTTATTTATTTTTCAATTATGACATTTTCATCTAGGGTTTTGTCTGGTGGAATGTTATTCTCACTTTATCTCTTATGAGTTTTTAAAGAATATGATTCATCTTCCTAGTTATAGATTTTCTTGATGTGTTTGGGTTTGGTTGTTGTTTCCCTAGCCTCACTTTGTAATTTTTTCCTTTATTTTTATTAATAATATTTGGTGCTGCAAATGATTGTTAGAGTTGGTGGTGCCATTCTAGTTGGAATAGCTAGCACTAGTGATACCCTTTGCATCCTTTTTTTTAAGTAAAATAAAAATCTCTATTAATCTTTAGTGTTTTAAAAAATGGATAAACTTCAAGGTATTTTTTTTAATCTCTGTAAAATTAATGAATTTATAAAACACTAGTTGATGAATTTATAAAACAGTAATAGATCCTTTAACCTCTTTTATAAAATAATAATACTTTGAATTTGAGACAATGATAGATAACCCAATTATATAATGGGTGAGATAGGATTAGTTTTGATAGAGTACAAAAAATAAACTATGAGTTTTTTAAGATAGCTTCTCTGTATTGAAAGTAAAATCAGTTAAGTTTTTTTTTTTTTTTT
>JBBPBQ010020322.1:43371547-43511831 GCA_037974755.1 Cicer yamashitae | reverse complement strand
ATTTTTGTTATTTTTTTTAAGAATTATATTAATTATATATATAATAAAAATTAAAAAAAAAACTGAATATTTTTTTTTTTTTAAAATTTCCTTTGGGAAGTCGTCATTTGCAATGCGGGCTTCTTTAAAGAAGTCGTCATTGCAAATGGCGACTTGTGCCTAGTGTCTAGAATATGTATGATATATTCTAGATGATAATATTTATATTTTCTTTTATTTTTTTATTTTATTTTTTCCAATTGGCGTTTAGATTGCTTGATGAAATGTTTAATTGGTTTCTAGAATGGAATGTGGTGAAAGCTTCAACTAACAAAGAAATGAAAAATTGAAAGAGTTTATGTTGTCATGAATGATGATGTCACATACACTCATAGAAGAGATATAATATAGTATTAATCAAAAACTTCTAGATGGCCTATAAATCTTGTAAAAAAAAAAATAACTTTTAGATGACCTCAAACTTAATCCACAATACATTATCTTAAAATGAAAGTTATCATAAAATACATAAGTATTAATATTAAATTAGTTCAATGGTTAAGATTTGTCTTTTCTATTCGAAACTTTAACAATAATCGATATTGTTAGTAGAAGTTTGAGAATTAGTGCCACATAACTAATTTTGTAATTGTTTGTCTTATTTTTTGTTGAACTAACACCACATCGCCGAAGTTTTTAACAATTTTCAAACATCATCAGTAATTAGCATTGAGACATGAAATAGAGAAGTTGAACGTACAACCAAACACACACTAAGATGACAAGTTTCTTAATAAAATCATGTTTAACCAAGTAAACTTGCAAGCATTGAGAAGAGCTGGGGAGAGAACACAGTTTACACACTATATCATGCTTCAAAACTATATCAAGATAAACAAAACTGGCATATTAAGATTCAATGAACACATACAAAATTGTATCTTATATCTAGTTGTTCTATAGTGATATTCTAATACTTCATTTTTTTTTCTTTTACAGTCTTCTTCCTAATGTTTCATACATTGAAAACTATTTAGACAAATCTAGACTACAAATCAATACTTCCTCTGAATAAGTCAAGCATTTTGTACTAAAACTACAAAAACATTGACCTAAATACGCATGTCATCCGATGTGGTACCAATCATTCATGTAATATCAATCATTCATCGTCATCATCATCTGAACTTGCATATGCCAGACCTAGTAATCCCCCGGCAGAGTTATTATCAACCTTGGTTTTATCTTCTTCATCATGCGACCCTGACGAAGGGTGTTCCTCAACTTTCTTTGATTTGGACAAAGATTGCTCATTGTCTTTGAAATTATCACGCTCGCAATTCATAACAGGAGCGTTACTAGGTGCTTGTGTTGGCTTATTGCTTTCGGACCTTGGCCGCTTAGGTTTAATCTCAACAACTTTTTTCAGCAGATCTTGCTGCCTGTATTGCAAAAAATAGATACTATGAATAACGTTTAAGCAAGGAAACAAGAAGAAAATGCATGGAGGGGTAAGTTGGAGTGGAAGAAGTTCAACCTGATCCCACTCTTTGGCTTTGGCTCAACACGTAACGGTAATGGTATCGATGCAGGCGAAGAATCTGCTAAACTTGCCGCTCTGTATCCATTGGTAAAGGAAACAAAATAATACATATACAACTTCTAGAAGATACCATCAAAGTCTAGCGCAAGTAGTTGGTGCGTAATGTGTGTGAGTGTTGATTCTTACTCATAAAATAAATACAACTTGAAGCAGGAACAATTTTATAAGAAAAATAAACTTGAACCGTATCATTAAAAACAGCTTCGACAAACACGTGAAAATGGAAACTGAATCAAGTGTTAAAAATGCTCTGATTCAATTTGGATAAAATTAATTCAGTAGAAATTATTTGGATCAGACAACCATATCCAAAATGTAAGGTATCAAAATTCAAGACAACAAACAGCAGTACAATCATGTGGTCCTAAATATGCATTTCAGTCATTCAAGTTCCTACTAAGATTTATCCGCGATCGAAAAACCTATTCTCACTCAATTTATTGACAAGTAACAATCTTAACAGGCAAAAACTTCTGGATAAAAGCTCGATAGCGTCTTCGGAATTACTTGTAGTAGAGAACATACATAGATTCTAAGAACATAAAAGCAACAAAAGGATATCTTAAAAGCAGCAAATGCTCGTTTTTCAGTGCGACGCAGGAGGCGTTCTGCATCCTCCTCAGCTTCCATTTGCTCCTTGAGATATAGTAGATCATCACTGTCCAACGCTGCAAACTTAAACTTTAAACGAGAACGAGACTAGCGTATATATAATATAAGAGCAGAAGATAAAAGCAAGAGGTGAGAGAGCACAAACAACACAGAAACACAAAAAAGCTAGAGAACAAGTTTGGTACCGCCTCGCCCATGAAGATAACCTCCACGCTCCCCAGCAACCTCTTGCATCTGCTTGCATCAGGAAGCCAAGATCCCTGTCAGGGCATGTTATCAGAAAAATCCCTCGTTTTGCCAGCAAAGTTATTTGAAAGCTTAAAACAACATAGACAAAGGGGGCATTTGGGTAAACAACTTAATATAATGTGTTATTTAATAAAAGCTTATGTTCTCATTCAATGAGATAATTACGTTTGGATATATGCATGTTGAAATGCTAATTGAGTTTTCAACATTTGTTTGGCTGTCAAAGTAGAATATGAGATGGATGATAATCGAAGACAAGACGAAAGGTATCCTATGCATAAGCGGTTTCGATGAACTACTCAGAGGGCTTATGAAAGTAACCTGAAAACAACTTATAGACCTATCATAAACTAATTTTTGAAGTTCCTCTAAACACTTACACAAGTACTTATTTCATAAGCTAAACCCAAAAAACAACTCTTCCAAGCGCCTCCAAGATACACAATCCAAAGAGAAAATCAACACCGATAAACAAAGCTCCAATTTGCTACATTCTTAACAGGTGAGTTCAAAGGAGCTACCTACAAACTATAAAGCTTATTCCAAACCCGCTATCTCATCGCCCACACAACAACAAAACAACAATGCAAGAATGGTCACATAATAAATACAAAAACTACATTTTTTCATTTCCAATAATATCCTATGAAGCACTGACACAAACATGAACACTGCACACAACATTGACACCGATAATAGTTTAAGAAAATAGAAGTCATCGAATATAACCACATGTGCCGATGTCGGATGCCACACACATTTAATCTGAAGTACCAATGCTACATAGATTACATCCCCTCACTCATTAGGTGAAAAATCAACCCCTTAGCATACATAAAATAAAAATGTATTCATCATATACATAAAACATTATCAATAACATATTTTATCATTCAACTATACATAAAACATATTCCAAACTATTAGCAAACATTTAAGAATCAAAACAACAACCATAACAATAACAAAATAACTACAAAAAATTCCTTCCACTAAACAAAAATCAATCACAGTAACAAAATAGGTACCCAAAATAATCATGTAAACATTAGAAAATAACAGAAGGTGAATCAATGCGCTAACCTTTGCAACCATACGTTGAAAAGTAACATCTTCATCATCAATCTTATCTTTTCCTTTACCCAATTTCTTATCTGTAAAATTAACACATACCCAGTAACTAAAATTGATGAAAAATCAAAACTTTTTAACAACAAAGATCTTATAAACATTAAAAAATAAAAATAAAAAATTGGTGAAAATTATTATACCTTTTGGGTCTGTGAGATTGGTGTATTCTCGAACTTCTCTTCCTGCCATACTGCAAATACAATTTTTGCAGAATTTTGTGTTTCTATTTGATGATAAGAAGATAGAGAGATTCTGAAATTTCGATTTGGAAGAAGATGATTTCTTCTTCTCTGTGAAAGGGGAAAATAGAAGACACTTCTAGAACATATAGTAATTCTTCATTTTCTCACTCAAAATTCGATTTTTTTTTTCATTTATAATCTTAGAGTTAAAACTTAAAATTATTGATATTTCATATCTTTATAATAATAAATTTTAAAATTTCATTTTGAAAACTGGTTTTTTTTTTTATGCAAAGTTTTGAAATCAGTTAAAATTCATTTTTAACTAGATATATTTATTTTTAATTTAATTTTTATTCACAACTAAATTTACAACATCTTAAATTGCATTACTCGTCACAATTAAATTTTTTAATATTATTATTATTATTATTATTTATTTTAGAAAAAATCTTCATCAATAATATATTAGTCAACCTTTAAAAATATAAAGTGAAGTGGTAAAAAAAATATAATTTTTAACTAAATATTAGTGTAAAATTTCCGTATGCAAATAATAGATATTTTTTGGATAAAAAATAGTAGATATCTATTTTTTTAATAAATATTCAAATTATTTTATAACTTCAGATAAACACGTAATAAATTTTTACATAGAGTAATAATTGATAGTTAACAAAACATAACATTAACTAACTATTAAATTTATGAAATCTAATATTTATAACGAGTTAATAGCTAAAACTATGTTTAAAGTTATTTATGGAGTAACTTTGTTGAATTTTTTGGATGACTTTTTTAACCACGGTTAAATTATAAGTGGAATGTGGTTTACCCAATTATTATCTTAACCAAAACCATAATTAGTTTGTGGTTCCATCTACAAATTAGTTTCATTTTCTCAATAAAAATTAAAAAACAAGAACTTGACCCAAACTTTTACCCTTCAAAAGTTTTGTCAAATTTAGCACTTTGAAATAAGATTAACAATAATAAATATAAATAACTAATTATCTTAATAAATAGGTAAGTGATCAATTTTATTTATATTTTATTTTTTAATAATAATAATTCTTTTGCACATAATAATAATAATAATAATAATAATAATAATAATAATAATAATAATAATGAACATTAGAATTTCAAGGAAAAAAATGAATGAATAAATAAACACCTAATGACTTAGTAGGTGTATACATACTATACTATACAATCCTTACATGAGTAATGAACATGTTATTATATAGTATAGTAAAAAAATTATTCTATACACATTTATACAAAACAAGATATAATTTAAACTCTGAAATAACACATCATTGTTGTGATAACTGAGAAAATACTCAGCAAAAACATGTAGCCAGAGAAAACATTGAGTGAAAAAATAGTTGAGAAGTTGTAGGAGGATTAATTTGAGATGAACATGTTTGTGACATCTTTGTTTCAATTTCTTTGATTATCATTTCTTGTTCTTGTTGTTAGACAAATTTCAAAGCCATTCACTAATCGAGCTGAGGGAAAGAAGGACATTCTATCTTCCTTCATTTGTGTCCATCTGTTGTATAAACATCCAAATACATTGGTTAGGAATACAATTTGTTTCATATTAATCGCAAAAAAAATGTTTCATGGACATTCACTTTTTCGTATTTCTATAACATTTGATTGATCAAGTGTAAAATTGTGATTAAATCAGTTGAGTAAATAGATAATTTAAATCATGTTGAAAATTATAGTTAATTATGTAGTTGAATTAACTATAATTTTGACTGTAATTTGAATTAATCATTATATTTTTGCACGTGAGACAAATATATTAGTATTTTTGAAGACATGAAAATGTGTGTATATGTAGAAGAGAGAGCATTACTTGTAGTATGTTACAAAGTAATGAAGAAAAAGAGCAATTTGAAGACGAGCAAGTTCAGCTCCTGGACAAAATCTAGCTCCTCCTCCAAATGGTGCATAAAATGGACTTGTTCTCCAATTTCTCTTTTCCTTCATTGTTAACATACAAAATTAAATGAAAGTACAAAATTATAAAATAGCTTAATCGGCATGCACAATCGTGTAAACGGTTTTACATTAACAACCAACAAGAGTCGTTGATTGTATGGTTATTTCATGACGGCAGTTACAATTGTGTGATGAGATGACAAAATCAATTGTTTTTATTAACCGTCTGTATAAACTTGGTTTATACCGATATTGTTTAATCATTTTTTCTTATTATTAAAAAAATATTTATTAAAATGGTATGTGGATTAACCTCATTTTCAGGTTCCATCCATCTCCAAGGATTGAAGTTTGTAGCTCCACAATATACTTTCTCATCTAAATGAACTGCTGAAAGAAATGGAACCACAAAGCATCCTTTTGGAATAACAAAATCTGATTAACAATAGATAAGCTAAAGTCAAAATAAAGCTTTTAAATGCACATATCTTGGCTGCTATAATACTATAATTTATTTGGGTCACATAAATATTTGTGAGATTGTTTGAAAGAGCTTATAAAACAGTTTATGATGTTTTTATATATAAGTTATTTTCAGCTTATTGTAATAAGTTTTTTAGAATAAACGTATGAAAATAACTTATAACTTAACTAAAAATAGTTTGACTTTATTTTATCTTTTGTTATCGAATTAATTTATGTATAAAAGAATATTTCATGAAAACAACTTATAACTTATATGAAAATAGTTTGACTTTACTTCGGCCTTGTTTGGATAAATAATTTACTGAAAGGCTTATATCATAAGCACTTATGTGTACCTTGGTATTGAATGTCTTCTTTTGCTTCTCTCATTAACCAAATTGCAATGCCTCCAAGTCTAAGTGTTTCATCAATAACCTGTTAATGGAACACAAAATTAAAAACCTTAACACAATGATCTTATTGAATATGCCAACTACAAATTAATTTAATTAGTATCTTTCAATAGAAAAATATTTATCAGATGAACTTTGTCATCAAAATTGAGTTCAAAAAAATTTTATATGAAAAATAACTTAGTGTTTAATCACTTACACATTGAGTAAATGGCATTGCTTTATAGTCGTGCCATGTAAGAAATTCTTCACCAGAATTAGTCCTTAGAGAATCCTGTTCATCCTGTCCAAAAGAATTATTTTCAGAAATTAAAAAAAAAATTAATTCAATTTTTCACCTAAAATTTCTAGCAAACTAACTTAAAGATGGTGTTATGCACTAAATAAATAATGAGTTTTCTCCCGTTTGTTAAAGGTTTTTTTTTTTTATAAAAAAAAAAATCACTTTTTAGGAGGTTACTTCTATTTGTTACAACTTTTTAAAAAAACAATCAGAATTTAAAAATTGTTTAAAATAAAAAGTTGTTTCAATTAGTTTCTTATAAAAATCATTTTTTACAATTGATTTTTTTTAAATAATTTTCATTACGGTGGACAAACACAAAACAACTTCTACTTTATTTACATAAACACTAATGAAAAACATTGAGAGTTTATAAAAATAGCTTATGACACATACATAAATTGTTCAGCTTATTTCTATAAACTCTACAAGACAGCTTACAAAAATAACTTATATAAAAAAAGTTTGATCTTTTTTTTTTTTTTTATATATAAATAGCTTATACATATAAAAATACTTATATAATAAGCGTTTATATTATAAGCACTTATTTTAAATTGTTTTATCCAAACAGAACTTAAATAAGGAAAAACAATTTCAAGATTAGTTCTATTATACATACCAAAAGTTGCTCCATGGCTTTAGGACATTGAGTTAGGAAATAAACTGCAAAAAGCATTGTTTTGGTGGTTGTTTCATTTCCAGCAAAGAGAAGATTGATGATGAAATCTGCAACAGCTTCATCTGGCAAACTTTCTTCTTCTAGTAATCTTCCAAGCACACCATTACCTTCTATGGAACCACCATTTTTTCTGTGTACTTCTATTATCTTGTTTATTTTGCTTATGATTTTCTCCCTTGCCTAATACAAATCATAGGTATGATTTTTAGAAGTAATTATAAATAAAATAATTCTTTTTGGTCCGACTGAATTAGTCCAAATAGAACATAGGGTCGGACTTCAGGTCGGTCTGATGTTACTAAAAATATAAGTTTTTTTAAATTTAATTAGATATCAGGTCGGTCTGATCTTTATTTTTTTCAAAGATTTTAATTATAAACAAAGTTAAAATCATGTTTTAGAATCATAAGACAATTTTTTACTCATGATACCTTCATAGCAGTGTGGTATGCAGAGCCAGGGATGTTGATTGGAATGGATAAACAACCATCAACAAAATCAGAAAACAATTGAGCCATTTCATTCACTTGAGACTCACTTGAAACTCCTAATAGTTGATTAACCATCAAATTTATAGCTACCTGCATTAAATTATTCACACATACACATAATTTAAAAAAGAATAACTTATAGGTTACATGTATAAACTGACATGGTAAATAATCATTTTGGTCCTTAAATGTCTGAGGCGATATCACTATAGGCTTCGAACGTATTAAAATTACAAGTACATCTCTAAGTGTCTCTTTTTTTAGTAATTTTATGTACTAAATTAACTAACGAAAGACACTTTTGTGAACTAAACTGGTCTTACAGAATTTTATAGGACTTATCAATGACTAGAATCAAGGGCAAGACCTCAGATTGATTGTGACCAAAATGACGAACAAAACACACATTTAGTCATGTTTTTGTAATATTGATACATTCAAAAACTTTGTGACAATGTCTCGTACATTTAAAGACCAAAATAACTGTTTACGCACCATTCAATTGAAATTACTAACCTTTCTACAAACATCTTGGAGAAAAATGACTTGTTGATTGTCAAAATTGCTCAAAGTTTGGATCATAACTTTTTGAATATCATTCATGAAATGAAACTTAAGCTTATCTAGGCGCATCATATTTGAAGCAATACTATGTAGTTTCCTTTGTTGATCTCCTTGAACTGTGATTACACCATTTTTACCAACCAAATCTCTAAAAGATTTTGGATAACTTGATATGAACAATTTTCCTTCATTTTGCATTACAAAACGGTTGAAGCTTGGATCTGATGAAACCACTGCCCATTTTCCAAATAGGCTGCAAGAAAATATCTTACCATACCTATGACAAATGAAAGTTTTGTATATTAGAGAATGATTTTTCATGTAATTGGATATTTAGCTTTTGTAAAACCTATGGTCTTGCATAACTTTTTGTTATGAGTAAGGTTTTATTTATTAGAATGGTTTTCACAATGCATTTGATTGAATTTTGAGCATTTGCAAACTAAGGTCGTATTTGGACAAACAGTTTATTTAAGTGTTATAGTGCATATCATATAGTATTTATGTATAAGCTATTTTTATATCAAAAGATAAATTAATGTCAGATTGTCTTTATATAAACTATTAATTATTTTCAGAAGCTATTTTGGAGAACTTATGAAAATAGTTTATGGACATATCATAAATTGTTTCTATAAAGCTCTTCTAACCAGTCTCACGAGTGCTTATATTAGTAGATAAATTCAAATAAGTGAATTCAAACAATCATAATTCAATGATTAATCAATCAATCAACTTATGTAAATTGAGTTATGAGCCATAAATTCTTATCTTAGATGCCTATTTCTCACTAGAAACTTAAATATTACAAGTTAACAAAACTCAAATATTGTTCACTATCACATATGACTCATAATTTACTGATAAGTGGACAAGTCATTCGAGTTGGCTGAGACGGAGAGGCATGGTTTAAAGATAATTTTTGTAAACTAGATTGTAGTATTTAAACACAAGTTATAATCTATAACTCTAAGGTTGAAGTATAAAATGAAACTACAGCTATTTTACAGTCGAACACAATTAGTTGAACTTTATGATAATTTGCGTTATGTTAATTTGCGTTTTTCATATTTGTGTTCTTTTTTGAATTGAGGCTGTTATTCTAACACTAACAAATTCCAAATTATATTCCTAAAATACATTGCATTTTTCAAAGTTGTGGCATAGTATTAATAACAGTAAATATACCTTTGCACCATTTCTTCAACAAATTGAGGAGGATGAGAACTTGCAACAGCATTATACCAATTGATGCTATCACCAATCAAAGGCCAACCTCTCCTTCCAGGTGGCAATCTGCACATGCTTTTCTCTTCCTTCCTTATCTTCATTTGAATTATTTTTGCAAATATTGCAATGACTAATATCATCAATGTGATCATAACTAACCATGTTTCTGATATATTTTCTCTCATTTTCTGTTTGAAATATAAAAATGGAGAGAAAAAAGCAAATTAATCACAACTATACTTTGGAAGAGAAATTAAATATTTATAGTGAGCAAGACATGGTGGCATCAATCACTTTTCAATGCAAATGTGAACTTATTATTATAAAAAAACAAAAGGAAATAAAATATAAAATAAAAAGAATTTATAACTGGTGAACATGCTTAGTTGACCTTATATTAAGATCTAGTAGGGTCATGTTAACTTGGTATTTTACATGAATAAATCATTCTCAAAATCTATTTTTTTAAAAACAAGTTTGAATACATAAAGATACAAGAAAAATTAAATAAAAAAAAATTAAGATCCCAACTTATTTTTTGTCCTAACCTTTCGGGTTCGGAAAAAGACTTTAACAATCAAGAGTTCGGCCAAAAAATAAGTAAAATTTAGTCAATAATTGTTTCAACTAAGGTTTAAATTCAAAGACTATCGATCGATTTGACTTTCACTAAAGCTGGATAAACATTTAAGCCAAACTAATAATTTTATTTAATTTATTAATATGAATCCAATATTTTTTGTTCAAAATGAAATCTAAAGATAATCACATATCTAAAACTTGTGCTACTACATAATACTCAAACTATATATAAGATTTGCTGACTCTTTCATAATCTCACAAACAAAAATCTCAAAATCCTAACAACTAAATGATAGATACTATGAATCTTTCCTATGTATGAGACACTACAAAAAATAATATAAAAAGTGATAATGAAAATAAAGCAAAAGTTCATGAAAAGATAATTTTGTTACCAACATTCAAAAATGAAACTAAACTCTTCCAAATTCCTTATGCAAAAAGTGTCTAGTCACCTTAGAAGCTTATAGCATGATTTGAAGTGAGGTACAAAAAAGAGAAGAAGATTGAAGAAGCTGTTTTTTGTAATGAGTTTGTTGTAACATGAATATATAAGGAAAAGGGTGTCTTAAACTAGTCCAAAAAAGCACTTTTGATGTGCATTTGAATAATTTTATTTTAAAATTCTTGAGCATATAAAATAAGGTGTATATAATCATCAAGTAGTAAAGGTTGTCATCAAGAAAAGTTAGCTAGAGTTTGACTTGTCCATTTTAAGCTAGTTATTATGTATGTGGCAATGAATTGAACAATTTGTTCTATTCAAGTGATGGACACATTTTTTTTTCTAATAAAAAAAATATCATATTTGAGCTAACACTATAATCATATTATAATAAGAGTATTTCATCAATTGAGACATAACTAGTAGGAAAAGACCTAGTCATCTAGAGAAGACATGATTGACAAACATCAATTAAACATATTACATAGTATATAAATAATGCCAGGTTGGCAGGAAACTATACATTATGGTGCTCTATATAAATACATACTAATCTTCAATAAAATTAATTTATAATGCCAGATTTTTAATGTTGTTAATTATGCATTTTTAAAAAAAATTAAAGTCTTCATATTTATCATCCAAACTTTTTTCTCTAAATTTGTCATTTTAAACACACATAAATATTGCCAATTTTGTCTATACAGAAACAAAACTGATAATAGAAAAGAATAAATTTTTCCCTAAAAAAATAATAAATTTTTCCCAAAAAAATAATAAATTTTTCCCAAAAAAATAATAAATTTTTATCCTTAAGAGAATTAATACATTGATGCTTTTACATTATTCTAACATAAAATTGATCTTTTGCCAGTTTTTAATTAAACCAGCTTTAAGTAAATAAGTATTTTAATTTCTAGTCCTTCCAATTTATATAATAACAAATTACTCTTTTAAATTAAAGAATGGCAATCAATTTAATCTTTTCAACAAGATATTTCTTTAGTAAACATCTATCAAAACCGATAAATGTTGTACATATTGACTTTACTAATCTTTTGTTGCATCAAAACATACATGAAAACTTTTTAAATTGTGATACAAAATTTGAAAAAAAAGGATCAATTGAGTGACATTTTTCAATTTAAAGAACTAAATTGTTATTTAATTAATTTAAAAAAAAGGATTAATTACCGATCTTTATAATTTCAAGTAATAAAATGTATGTTAACTCAACCATCTTTAATTTTTTGACAAAATTATTCACTTTAAAAAAACATAATTCTAACTTAACGTAGACTTTATTTTTCAATGAAACTAAATCTTATTTTCAAGGAAAAGTTTTCACGAATGAAATTTTTGAAAATGCGTAATAAAATCAAAAAAATTAATTGTATTTAATTAAATCTTTTAATAATTATGAGGTTATGTATTTTTACTTATAATCGAAATCAAAGTCAGAATAATAATGTATTGAGTATTTTTCAAATGACAATATAAGAGAATCTAAAATGGACTTTCAAATTTTAGAAAGTCTCCACCTACTTTTTGTTATGTGTTATTATTTGTTGTATCTTTTATAAAATACTTTTCTATAATAAAATACAAATAAAAAGTATTTAAAAAATTATTTTATTAGTATTTAGTCTTAATTTTTAACCGGACAACATAATCCATTTGAGGGTGGAAGAACATTCTGTAACTTTGGTCACAAATAATGGGTCTAATTAGAAAGTAGGAGATGGGGTATCATGGAGCCACTAAATGGACAAGTCAAAAGTAAACAAAGGTTTTGAATCCCAATTTTAAGGCCTATTTTCAGGAATCAGCACCCTAAAGTAAGTAATGCAGTAAATTATTTTAATCATATGAATGAATGTTGAAGTCTTAGTGGCTGATTTGATTTATACACACACAATTATTTTAAATGCCAGCAACAACCAGCCAAGCAAACAATGTCAGTTATGTCAGCAAATCAGTGTAGTTTGCTTCAATGGCATACAAAATAATCCATGGGAATATCTTTGACTTCTTTTATAGCAAAATAATCCATCCATCTCAAATTAAGTGACATTTTAACATAAGCAAAACAGTTTAAGTGTCATATGAAAAGCTTTTTCTAGAAAATAATGTTAGATTTTTTCTAGATGCTTTTTTATGCTGCAGATATTTCATTGACGTCGCTTTTACTTAAAAAAAATAGTTGACGATTGGTAGGTTTGTTGTATGCAAAAGCCACCTTATTAATTTTATGAAATAAGCATCTTGCAATGTTAAAATAAAATAAGCCAAATACGTGAGTTCTAGTTATCTTGCAAAATCAACCAAGTTCTGTCATTTTTCAATTTTATACTACCATGCTGTGCAAATGGTTCCGCAACATGATGTAATCAGTGATGCACATTATATATATATAATCTAAATGATCTAAAGAAATATACTATTCATTATTCAATATCAACAAACAGTTGGACACAAGAATATAAGCCTCTCATTCTCACACCAAACTTTCAGGTATCATCACATTTACAATTTCATCTTAACAGAGCATTGTCTTGGAAATAAGAATGCACTAAATTAAAAATTTATTTGAAACTTGAAATTAAATTAATAATAAACATACATCATTCATTGCATCATTTCATATCAGATACAAGCTTTCTTCATGACATTGTGATAAACAAAATGAAACCTTTTCACAAGCTCATTCAACTCAATTATCTGGATATCTAAGCAAGAGTCTCGTTATAAATATATACCTGATTTTGGAACATCATATATTATAAGCTAAAAATATATTTAGAGAAAAGGAAAAACAAAAAATATGGGGGACATAAACCTAATCCAAGAAAAGAAAACAATGTTCATCAAATTAAGCAGGTTTTCTGGTGGGTATTATATAACTTAGTTTCTTTCTACATATTATTCTTATTCAAAACTCAATGCTATAATTGCATAAAAAGAATAACATGATGCATCAAAAAATAAATCCCATTGCTATTTAATAGCATAGCATTGGGGGATGGTAGACAGCAAACTCAACAATGCCCAGCTTTACAAGTCATTTATAACCTGCATTGTTGTTCCCTCTGCCAGATACCAGGAATAAAATATATGTGAATTATTATTATTATAAAAGAATAAAATAACATTACCAAGTCATATATATCACACAATTCAGCAGAACATGTGAGTGGAACATATGGTAGGCAGTTCTAAGTTCTAACATTAATGTCGGACATCAAATTCTAACCTGGCAATGTTAGAAAAATATTCAGAGAAGGTACATGAGAGGCCAATCAGATCAAAGGTTTTAATGTGAATGTACAAAGTGAGATGAATATAAGCAGCATATCAGCATCTATGTAGACTTTTGATTTAACCCCAAAAATAATTAACAGTAGGTGCTAGCCGCAGAAAATAGTGCGCATGCTTTGCAAGTTTGCACAGAATAAAGCATATATAGGATGATGGGTAATCATTATACTTAATGTTGAAGTTAAAACAACTATGTGTCAAAAAAAATAACTACCATCTTCAATTTCTCTATGTGAGTATTCGTTTCCTAGGGACAAAAACTGCATTCTGAAAATCAGTTATATTCTCGAACTGAATATTTTTCGAATGCTCTCCAAAATGCAAAAGCCTCCATATCGTAAATAGATGTGAGGACTGACCTTGGTTACTTTACACCCTTCACACCTTCCTTCTCAGTTGCTTAAACTCATATGTAAACAAGGGGAAGCTAATTTACTGGACTAGGATATTACCCTAGATGGGGACAATGGAATAAATTCGAAAATGTGCAGCAAGCTGAAGCACAGAAGAAACTTGGCTGGATTTGAAGGATAGCAAGAAAGAGAATATAATTTGCTAGGATGCAACGTAAAGACAGGTTGAAAAGAATCATGCATTTCATGAACCCTACACATATCGTCAGAGTTGTACAGCAAGTCTGAAGTTCTTGCAAGTTGCAACCTATAACTTCGCAAAGCTTCATAACTTTCTCCAGATATTTATGATGCCATCTGCAAGTGACTTCAGATTTCCCCACAAAGTTGGTTTCCTAGGAACAACGGCACTGCTAGTCTCCCTCTTGTTAGAGCTACCACTGGATATTAGGAGAATGAAAGTAACTTCAATTATATCAATAATATTACTCGAAAGAATATAGACATGAACAGAAATCAAGTGATCTGCAAATTAATGCACAAGATAGTTGTATGTTTTTTGCACCTGCAACCATCCATTGATACATACTCCTGATAGAATACATAATTAGTTCTAAAACTTAAAAAATGCTATAATCTATATAAATTTAGAAAGTATATTTACCACCAAGGACTTATTGTGCTCAGATGACTAGCATAAGTACCAGATAATTCACTTTTTATTTTATTTATTATAATTTTAGTATATTGCAGGTGGTGTCATTAACTCAATTAATTTTGTTTTTCCTCTATTGAACCTTTATTTTAAAATTTAAAATGATACTTTCATGCAAACTTTATTTTATTTTTTAATAGTTTAATTAATTAAGACTGGGACAGGAAGTAACATGCTTTTCATGATATTTTCAGCATTCTCAAGCATATAAAACAGTCTGTATGTGTTTCTTTTTTGTTGATTTTGTATTGTGTTACTTTCATATAGATAAACGCTAACTTAAAAAATTTCTTCAACCATTTTTTGTGTTTCTCTACATCAATATTAAAACTATCAATTTAATTTAAAAATTGTTTATCACCATTTTATGCACAACCACATAGTTGCACACATGGAACAATTAACTGCTCAACTACATGTATCACACCAGACCCAATTTTTATCAGCCAAATGACATTCACTAGTGCTGGTATTTTTCAAGAGATGATTCTAATAATAATAACTGTAATAGCCACAATAATAAAGGTATATATATATATATATCTAAATATATTAGAGGACTTACTTTTTTGACTCATCCAATTCCAAAGAAACTTGAGATTGCTCCTTTTTATGCTTTAGACTATCCACACCAGGAGGGTCTTGTTGTAGCACTTTTCTCTCAAATTGCACTTTCTCAAAACTTCGTATCCCGACTGTTGGATGATTTTCTCTATCAAGGGACTTCGAGTCATGAGTCTGATCTTTGCTGCCAGATTTTTCAATTAGCGGAGCAGAAACCTTTTCTATTTCTTCTTTTAGTAGGTATTCTTCTGGTGCAACATAATCAGAAGGGCAACTAGAATCAGCTTTCATACTCTTGACATCATTTGGCACCTGAGGACTAGAATGGGAAGCCTCGCCAGACATGTCTTCCAAGGCAGGTTGCTCCCTTCTCTCATAACTTTCTTTCTCAGCGCATATTTCCTCCAAATTTTTATGACTTTCCATATCAATCATTTCAGATTCATGTCTCCCAGTTTTGTCATAAACATGACCATGACTTTCACTAGATGGAATAGAAAAGCTTCCTGTTTCCTCATGTAACAGCTGACTTTCTGATGAAACAGAGTCAGCATAACTAGAGACAGCTCCCTCAGTCTTAACATCATCTGACATCTGGAGACTTGAAGGCTCCTTAAAATGCTTCTCCGAAATATTACTTTCAGATGTGAAGCAATGATTAAGCTGTAAATAAAAAGGAAGACAAATTAAAGTACGACAAGAGAACCCCTCTTGTTTTACAAAACAATAAAACATATTATTCAGTTAATATTAATAGTATAAAAAGTAAATACGATTCAATGAGTGAGAACAACAGTGAAGATTGTAGGAAGCTGAAATTGTTATAGGAAGTCAGAACTGCCAAAAAGGTGTAAGTACTAAGAACAAATAGACGAATGTACAGCAATTTTGTTGTAGCAGATCTGCCAGTGCACAAACTGTCTTAATGTCAGGTTGAGCATGAAGATAGTGTTATGCAGAAATACAATGGAATTTGTGCTCATGTTTTTCAAATTTAAACATCAAAAGCAGCAGTGCCTGAGTGTCTTCTTGTATCAGTAACGCATATGCATTTGAATAAAGCAGTGCAAACATATGAAGTGTAATTATTAACTTTTTTCCTTTTCGCCTTTGAATCGTTGTGACTCTTGACAGACATCTACACCTAACAAGAATGCTCAATACCCTTTAAAACATAAAAATCATACTCTGATCAGGATCATTGCTTATGCATAACAACTGTAATATATCCATCACAAAATTGGTGTGCAATATCAATGCTTACTGGTGTAGAGGTACTATCAACTTCATTAGACAACCTTCCCTCCCAAGAGGAAGTCTGTGGCACTCTCTTTTCTTCAAGATGCTCACAACCACTGTTAGCAGTCTCTTCGCTGTCTAAAAGTACCAAATGAGAATCATCTTGGATAGGCCTGTCTTTGGCAGTCTCAATATTATCAGATGAAACATTCACAGATTCAGCGGTTTTACGTTTACTTTGATTAAATTGCTTTTCCACTAATATCCCATCCATACTGTTTGAAGATTTCATTTTGGACTTGTATTCTAGTTCCTGAATGATTTCACGAATAACATAATAACCGCCACCAACTTCTTTCTGGGTATACTTTATTGCTGGGAATTTTCCAGCATTCTCTGATCTATACCTGCAGTGACAAAGGAAATTCATTCTTTCTACAATGACAGGAGTTCAAATAGAGCATTTACTTGTTTGCGAAAATCCAAAAATGATGAGAGCGTTCAATGTGTTGATATTATTTCAAGAGGAAATAGAAAAGGATCGTTTATGATTGTCAAACTTCTTCTCCACATCTATTAGAAAAATAGGGAAATTCAGTTCATCATCACAGAACATGGGCCAACAACATAAAATATACAGCCCCTTCTTGGCTTCTTGCAACCCAAGGTATAAAGCCAACACAAGATTGTGAAAATAAGTAGAGACTGGTTACTCCAGCATGAACTAAACCATTAAATAACCATAAACTTTCAGGTAAGACGGCTTACAAGAATTTACAGAAACAAAGTATTCTATTATTGACCATGGACAAAGGTTTAGCTGTAAGCAGGACATTTCATACAAAACAAGCATTTTGTTCATGGTCATAAGAACAGTTCAAATTTGTATATAAATTATGTGTCCTTTAAATGTCTGTGCAAAGTACTGTTTTGAAAACAAAGAGAACAGAGATCGACTCCAGGGAAGCCACAATTGTTATATCTCAAGCAACTTTTTAGTGTATAAATGCAAATATGTATCCAACAGGAATCAATGCCGATACCTTTCATTTACAAGACTACAGCTTAGTTACTGCGCTGCTTGACATAAACGCATTGATGCCAAACATAATTTTAATTAAAATCTCTCCCCTCCCTTTCCCTCCCCTCTTTTGAACCAAACATATCTCTACTCCCCTTCCCTTCCACCCCTCCCCTCCCCTCCATTAAAATCTCTCATCTCCCCTCATTGAACCAAACAGACCCAAATCCATCCTCCCCCTTAAACCAAACATAAATTTAATTAAAATCACTCTTCTCTCCTCCTCTCTTTTAAACCAAACATGTCTCTATTTTCCTCCTCTCCCCTCCGTTGAACCAAACACACCCTTAGTAATTCTCATTTCACAAGAAAACAGGGCAGGTATGGGGCAATGCATGCATCTATCTATCTCAAATTCTCATCGAAACACTTGATATGCCAAAATGTCACAATGTAGCATAACACATAAAACCTCATAAAACATTAAACAAAAGCTTAAACTTCAAAAGAAACATAGAAAATACTTGTTCACAAAACACTCCACCATAGCTCTACGTTCATGTTTCGGTACCCTCTTTCCGGTTTTCGGAGTATCTGGAGTCTCTGAAGGAACACAAGCAGCATGCAACCATCCACGCCACCGCAACTTCGATGAACCAACAGAATCACATACCTCAAATAACACTGTAAAAAAAAACACAATAGATTTATACATGATCACATAATTGCTAATACAATAAGGGTCTGTTTGCATTGACTTATTTGAATTTATCTAAGCACTTATGAAACTGTTTGGAAGAGTTTATGAAAACAGCTTATATTCATAAGTTGTTTTCAGCTAATTTTCATAAGCTATCCTGGATAAATTACGAAATCAGCTTATAGCTTATATAGAAATAGTTTGACTTTATTTTACCCTGTGTTGTAAAAATAGCTTATACATTAGTGCTTATGTTATAAGCTGTTAAATAAGCCGTTTATCAAAACAGAGCCTAAATTTTCATTTTTGATTTGAATTTCAGCGTTGATTTCAAAGTGTGGCATTGCAAAACAGTAACTGATGCCAACAAATAAAACCTAAAAATAAATTAATGATATAAAAAAAGAAAAGGAGAAAAATGAAGAAAGTTACGGTGATTGGATTTGGGAGTGAAATTGTGAATGGAGCGGAAGGAGGAGCATGAAATGAGAAACTTCTTTCGCATGTTGAGGGTCACGCTATTCTTCGTTGTGATCTTCTGCAACTCCAATTTTCATGTATGGTTTGGTTCTGTGATTTTAGAGAGAGAGAGAGGTTTAGGGTTTTGCAGTTGTACTTCGTTTGTTCAAATCTCAAAACGACGCAGAAATGGTGAAGGTTTTACGTCGTTTCACTATTTTTAAAAATTCATTTTTTTGTCTGTATTATTTTTATAAATTCTAGACAATTTTTTTTTGTCTTTAAATAATTATTTTATTAAGAATAAAAAAATAAGCACAGTGAATATGAGGTAGTAATTTTTACATGAATTTATTTATTATACACTCTTGATGTAAACTCTTCTCGCATCAGTTATAATCGTTAAATCACTATATATGTTTTATTTTTATCACGATTATTTCTAAAGATATACCAATAAATGATTTGATGGGTTGACAATGTAAAATTTTATACACTGAAAGTATACGACAATTAAATTTTTTTTACATTAATGTTCAATAAGAACACATTCTAGAATAATTATTTTTAAAAGATGATTATTAAATAAGCATACATGGCAAGATAATGGATTCCTATTGAAACACGATATAAAACTATTTAATATTTTCAGATCATTTACCCCAACAAATTCTAAATAATTATGTGATACACGTTACCCCAATTGTTTCAAAATGAATGTCATTTAAAATTTGAGTAAAGATTGATTTTAGTTTTTGAAAAAAATTGTAGATCTAAATCAGAAAAATAAAGGTAATTTTTAGTACTTGAGAAAATTAAAGTGAGACAACTTAATCCTACTTTTTTTTTTTTCATTTTGTTTGGTTGATATACGAAACATGGAGGAAAGTAACGAAACTGAAACGAAGAGAAAATAAGGTGATGATTTTGTAGTTTAATGTAAAAGAAAGAGTTTAATTTATATGGATCGATAATGTAAAGTCATTTTATACTCTTATGGTTACATCATATTTGTAAGAAAAACACTTAAAAAAATAATTGTTAATAGTTTTGCTACATATTTATTTAAATGATTTGTGTTTGGTTAACAATCTTTGGAAACAATGAACAAGCACAAACCAAAGATAAAGATATCACAGACAATTTTTACACTGCAAAATCTAAAGATGTTCAATATGTAAATGGTTTAAAACATAAACTATTTATCATAAGTCAATTATGTGACAATGGTTTTGAAGTGATCTTTAATAAACATGTGAAGTCAAACAATCATCTTTAGGAAAAATATTTTTCACAAGTTTAAGAAAGAAGAATCTCTATGTACTATACTTGGATGAATTTTATGTTGAATCTTGTCTTATGTCTTTTGAAAAAAATAAATGAACTTGGCATAAAAAAACTGATTATGTGAGCATGAAAAACATATCAAATCAGCTCAAATGTGACCTAGTAAGAGGACTTCCAAAAATAAACTTTTAAAAAGATAAAATATGTGAAACTTGTGTTAAAGGTAAACAAGTCAATAATATCTTTTATCCTAAAGACTTTGTGTCAACTCACACACCTCTACTTCACATAGATCTTTTTGGTCCAATTAAACTACTAGTCTTGGTGGAAAACAATATAGGTTTGTTATAGTTGATAATTTTTCTAGATTTACTTCAGAGTTATTTTTTAAACACAAAGACAAACCATTTGAAACTTTTATAAAAAAGTTCAAAATGAAAAAGACACCTCTATCATTTAAGTAAGAAATGATCATGGAGGTGGATTCATTAATTCTTCCTTCCAATCATTCTTTGATGATAATGACATTTTTCGTAATCTATCTTGTGTAAGAACTCTTTAACAAAATAGAGTTGTTGAAAGAAGGAATATAACCCTACAAAAAATAGCTAGAGTTATGCTAAATGAATCAAATGTTGATAAATACTTTTGCCCTGAAGCCACCAACACATCATGCTATATTTTAAATTGTATTTCAATAAGAAAGTACACCTACATACACAAAAAAAAATAGAAACCAAACACATTATATTTCACATTTTTTGATGTCATTGTTATATCTTAAACAACAAAGATATTTTGGAAAATTTTGATCTAAAATAAGAGGATAGAAGACAAGATAGTAGTCTAACAATTAAATATCTTAGTTAATCAGTTAAATTGACTAGTTAGTTATACTAACTAGTTAATTGTTTATCTAATTGACTATATAATTGTTTATCTAAACTTTTGATATAATTCATATTTTTTTAATATTATTCAATTTATTTTTCTTCATTTATCTTTTATCAATGACTTAAATTAGTATTCATAATATAAAAGAAGTTACTTTATAAACATACTTTTAAGAAAAGAGATAAATAAAAATCACAATAATCATGGATTTTGCAAGAGTGACTCAATCAACCCTATTGAGAATATTACTTTTCCAACCAACAAGACTCCCATTTATTCGATGAAGAATATAATCAAAGTCTTTATTAGTTTTTATATTTTAATATTATAATTTAATTATTTATATTTCACCAAAATTTGCCTTAAATACTAGAGTTTGAAAGTATACAACGGATAATTTGCTCAAAACAAATAAATTATAATCGGTTCAGGTGATGGCATGATGACGTTAATTAATCAATTAATGTGCCATGCGTACCACTAATCCATGGTGAATCAATAGTCTATAGTTTAGTTTATCTTCCACGAGTTTTATTTATTTATTTATTTTTATTTTCAATTGCCTAAAGTCTCCACAATTATTGTTGCATTATTATTATGTGTTAAAATATTTTGTACTAATGAATTTTTTTTAAGAGTGTAATTGTTATCTACTTTCAGTATGAAATTTTTTACGCGATTAATCAATTACAACTATTTATAAAGGTAACTTTAAGATAATTTAAATTAAAATTAAATATTACTACTGATATAACAATTATAATTAATTAATAATATAAACACTTTTTTATTGTAAAGTACATATAAATTAAATCCTTTTTGTAATCACTTTGTTTTAAAATAAGTTTTATTTTTAACTTTCTTCCATAGAAAATAATAATAACAATAAATGAATGAATAAATGAAATAATTTTATAAAATTGTTCTCATTAAATATTAACAATTAGTATCATAGTGAGATAGAATAATTTAAAAATGATGTACACTATTTTAATCTAGGAAAAAATTGAAATAAACTAGTTATTACATACAAAAATTAAAAAAAGTACATATTTCTGAATAAATTTTCTAAGCTAAAACAACACTTATTTTAAAAATAGAGAAAACAATATCATGATTTATTTCTTGATTTGTGGAAAAAAAAATTGGTACTTAATCAATAGTATATGATTTTTCACTTACAAGATGAATATCCAAATATTTTATCTAAGATATTCATCACCAAAACCAACAAATATTTGACAATTTTTTTCATTTTTTCAAGAAATATGTATTACAAGTAATTTTACAATAGATTATGCGCTAAAAAATCTCAACCGTTGGATGGAGGTTAGATAGTTTATATTTTGATTACACTACAAGAATCTTAACATTTGTGACTGTGCTACTCTATCATACATACAAACCATAAAATTTAGAGTATCTTGGAAAATCACCAATTTATTAAAATAATCTAACAGAAAATACTCTCTTAGGAAGTTGAAATGAACAAATAAATAAAATAAGGTCGATAAGAAAAAGTGTCCAAATTATAGTCACCATTGACATTCCTTGCATCCCACGATGTCACTACATTTGATTTGACACAACGAACACATTTTTTATTCATCAACAACTCAATTATCAAACAACAATCAAAATAATATATAAATATGTATTTATATTTGCAAATATATAAATTTTTATTTTAGTCTCTACAATTTTTGTTTCTTCCTTACAATTATATCTTGCTTGTGGTTTTTGTTGTTTCATTTTAATTCATACAAAAATAAATATTTCACATATTACATAACCGATTTCAATATAAATAAACTTAACAGAAATTAAAACAAAGTAATAAGAACCAAAAGAAAAATTTAATATATTTATATGGACGAAAAACAATTTTTTTTTTAGCTTAACAAACGTAATTTTAGTCTCTCCTTTATATTTTTTAACTTAAAAACTGTGATTTAACATATTTTAAATAATACGACACACAATGTTATGATGTAGAACTATATAGATTTATTGATTATTTATATATATTAATTAAATTATAAAAATAAATAACTTCATAAGTTAGAAAAAAAAATCATCTAAAATATATACCATTATTATTTTTATTTTAAAAAATTCGAGCAAGACACCAATTAAGAAATGAATTTTTAAACCATAATATATCATGTAGGATCCTATATTCCTATATGAAAAGCTGTCATGTAGTGTCACTATAATATAATTAATAAATCACATAGAAAGTAAACACAAATTTCCTTGTTCAGACCATATATGTCCAACACTATGATAAGCATCATCTTTTTACAATTTTTTCTTTGTCAACTTCGTCCAAATAAAAAAAAAAAATCATATATTATAGAAAAAATAATATGATTATGACTCTATTCACACTTTTTGATAATTGGTTTCAATTTCAAACCTCATGTTTTCAACAATTTTTTCCAAAACCATAATGAACTTTATTTTTTACATAACATTTTTCCATGTGATTTTTTTCTTTCTATCCTTGAACATAGTTTTTTGTATTGAAATTGAAATAAAGGATTTTCATCCACAAGAAAGAGATGCGTTATTACTCATAAGAAATTCATTAAATTCTTCTATTAATTTGCATGGAAATTGGACAGGACCACCTTGTATAAACAATTTTAGTAGATGGTTTGGTATCACTTGTTCAAATTGGCATGTTGTTCATATTTTAATGCATGGTCTTAATCTTAGTGGCTATTTACCTTCAAGTTTCCTTCAAAACATAACTTTCTTGAGACAAATTGATTTTTCAAACAATGCACTTTTTGGAACATTGCCAAATCTCAATGGTTTGGTTTTCTTGGAACATGTGAAGTTTTCATTGAATCATTTCATAGGGTCAATTCCTAAGGAATATGTTGAGTTGCATAGTTTGAAAGTTTTGGAATTGCAAGAAAATTACTTAGATGGTGAAATTCCATTTTTTGATCAAACATCATTGATTAGTTTTAATGTTTCTTATAATCATTTGGTTGGGAAAATTCCTGAAAATTTTGTGTTGCAAAGGTTTCCAAAGAGTTGTTTTGATAATAATTCTGAACTTTGTGGGAAGATTTTGGATAAGTTGTGTCCTTATGAACCTCCTTCTCCATTTTCTGCACCCCCTCCTTTTGCTATTCCACCACCAAGTCATAAGAAGAGACATCAAGTTTGGATTATTGGTTTGATTTCTGTTGCAGCTGCACTTTTTCTGTTTCTGATGATTGTTGGTTTCTTGTTTTGCAAAAGACAAGGTAGCGGAAATGAAACAAGAAGAAATGATTCAACAAGTAAGATATATCTTTATACATGTCATATTCAATTCATACCTTTTTGTTTTTCTTGACAACTTATTACAATAACACTTCAGATTGAAGACGTGTTCAGTGAATGACATGTGTTTGTATTTGATATTGACATGACACTAAAACATGGGATTGCATTCAATTTTTTGATAGACAAATATTAGCAGTAGGAATAGTATATGTTAGACTGAGAAGGAAATGTTAGTAGCAGAGATTATTAGATAAAATTAGTTAGTAACTCTCAACCTTTTGTTTTCTGTTAAGTTTGTTATGGTAGGGATTGAACTCTGGTAATTGATTGACTAGGGTTCAATCCATATTATCAGAGAACGAAAAAAAGAAAGATTCTGACAATATGGATCAATCCTGATCCTTCTGCATATAACCAGTTAGCAGAGGTATTTCAATATCTTTCTTTTTTCATTCTCTGATAATAGGGATTGAACTTTGTTTCCTCCTGCCTATAATTCCTTCGGTGTCCGAGTCCAAGCCACTTGGCATTCAATTAATTTCATTTTTTTTAACAGTCTCGTGTCTGGTGTATGTGTCTGTATTGGTTCTTCGTAGTTATTTACCTCAACATTGATTCAAGATATTTTGAACATTTTGTATAATTCTCATAGGAAATGTTTTTGGAGCATGGGCAAAGAAGATGGTATCTAATGAAGGAAACAATGGAGATTCTCAAAGATTAGGCCAACTAGAATTTTCCAACAAGAAATTTCCTGTTTTTGACATGGATGATTTGCTAAGGTCATCAGCAGAAGTGTTAGGAAGAGGAAATTTTGGTGTTACATATAAAGCAACACTTGAAATTGGTAATGTTGTTGCAGTGAAGAGACTTAACTACATGAATGAATTGACCAAGAAAGAGTTTATTCAGCAGATGGAATTGTTAGGACAGATGAAGCATGAAAATGTTGTTGAGATTATCTCCTTTTATCATTCAGAAGATCAAAAGCTTGTAATTTATGAACTTGTCTCTGATGGCTCTTTGTTTGAACTCCTACATGGTAAGTTTTAGTATTTTTCTTTTCTTCCTTAAACTCCAAGTCAATTCATAAAGAAAAACAAAGGTTATCTTTGACAAGCTCAAACCGATAGTTTATAGCGGATAACTTATGTCAGATGGTTTATAGCGTTTAAGTTCATATGATCATAACATAATTGGTTAGTGATAGTCATTCTCTTACGAGCTTATAACGTTTTTTTAGTAGTTTATAGCGTTTTTTGATATGCTACTTCAAGGAACGTTTAACATATCATTTTTTATCCTCATATTTTAATTGAAAAAAAACTTAAATATCAATTAAAAATATCTTTTTAGCAAACAAAGCCAACGATCCGCTTTTAATTAACTTATTCGCTACCTGCTATAAATTCATCAGTTATCAGCTAGTTTATGTGTCATCTGCTACTATTTTTTACTAGTGATAGCCAAATTAACTAAACTAACATTCAAGATGTTTTGGTGCTAGAGGGTAGAGGAATTGGAAGAATACCTCTTGATTGGACAACAAGACTTTGTATCATCAAAGACATAGCAAAGGGTCTTAATTTCCTTCATCATTTTTTGTCATCTCAAAAAGTTCCTCATGCAAATCTCAAATCATCAAATGTTCTAATCCATCAAGAAAATCAAAGTTACCATTCCAAGCTCACAAACTATGGTTTCTTGCCTTTACTCAAGACAAATTCAGAAAAGTTATCAATAAGTAAGTCACCAGAATTTGTTAAAGGAAAAAAGCTTACACACAAAACTGATGTGTATAGTTTTGGTATCATTATGCTAGAGATTATAACTGGCAAAATTCCTGGTCATATATTAGGTGAAGTTGAAGAAACAACAAACAGTGATCTTTCTGATTGGGTTAGAACTGTTGTGAACAATGATTGGTCAACTGATATATTGGATTTGGAAATATTGGCTGAAAGAGAAGGACATGATGCAATGTTGAATTTAACTGAGATAGCTTTGGAGTGTACTGATATGATGCCTGAGAATAGGCCTAATATGAATGTAGTGTTGAAGAGAATTGAAGAGATAGAGAAAATGGAAAAAGAGAATGAGTGAAACATATTTGAGTTACTATAGAAGGATGTAATGTTTTGCATGAAGTGTATCATTGGAATATACATATATTCATTAGAACACTTGATTTAGATGAGAAAGACGTTATCTTGGATTCGCAGAATCACAATGAACCACCGACAGAATCTACACTTTGGAGTTTCAACAAAATCACGTTATCACCATGGAATTTAACTCCTGCAATGTGAGGCAAATGTTTGTTTAGAAGAGATAAAAATCTCTTTGATGTTGAGAAACTATTGTTTCCATTATTGTTTGTAGCTTTTTTATATGTTTTTAGTTTAAAAGGAGGCGGGCCTCGATGCTATTCTAGAGGTCACATGTTCAAATTTGTAAATAGTCTTTTTGTCTGAAAGATAAGACTCTATAACATTTACTCTCTTTAAATTTATTCATTTGATAGGAGTCTCATGCACCAGACATTCTTTATATTTGTACTTTAGAAGACACAATAGTGAGAATTAGAATATTTATTGTTAGAACTTGAACTAAACATAGACATTCATTCTTCACATTTGTGAGATTTAAAATATGTCTCATTCAAAATCATATTGACCTCCTTTCCATTGGTAGGCCTTAGCTTTAACTATGTCTATATTTTGGGACTTCAAAATATCAAAGTTAAGTCGAGTTATTTAGCGGCTGAATGTGTGTTTTGTCCTCTTAATTAGATAGATTCATTTGAGAAAACTCACTTGATTTTTTGCATTTAAGACAAAGAGATGATTTCTCCAATTTAATAAATGTCATGTTAGTACAAAGCTGATAATTAAATAATTGGACCCACACTGCAACAAATTGTTGGAAACAAAACTAGAATTAATTCTAGCAAATATCGTGTTGATCTGCCGTCTTTATGGCAGATCAAATCATTATGTGTCTGTATTTTAGGAATTGATATCTCATTTATTCTCTATAGTATTATTGACTCTTTCTTTTGTATATATAAGAATTAATTGTTTCCTTATTTAGACTCATTCCTATTTTGTATATATACCTCTTATGTAACATGTATTACAACAAGGAAAAAAAAATTAAAAAATTACAATATTTAACACGATATCAATAGCAAAGTTCTTATCCAAGAAAATTTCCCATGACCGACGAGCATTGCACCTCCACAACTCAGAAACAAAACGTCACAACTGAGATGCCTAGCAATAGCATCACCAGTAGAGCTGTCAAAAAGCCCCAAAGTCCAAAGTTCCATCTCAAAAATCTCCTACTAAGCCCATAATATTAGGCCCCCTATTAAAATAAATTTTTTAAATTCCCGGTCCATTATTTCATTATTTTTTGTGGGCTTAAGTGAGGAGGCTTGAAGGCCCAATGTTTTGTTAATCGAATTTTTTTTTTGAAATAATTTCGAAATTTATTTTTCTCGAAAAAATATCTCTAAAATATTTTTTTTCTTGGAAAATTTTTAAAATCATTTTTTTCTCGAAAAATTTTGTAAGCAAAATCAAAAAATTATTTTTCTTGAAAAAATCGATCTCGAATAAAAAAAAAAATTCGAGAAAAAAAAATTGTAAATCTTTTTTTATCAGAAAATTTTGAATTTTTTTTACAAAAAAATATTGATTTTTTATAAAAGGTGGGTCAATAGGCCCCACTACTCCCAGTTACGGACTACAAACTTAATGGCCATAACTATCTACAATGGGCTAGATCAGTCTGCCTTTTCCTTCAAGGAAAAAGGAAGGAAGACTACATCATCGGTGATGCAAAGGAACCGAAGAAAGAAGACCAAACTCATCATAAATGGAAGCTTGAAAACAACATTGTCATGTTCGTGTTGATAAACTCCATGACCAATGAAACAAGAGAAAACTTCATGTATTATGCTACTGCTACATAGATCTAGAAAACAACAAAAGAAACTTACTCAAATGCGGACAACACCTCATCCATATTTGAAACAAAAAGTCTTCTACATGACCTACGACAAGGAGAATCTTTCATTACAGAGTATTATTACTCTCTCACAAGGTATTGATAGTAGCTCGATACCTATGAGGACATAGCTTGGAAAAATTCTGAAGATGGAAAATTGTACAAATAGTTGATAGAGAAGGATCACATTTATCAGTTCTTGTTGGGGATGAACAAGAATGTGGATTAAGTAAAAGGAATAATACTTGCAACTAAACCTCTTCCAAATACTTGTGAAGCCTTTGCTAAAGTAAGGAGAGAAGAAAGTAGAAGGAAAATTATGTTGGGAAACCAAAATTCAAGTGTGAATGTAGAAAGCTATGTTCTAGCAATAAAAGGGCCACAAAAGAATATGAAGACCAGAGGTTGGTGTGGTCACTGCAAAAGGCCAGGACACATAAATGAGGTATGTTGGGTACTTCGTGGAAAACCAATTGATTGGAAGCCACACTATAAGGATAGTTGTGTTCATGCAACAACTACAGAAGAAAATAGATATGGAAAAACATTTGAATACAGTCCATTCAGCAAAAAACAAATGGAGACACTTCAGAAATTGCTCCAACAAACTCTTAAAAATACTAGTACTAACCCTTCCACTACTACTCTTGATCAAAAAGGTAATTATTCTACTGTTCTCCATGTCAATCACTAGAAAACTAGCTCCTGGATTGTTGATTACGAAGATCATATAACTGGAGATATTAGTGTATTTAACAAATACAACCCCTGCCATGATGACTCTATTGTTCGCATAACATATGGAACAACTTCTAAAGTGGTGGGTAAAGGTTATGTAATTATATATAAAGATATCACTGTTGAATCTATGTTATATGTCCCTAAATTGGATTGCAACTTGTTGTCTATTAGTAAGTTAACTCAAGATTCAAAGTGTGTTACTACATTTTTTCCACACATATATGAATTTTAGGATTTGGATTCGGGGAGGAAGATTGACAATGCTAAGGAATGTGGAAGATTCTACCTCCTTGGAATAGAAGATAATAAAGTTGGACCATTTGCTCATATGGTTTCTTCCAAAGATGATGTAATGTTATGACATTATCGCCTAGGACACCCTAATTTCATGTACTTGAAAATGATGTTTCCATTTTTACTTAATAAAAATTGGTATTTGTTTCAAAGTGAAGTATATGAATTGGCCAAACATACTAAATCCTGCTACCTTATCCAATGTTACAGACCGTCAATGCATAATGATGTATAAAGGGTCTTCTCGAGTCAACAATGCCACTGAGTCAAAGTGGTTTGTGCATTCATAAATGATCACTCAAGAATTACATGAGTGTTCCTTATGAAAGAAAAATAAAAAGTAGGGAAGTTTTTTAAAATCTCCATAAAATGATCCAATTCAAGCCAACATACAAATACTTAGAACATAATGGGATTTTCAAGAGGAAAAACATGCACCTCATGGAGGTCACTAGATCCCCCATGCTATCAACTAATGTGCCAAACCAATATTAGGGTGAAGCTATCCTCTCTACAACCTACCTTATAAATCGAATGTCATCCAAAACCTTCAATTTCCAAACCCCTCACCAGAACCTACTGTCCATATACCCAACCACCAAACTTATTACAAACCTTCCACCCAAAATTTTTGGATGTACAACCTTTGTTCAAAAGCATAAACCAAATTTAAGCAAACTGGACCCAAAAGCCTTAAAATGCATATCTTGGGATATTCTCCAAACAAGAAAGGGTAGAAATGCTATTGTCCCTTAAATAGAAAGTCCTACCATATAATGGATGTCACATTCTTTGAAAACCAACCCTTTTACCCCAAAACTGGCATTCAGAGGGAGAGAATGACTACCAGTGAATACCAACTTTGGGAGACACCAATCCCTCAAACCCTTGAACCACAACCACTAATCATTCAAACTCTTAAACCACAACCACCATCACTTCAAACCTTTGAACCACAAACCAAAAGAAGTACCGACCAAACATTATTACCTTTATCTGGCCCTGAACCTATACTTGATGTAGCACTCGGAATTGAAACTAACTAGAAAGAGTTGCAAGTCTACACAAGAAGGAAGATAAAAAAACTCAAGAAGAGGCAAAAACATGCACATTTCCAAGGAGAAACCAATATTCCAACCAAAATTCAGTATCTGAAGATTCTCACATAGGTAACACATTATCTCTTGATTCTTCTCCAAATGTAATACATGACATTGTTTATTAATGACCTGGACATACCTATTGGTGTGAGGAAAGGGGTGAGGGCATGCACCCAACACCCAATTGGAAATCATGTGTCTTTTGAGAAGTTGTCACAGGAACACAGGGCCTTTGTTACCAACCTGGACAACACCACTATTCCTCAAAACTTTCATGAAGCTATCCAAACACCTGAATATGAGGCTGCTGTACAAGAATAAATCAAAGCTTTGGAGAAGAATGAGATGTGGTAGCTCTCTGAATGGCCTGAAAGGAAGAGGTCGGTTGGGTGTAAGTGGAATTTTTTAGTCAAATACAATGCAGATGGGAGTGTTAACAAGTATAAGACTCGATTGGTAGCAAAAGGGTTTACCAAATTATATGAGGTGGACTATGAAGAAACATTTGCATCTGTTGCAAAATTGAACTCAATTTGGATCCTTTTCTCCTTGGCAATAAATTTAGGTTGGTTTCTAAACCAACTAGATATCAAGAATGCTTTCTTGAATGGTGAACTTCAAGAAGATGTCTATATGAGAGTTCCTCTTGGTCTCAACATAGTAAAAAATTCAGGCAAGGTATGTGTTAGAATATTAGAAAATATCTTACAATATATTTTATATTATATTATAGTATCTTGAATTAATTCCTATGATCAATTTATAATCATAGAGATATCTTAGAATATCTCTCATTATTATTATGATTTGTTAATGATTTAGGATTAAGTCTATGTTTCTCTTTAAATAAAGATTATTATTTATTCATTTGTAATCAAGTTAGCATAAAACTATTATCAATAGTATTCAAACCCTTATTATTTTCTCTCCTCCTTTTATCTAAAATCCCACAACTTCAACATGGTATCTAGAGCCTATTTCGATCCTCATTGAACAATCATGCCTCTATTCCGCTACCGAGTTCCCAATAGTTTGGGAATATAATCATAGTTTCTCTATTCCAATGTGGTCGTTCATTTTTCAACCCACTGTCGTGACACATTCCAACACCGGTTTCACTTGTTTCCGTTCAGCTCACTACTGCCACTGTCACCGCCACTGTGTCCAGCGACTTTTCCGGCAAACGACCACTCCATCAGCTTTGCCTCTTCTAAACCGGCCCACACCTCAAAGCGACCGTCGAAAGCCACTGCACGCGCCACACCATCCACCGCGCGTCAGATCGACGCGCCGCCTCTGTGTTTGGTAGCCGTTTTAGACGTAGCTTTTTTGTTGAACTCGCCTCGGCCCCACGGTTCCAAATCTTCCCTTACTTTCCAATTTTGATCAACGAAAATATGTGTTGTTGTTCAAACAGCCATTATCTTTCCTATTTTGGACGTATTTTCTCACTCTATTGATCGATCGTGGTTTCATTTCATTAGAGTCGCGTTGCTTCTTCTTCTGTGGTTGTCATGCAATTTAGTTCTTACTAATAGATTATAGCAGTGGCTTCTATTCCCACCGACGATCATTCCGGTGGTGTCCCTTTTCCCACAAATGAGTCATATTAGTGGTGATTTCTTTTTCCATTAATGGTCATTCTGACAATATCTTTTATTTTCATGACTCACACTTTAGCATGGAAATTTGTCCCAGATGTACTGGCCTTTCCTTTCTCTCCTTGAGGCACGCTTCTCTAATATTATTGGTTTGAAGCTTCCAGATACAATTTTAGAAGAACAGACCCTTCTTTGCTCAATTGCTTGCCATGAATTTCTCTCAAGCTGATGCTCATTTCGGCTATCTGGCTAGGCTGTATATATAACAATTCTCTCCGACTTCACCTGCATCCCTGAGTTTCCTTTCCATCCTTTTTTTTTTAATCATTTTGCAGAGCAAAACATTGTTTTCATGTAACAAGCTATAGCTCAGTAAACTTTAGCTTGAGGGGGAATGTTAGAATATTAGAAAATATCTTATAATATCTTTTATATTATATTATAGTATCTTGAGTTATTTCCTATGATCAATTTATAACCATAGAGATATCTTAGAATATCTCTTATATTATTATGATTTGTTCCTGATTTAAAATTAAATCTATGTTTATCTATAAATAAAGATTAGTATTGAGTCATTTGTAATCAAGTTAGCATAAAGCTATCATCAATAGTATTCAAACCCTTATTATTTTCTCTCCTCCTTTTATCTAAAATCCCACAACTTCAACAATATGTAAGCTCAAGAAGTCACTTTTATGGTCTTTAAGCAGTCTCCCCGAGCATGGTTTGAAAGGTTGACACGGGTTGTTAAACTTCATGGATTCACCCAATGCCAAACAGACCATACTATGTTTTTAAAATACTCAAAATAAGGAAGAATGACTATCTACATAGTCTATGTAGCCAATATCATCATCATTGGCGATGATCATAATGGAGTTGGAGAACTAAAGCAGTTCCTTACTAAGGAATTTGAGGTTAAAAACCATAAGGGCCCGTTTGATGGACAGGATAACGAGACACGATATGATACACATATCCTATTCCTCCATAATTTTTTGTTTGATGCAGCAATCGGATATGATACGGTAATCAAAAATGTTAAATAATCAGATTGCAGCCGTATTTTCTTATCCTTATTTTAAGTTGGGTTAAAATAATTCGTTGTCAACCGGATATCCCTTTCTCTATTTGCCCTAATTTCCTTTATTGTTTTGATGAAATAATTTTCTAATATTTGTTTGCAACTTTAATTTTTTAAAACAGTCTTTGACTAGAGAATTAAAAAAACTGAAAAATAAAAAGTAAAACACCATTTATCTGTTTTGCTTTTTTAGTTTTAAAAAGTATAATATTAAAAATAGTTTTAGAAAACAGTTTTTAAAAACAAGTAATACAAACAAATTATTTAGTTTTTAAATTTTAAAATATTAAAATAGAGTTTTTGGGATTTGAATCAAACAAACTCTAAGTCGTTTTTCAATTGTGATAGATAGAGAAATCACAATTTTTTCAAGTATATAAAATTACTTCATAAATTATTTACATTTTTATGATAATGAGTCATTATTCAATTGTGGTAGATAAAGAAATCACAATTTTTATGATAGTGAGTCATTCTTCAATTGTGATAGATAGAGAAATCACAATTTTTTCAAGTATATAAAATTACTTCATAAATTATTTACATTTTTATGATAGTGAGTTATTCTTCAATTGTGATAGATAAAAAAATCACAATTATTATGATAGTGAGTCATTCTTCAATTGTGATAGATAGAGAAATCACAATTTTTTTCAAGTATATAAAATTACTTCATAAATTATTTACATTTTTATGATAGTGAGTCATTCTTCAATTGTGATAGATAAATAAATCACAATTTTTATGATAGTGAGTCATCCTTCAATTGTGATGGATAGAGAAATCACAATTTTTTCAATTATATAAAATTACTTCATAAATTATTTACATTTTTTAGCATTTTTATTTATTTATAAAAAATTACATGAATGTTATTTTGAATGAAAAAAAATTAAATAGATTTTAAGGACAAATTTTTCATTTTATCAAAATATAAATCATATCATCTTGTTATCTGTTGTGTATCAAACGCTGAATAGGATAAACTAATCTTATCAAGTTTGTTATTATGTGCACATCAAACACATGACATGATAACTCTTTATCCTACCCATATCCTATTATGTCTCTATCCTGCTCCTTATCATATCGTGTGCCTATCCTATCCGGTCCATCAAACGGGCCCTAAGTACTTCCTCGAGATGGAAGTGGCAGGATCCAAACGTGGAATTTACATATCACAAAAGAAGTATGTACTAGATTTACTTCAAGAAATAGAAATGTTGGGGGTGTAGACTAGCAGACACTCCTGTGGAGTCCAATGTTCAAATTGGATGTGAAGAAGAAAGTTCATCCACTAATAAAGAAAGATTGGTTGGAAAACTTATCTACTTTACACATATTAGGCTTGACATTGGCTTTTCTGTTAGTATGGTAAGTCGTTACATGAATGACCCTCGAGAGGCTCACATGAGAGCTGTCAATCGCATTTGCAGTACCTTAAAAAGACACCAGGAAGAGGACTGCACTTCAAAAAGAATACAAGCATAAATGTAGAAATATTCACAAATTCAAACTAGGTTGATTCAGTGATAGATCAAAGGTCAACAAGTGGGTACTGTTCATTTGTTTGGGGGAATCTAGTTACTTGGAGAAGTAAAAAAAACAATTTGTGGTTGCTAGGAGTAACGTTGAAGCCGAGTTCAGATCCATGGCGCATGGAATATGTGAAATAATATGGTTACAACGGATGCTTGAGGAACTTAAGGTCAAAACTGACCACAACATAAGTCTACAATGCGATAACAAAGCTGCCATTATTAGTATTGCAAAAAATCCAATGCATCATGACAGAACCAAATACGTGGAAATTGATCGGCATTTCATAAAGGAGAAAATTGATGATCAAACTTGAGCATACACCTTCAAGTCATCAAATTGCAGACATTTTGACCAAGGCACTACCTAGAGTAAACTTTGAGAACTTAAGATTCAAGCTACGCATGATTGACATCTATGATCCAACTTGAGGAGAAGTGTTGAAAACAAATATGAAATTAATTCCAACAAATATTCTGCTGATATGCAACCTTTATGACATATCATATCATCCAGGATCAAATCATTATGTGACTGTATTTCAGAAATTGATATCCCACTTATTCTCTATAGTATTATTGACTCTTTCTTTATATATATATATATATATATATATATATAAAAGAATTACTTATTTCCTTATTTAGATTATTTCCTATTGGAACATAGAGTATGTTATTGTGTGAATTATAAAAAATTGTTGAAGTCCCACATTGGAAAGAATTTGTTTTTGTAAATTCAAGTAGAAAGAAATATGTTTTTTAAAATTCAAGTCCCACATTGGAAAGAAATTTTTTTGAAGTCCCGCATTGGAAAACTCTTCTATTTTGAGTAGTTTTCAACTCTTAATATGCTAAAGTCCCACATTGGTTGGAAATCATATGTGAGTTTGCTTCCATCACTATATAATGAGTTTCAAATTATTGTGAAAAGTACACCAAAGTTGGATGCATTTCCCAACTTTCTCTTTTCTCTCTTTTCTATTCTGCTTGACTGATTTCTGAGCCACTTCTCCCCTTTCTTTCTGTCCCTTCGATTTTTAGAGCTGTTTTTATGCCGTAGTCCCTTCGATTTTTAGAGCGGTTGTTATGCCGTAGTCCCTTCGATTTTTGAGTGGTTGTTATGTTGTAGTCCCTTCCATTTTTTGAGCGGTTGTTATGCCGTAGTCCCGTCGATTTTTAGTGGTCCTAATACCACTATGAGCGGGTTTTGTGCCGTAGTCTTTTATAGCGGTTTTGTGTGCCGTAAGTAATCTTTTATAGCGGGTTTTTGTCGTAGTACATTTGATTTATGAGTGGTCATAGTACCATATTGCGAGTGACTTTAAATGTCTTATTAAGAGTGGCTTTAACCGCCATATTGAGTGTGTAATTCTAGAACGAATTTCTACGGTGCAGTAGAATTTCGATACAGTGAATCTGAGTTGTTTTATCCTGGGACTTCGTGGTTGATAGTTTGCCTTGCACTATTTGGGCAGTGCTGCGAAACGTCTTAAAGAGAGCGACCTAGTCTGCGACTCAACCTAGTAATATCTTCGGTGGCATAAATTGTGATTTTTAAACAGTTTTCTGAAACTCAAAAACAACAATGTGGCGTACCCTTTCCCAACAAAAATACCATTTTTAGAAATGATGTACAAATCTGCCCCTATAGACTGAGTAAACCCTGCCTTATTGAGAAGAAACCCAGAAAACATATTCTTCCTTATTTCTAGAGTGTGCATGACATCCTTCAGAATTAAATTCTTTCCAGAGGTGAATGTTAGTTCCACATCTCCAATACCAGCAACATTAGTGGTGTGAGAATCTCCCAACAACGCTTTCTTATCTTCAGTAGCAATGTATGTTTTAAACATAACATGATCATAACAGAATGGCGTGAGGCGCCAGTGTTTATCCACCATCCATCTGATCCACCAACAAGGTTAATCTAAGTCTCATGATATATAAAAGAATTACTTATTTCCTTATTTCGATTATTTTCTATTATATATATCCTATGTAACATGTACTATAGCAAGAGAAAAAATTACAATATTTTTTACAGAACTTTCTTTTACAAAAGCTAGCAATTAGAATCTACTATTATCTCATGTATAAATATTTTTGCATTAACTAACAGAAAAATCAAAATTACACAAACTTCAATACTGAAAAATCAAATAGTCTTCTGGATATGTAACCGCCTAGAGAACACATGGAATATTTTTGTCCTTGTTTAGAAAATCAGGATCAACATTAAACTACTAAGAAACAAAAGAACTATTGATAACAATTGATATAAATATATGTATATATGTATATAAGTAACAAACAAAAACTCAATTTATGCTTAGAAGCCAACACATATCACTACGTGGCTATGATACAACATCTCACAAATCCATGTGTCTCACCAAACTCCTACTCTTATTTTCCTCATATAACCATTCTCACTACACTTTTAATCCATGCAAATGACCCTTCAAAAAATTTCTCAACTATTTTGAGTTATTTTTGCTTCAAAAACAACCCTTTTGATTAAAGAATAGTTTCAAAAACTCTCATCAAAAAAAATTTATCTTAGGAAGAGTTGTGAAAATTTTGGTGAAAAAAGAAAAGTTTGATGGCAACTCGTAGGTATGCTTTTGGAAGAGCTGATGAGGCTACACATCCTGATTCAATTAGAGCAACTATAGCTGAATTTGCATCCACTTTCATCTTTGTCTTTGCTGGAGAAGGATCTGGCCTTGCTTTGGGTTTGTATATATATTATACATTCAAAACCTATTCTTGTTGCATGTTTAAGTAGCATGCTTCATACACTTCAAAAAAAAAAATGGTTAATTTTAAATGTTATGTTATGTTTCTACCATAACATAACGATGTTTTGAATTGACTCATTTGAATTTGTTGAACTATTTATATAAGTATTAGTGAGACTGGTTGAGAGAATTTATTTATGACATCACTATAAATTATTTTCATAATTCTCTAATAGCTTATGAAAATGAAAGCAAGTTATAGCTCACGTGCTTATATAATATCGATTTGACTTTATTTTATCTTTTACTTTATTTTATCTTTTGATATAGAAATAACTTATATATAAACACTTATTCAAGCAAAGTCATAATCATCTCATTTTCACTTATAAAACCTTTTTCACCTTTATTAAAGTTGGAATTTGACTTTTAAGCTTATGTTAATCTTTCTTTGTCAATTATAATCTAATAATCATACCTACATGCTATGAGTAAGTGGAGGTTAGCCTTTGAGCTTATTTTTATACATGCATGTATAAATGTTGATGATGTTTTTTGTGCTTGCAACAGTTAAGATTTACCAAGATTCAGCATTCTCAGCTGGTGAACTGTTGGCAACAGCACTTGCACATGCTTTTGCACTATTTGCTGCTGTGTCTGCTAGCATGCATGTATCTGGTGGTCATATCAACCCAGCAGTTACATTTGGTGCTCTCATTGGTGGCAGAATCTCTGTTCTTAGAGCTGTCTACTACTGGATTGCTCAACTTCTTGGTGCTGTTGTTGCTGCTCTCTTGCTTAGGCTTGTCACTAATAACATGGTAATCATTTTTTCTCATTTGTATATAGGAGTCATGATTTTGAGAGGTTTTTGGTTTCAATTAGAGATTTTGATAAATTCTTGGATATACTAAAGATAATGAATAAACAGAAATTGATTATGTTTTACTCAAACAAAGAATTGTATTTCCTTATTTTAACATCATAATGTTACTTTACTCATAGTTTGACACCATGCGTCAAACTTAGTATAGTTACATCTGTGTAAAGTATGAATTATACAAATCTAACCGTTGAATCATATTGTATAATCGTACATATAAATTTTTAGATAATTTGAATCTCCAGTCATGTCATTTAATAGTTTCCATTTATATATAAGGTAATCTATAATAAATAAGGTAATCCAATAAAGTATGAAATTTTAGATTTTATGAAATTTATATATTTGATATATTTAGTAAGAACTTTTAATTCAAAGGCCATAGTTGACTATATTAAATTTGACACTTCTTGGTGTCGACGGGTATTGTAAACTTGATGAAAAAGTTGAGAACTATATGTAATATTATTTACGATGGAAGTTCATTGCAGTCAAATATAGTTTACATACAAGACTAGATAGTAGTTACAAGGAAAATTCTACAAATTCTATTGTCACTATGGATCAGTGTTTAAAAGTCTCGTGTTGAAAGTTGAAATAGTGACCTGATTGCTGTTTATTCGACGAGTTGATTTTTGAAAGACCGTTATTTTTATTAAACTGATATCGATCGAGTTATTGTTTTGGTTAAACTGATATCGATCGAGTCATTATCATTGCCTACCAGTACTTAAAAAAAGACCAATGTTTGATCATCATTGAAGTTTCAGTATTGATTTGGTGGTCCACTGTAGCATATGCCATAGTTACATAATTGGAAAAAATGGATTTTCAATAATAAAATCTGATATGGTTTTGTGGTGGTTGTTTATGATAGAGACCAGCAGGGTTTCATGTAGGAGATGGTATTGGTTCAGGACATGCACTTATACTTGAGATAATCATGACATTTGGGCTAATGTACACAGTATATGCAACTGCAATTGATCCTAAAAGAGGTACTGTTGGTGCTATTGCACCTTTAGCAATTGGACTCATTGTTGGTGCAAATATCCTTGTTGGTGGGGCATTTGATGGAGCATGTATGAACCCTGCTCTTGCTTTTGGGCCTTCTTTGGTTGGCTGGAGATGGCACCAACATTGGATCTTTTGGCTTGGTCCATTCATTGGAGCAGCATTGGCCTCAGTCATATATGAATATGTTATTATCCCAACTGAGCCACCTCATGCCCACCAGCCTCTGGCTCCTGAAGATTACTAGTTGTAACTTTTGTTTATCAATGTGTGTTTTATTAGTTGCTTTTGTTTATTAATATATAAGGGTATGTTTGTGTAATTTTGTTTTGTATCATTTTGTTTTTACCACTTTTCTGTTTATGCATTTTAATTTTTTTGCTGTTTTTGGGGTGCCAGCTTATGTTCAGCTGTGTTGTATAATGTATTGTGTGCTGCAAATATTGAATAAAATGAAATAATTGGCTTTATATTCAAGTTATACTTGTGTGCATGTAAATGTTCTAAAATCAGTGTTGTCACATATAGTGTCTAAGTGAATTTGGATTCAGATTCTTTAAACAAGGTCTCGCCACTACTTATATCAACAAAAGATTGATTGATACTACTTATACTTATATCAACAACTTATACTTCTATCAACAAGATGCATCTTTTCTATCAACAAGATGCATCTTTTCGGGAGTTGAAAACATAAGAATCTCACATTTAAGTGTATTTGACTTGGAGAACTCTTTGGATGAGTGATTTTGTAGGAATTTTTTCAAGATGTATGCAAGTAAGAAAAGATGTTGAAAAAATTCGTATTAATGTGTAAAGATAGTAGGAAATTTTTAAAGCAGTGTAAGGCATTACAATAGCAGCACTATAAACTATAATTGTTATTTTTTGCTATCTGCAGTTGAACATACTATCTTAAACCAAACAATAGAACATAACAAACATTAAATAATGGAAGTGTGTAACATATGGCTTTGTTGGAACATGATAAAGTGTGTTTCCTTGCAATCAAATGAAGATAATACAACAAACTTTGAAATTTTTAGTGAAATATTTTTAGTTTTTCACGTAAGTACAACTTTCACCTTAATAAATAAATGAATGTTATGTATTCCAACAACAACAAATAGAAGGAAACTCTTCCTCTATATTTTTCTAAATAACAAACAAATCCAGCTTAATAATGCCATAAAATCAACACTATACATCTATACTTTGTTTTTCTTGTAAAATCTAGCTACCCAAGGAGCAAGTTTAGTGTCATGAGGTTTCCTAGGGTTGACAGAGTAATAATTAGACCAAAAACAAGGATTAAGTCTATTAGAAAAGTTTTTGTCAGCATAAAGACAAAATGGTAGCCAATTTTCCCCTCCAATCATCCTTCTCTTCCTTTCCCTTGGGTAAGCTAAGGGTGCTTGTACATACCTACAATTATGTCAACACCATTTAGCTATATAACAAGTGGTACATATCAAGAACATCATTTTATAAATTCTAATTTTATAATTTCAGATTGAAAGGATGTTCAGTTCTAGCATGTGTGAGAGTGACAATGATACAACATCGACACACGTGGTTATATTCAATCTCTTTTATTTTCTTAAACTATTACCGGTTTCTACTTATTACTGTCAATATCAGTGTTGTGTTCAGTATATGTGTCTATTCTTCATAGAAAAAGTGTGCAAAAATAACTTGTATAGTTCTACTTTTATCCTTGTAGTGTCCAGTATCAGTGTCGTGTCCAGCATATGTGTCTATTGCCTAAACAACTTGTTTTTTAAGGCAAAAATGCATAAAGTTGAGGGAAACATAACATATAATAAAGAATTCCATTATTTCCATTCTAGCCTGCATGCTCAAACAAACAACAACAAGAAGAATAAAAATGAAAACTACCTTATGCCATCCACAACAGCATCCCAGCTGAAGTGAGTATGACCAAACACATGACAAGAAGATGCATCCTTCCTTCCATGAGCACCATGTATAGACCTTATTCGATCTTCAAGAGAATCTGAACCAATTATTTTTGGGAGCTTTGGATAGAATAACATCCTCTTTTCTGGACAAAGTTCCTGCCTGTGAAGAAACATACTAGCAATATAAGCCATAACTAGACAGAACGCATAAAAAACTTAAAGATAACAAAACAAATAACATATTCTTTGGACCTGTTTGGATTGTTTGACTTATCTACTGGCATAAGCACTTGTGAGACTGTTTGAAAAAGCTTATTGAAACAGCTTTAATATGTCCATTAGTTTTTTTAGCTTATTTCCATAAACTCTCCGGAATAGCTTATGAAAACAACTTATATCTTATATGAAAACAGTTTAACTTTATTTTATCATTTTTATAGAAGAAATAGTTTATACATAAGCACTTATATGATAAGTGCTTATGCTATAAACGTTTCATTAAACTGTTTATCCAAACATGGCCAAAATAATAAAATGAATAATAATGCATTTTGGTGTTTATGAATTGTTATTTATACCAATGTCACAATTTACACCTTTTCATCATACAATCATGCCTTATAGACCACTTTTATTTACTTTCTAACAAGTTTCTCTAGCTAAATAACCAATTAGTTCTTGGAAGTTGGAATTAACAAAATAGGTTGCAATTCAAACGACAGTTTAATCACCTGGGAACAAAGTGAGAAAAGGTAATGATGTGATCACATGTCTTTTGAATCTCCTTTATCACTTCCATTTGTTTGTCATTGAGGGCATCAAAATATAAAGAGAGGGAGATATCCCCATTTGAAAGTCCAATGGGCCAATTACATGCATGGAAGTCCTTACATGCCTAGAAAAAATATCAAATGTTAGAAGGAAAAAAACAAACAAATACCATAGGTGTTTGGAAAGAAGAAAACAGCAAAGCATATGAGAGAGAATTCATATAACTGGATGTTAGAACTAGACTGTAAAACTGAAGAAAAATGAAGAGAATAGAAGTAAAGAAAATCAAGAATGGTTTCTCTCAAGAATGTATTATTGAAATTGACAACAATGAATAGAGTTAGATACAGTTACAGAATCTGCCAACTGAATTTCCATGCAATTCAGTTCCAACCAATTAACTCTCTAACTGCCTCTCTATTGAAGACTAAGCTTCTGTTATTAGGATTTACAGCTGGCACAGCTCAGCAATTAACAAAACTAACACATAGAAATTAAGCTCGGTTCCTTCTCTAATACACCTTCCTAATAGGAAGCCTTGCTTGACTAGCAATCCTATCACTGAATCACACACAAAAGAATTCTTAGAATTTGGGTTAGGTCTAACTTAACCTTACAAAACCAACTTGTCAGGTGAAGAATGTTCGCCATTATAAACTCATTTTCAAACTCTATCTTAGCCAATTTGGGACTCTTAAGTTAACACACACCTCTCATGCTTAGGATTGGACATCTGGAGCATGGCCCAATAGCGGGTGACCCGATAGATCTTAGATAGATCCTGATACCATCTTAGAATTTAGGTTGGACCTAACTCAGCCATACAAAACCGACTTGTAAAAAAAGGAGATGTCTCTCACTTATAAATTAATTTTCAGACCATATCTCATACAGTGTGAGACTCTTGACGAGAATATTATACAGAGCTATAAATACTAGGATTTCCAATTACCCTAATTATTGTAGTTACATAGAATTTTACATTAACTCTAACAATAGGTAAAGATTTATATCAAGATTGAATGATGCATGATACATAGCAACATTTTTAGGATCTTTATAGTCTGCTTATTAATTACACAATCGACAACACTCCAAATGTTAAAATCAAACATACATATTAGTTACACAACACAGAAATTAGTATAAACTTTGTATTCAGATAGTCTTTAATCAAGCACCATGGGAAAATAAGCGCGTGATTCAGACCATCAATCAAACTCTTTTTGAATGGCTTACTAGGAGTTAAGAGAATAGTCACCATCTCCAAAGACGGGATGCGATAGCCTGTTATGTCCTTCTCTTTGTCAAAGCTCTGTGAAACAAGCAGATTGAACACTTAAATAAACTTCCCTAAAGGAAAACTTTGGATTCAATCCGAAACATGGTATGAAAGAATAAGGAGCAAGAAACTGACACAAAAGAAGTAATCACCTCATGGTACCAAGAGAACAAAGGAATGATTCCTAATGCACCTACAGCCTTTGGATTTGTCTCAACTCCAATTCTCTTACAAGCATCAAGCAATTTGTTAAACTTTTCAAGAGAATCAACCTGGACAAAAATCAGCAAAAACATTATCAGAATATAAAGTATTCCAACAAAATTAATGGAAAAGAGGATAGTAGTAACTCTAGTTTCTAATATTATACCAAAGCATTCATGCATTAAGAGGACTACAACCACCAAATTATCTATGCAATAGATATCATAAAGAACCAGTCATCCTAGAAGTTTTATTAGTTGTTAAATGGAGGCACAATCATAATTTTTAGAGTAAACCCTCAACTCAATCCTCAGAGGAAAAAGGTATCGCCGGCACATTAAAAGTTTTGTCAGCAAATTAGTACCTCAAAGACTAAAGTATCGCATATTAATCCTCCATAATATATTTCACTAAATTGGTCCCTCGAAGATACAAAATTGTGAACAAATGAGTTCTTTTGCGTCATCACTTTAGTCCTCCATATGGATGAATTTGGTGACAATTATGTATCTTTGGGGAATTTGATGAAAATACTTCAGAGGACTAAAAAAAAAACGCTTTAATCTTTGATAATGTGACAAAAGGTTTTAATTCGTGGTAACGGTCTTGGTCATGATACGATACTTGACATTGCAAAGAACTGCAGTCAAATGTAGCTGATGCAACCTTATCGTGGTCGTGGAGACATCAAAAACCTTGATATCACGGCCTAGATCGTGTTCACAGACTTTTGGACGATACTCTGAACTTTGGAGGGCCGAATTGAGGGTATACTCTAGTTTTACACCTAAAAAATATGTTTGTGTCAAATAACCTACATAATATGCATGAAATTGGACCTCATGATAAGGGTACAACGACCTTACATAATTTTTCCCCTCGCGACGACACCAAAGATCATGATTTCCAGGAACATAAAACACATGCTCAAATCTTTCTCTCAAGAGAGACATTGTAACAAAAAACATTTTATATGTTTCAGCCACATCACCAGCCACAAGAAGGACATCATCCTTGTAATTCACAGTTGACAAACACTCCACCCACTTCAAATTCTCATCATAATCAGTATGCAAATCAGAAACTACAAATACACGCGATCCATCAGAGTTTCCCAAAGCTGAAGACAATATCTGAGGCCTTTCAAGTTCATCCCTTTTCATTCCATAGCTGCAACTAACTGTCACTTGTTTAGAGAAACATGAAGAGCGACGGCGATGATGAGATTGTTGAGACAGTGTGAGAGAAAAAGGGCTAAACCTCACCACCATCAGCTCAAAATTATAACCAAAAACTCTTTGATCTACAATGATTCAAATTCAACAACAAAATGTCACCAAGTTAAACAAATAGAAAAGGTGTTTTTGATAATCGGATCTAAACAAACATCAAAATTTCAAAAATCATGTTCAATATTGGAACACAGCAAAAAAAAATGCTGAGATTAAAGGAGATGACAATGTAAAATAACTTTAACATGTCATTCCATTATGACCATTCAATCTACCACATCATATTGTATAGTTTTTAAATCAATGGCAATTATCTAATTATTTGTGGTCGTAGCGAGTTATTAATTGTTGTCAGTGTATCTCTTTTATACAAATTGCAAAAGGTAGTCGATAATTGGCACTAAACAAACACCGAAATTCAAAACTATGTTAAAAATTGGAACACAACAACAACAAAAAATGTCGCTAAGTTAAACAAATAGCAAAAGGGTAATTGATAATCGGGACTAAACAAACATCAAAGTTTCAAAACTATGATCAAAATTGAAACATGGCAAAAAGAAAAAATGTAACCAAGTTAAACAAATGGATAAAGGGTAATTGATAATTGGCACTAAACAAACATCAAAATTCAAAACCACGTTCAAAATTGAACCACAATAACAGCAAAAAAAAATGCCACCAAGTTAAAAAAATGGCAACAGGGTAATTGATAATTAGAAATGCACAAACATCAAAATTCAAAATTGGAACACAACAACAACAAAAAAATGCCAGCAAATTAAAAAAAATGGCAAAAGGGTATTTAATAATTGGAGCTGAACAAACATCAAAATTCAAAATTGGAACACAGCAACAACAAAAAATGCCACCAAGTTAAAAAAAAAAATTGGCAAAAGGGTAATTGATAATTGGCACTGAGCAAACATAAAAAATTCAAAACTATGTTAAAAATTGGAACTTTGAGAGAATACATTGAAAACATCGAAGAAAATACTCATAATCAAAACAAAACTATGTGAATAGCATAGATAGAGTAAGAGATTGAAAAGAAAAAAAGTACCTTTTTCGTATATTGAACGACGATTTTTGCGATGAATCACTCAAGTTGATGATAATTTGTCATGGGTCTCACTTATAAAATGTGATTTTTTCAAAAGATTTATTTTGCACAATTTTGCTACCCACACCCCTCAATTTTTTTCAAAAAACAAAATACCCAAAATACCTTTTACTATTTATACTATACTTTAAACCCCATTTATCCCTTCATCACCAATTCATCATTCTTAACCTCATAACTCACATTTATCAAAATCATCCATAATTCACCCATCATAACTTATTATCATTCAAAACTCACGTCACTCACTCATAACTTACACCTCATTAATCAGCTCTTCACATTGTGGTTAAAGTGGCCCAAGAAGTGCGTGAATTCAATTCACGTAAGACTATGTGATTTAAGATTGCAAATTAATGGAGTTTAAGAATTCACAGGAGGTACGTGAACTGAATTCACGTACGCCTACATGAACTCAATTCACGTACACTTACGTGAATTGAATTCAAGTAAACGGGCGTGAATTCATTTCACGTACAAGTCATCTTAGTGAAGCTTGTGACACTTACGTGAATTGAGTTCACGTACGTTTACTTGAATTCAATTCACGTAAGTGTACGTGAATTGAGTTCACGTAGGCGTACGTGAATGCAGTTCACGTCGGGGTATCGCATATTTCTGAATTATTTTTATGTTCTTTTTTGGATGCAAATAAATGGACCAAGGGGAGACAACATTGACGAAATATATGAAGGTTTGGAACCTGATTTTGAGGAAATGCATGATGGTTTGGAACGTGATTTTAATGCCATGAATGATGGTGTTGAACCCGAAATTGAAGACGCTATGAATGACGACGTTGAACCTATTATGGTTTATTTGACTAATGTGTTTACCACTGGCATGATGTTTGATACGCGAGATGATTTATTGAGATGGGTTAGAAATGTTGGAAGGAAAAATGGAATTGTCGTTGTCATTTTTAGATCTGAAACTGCGACTACACGACCAAGAACAAAGACAAAATTAATTATTGGTTGTGAAAGAAGCGACAAATATAGACCTTGGAAGAATTCTAAACCTATGAGGAGTAATTGGACTAGAAAATGTGAATGTCCATTTAGATTGAGAAGAACACTATCAACTGTTGGTGAGGGATGGTATCCGCATATAATATGTGGTCTCCATAACCACGAATTGGCCAAAAAACTGATTGGTCATTCTTTCTTAGGCCGATTGTCTCATGAAGAGAAAAATGTACTTGGTGATATGAAGAAGAACATAGTAAAACCAAGAAACATATTGATGACACTAAAGCATCATAATGTTGAAAGTTTGACGATAATAAAATAAGTTTACAATGCACGTCAAGCATATCATTCATCACTTAGAGGTAATAGAACAAAAATGCAACATCTTTTGACATTGATGGAATGCGACAAATACGTTTATCGATATAGAAAGGTAGAGGGCTCAAATGAATTTAGAGACAGATTATGGGTCCATCCAGATGCTATCACTCTTGTAAATAATTTTCACCTATATTGATTATGGATAGCACATACAAGACCTTTAGGAATCGAATGCCATTACTTGAAATTATTGGTGTTACATCTACTGAAATGACATTTTGCGTGGGATTTTCATATCTACAGTCTGAGCGTGCTGATAATTTTGCGTGGACACTACAAATGTTGAAAGAACAAATTACAAGGGGTGAAGTTGAAGTCATCGTTATTGATATAGACCTTGCTTTGATGAACGCAGTTCAATATGTTTTTCCAAAAACAATCAATTTATTATGCTTGTTTCATGTATTCAAAAATGTCAAAGCGAAGTGCAAGATGACTGTGTTTCCAAAAAAGAAGCAGGTGCAAATAATGGAGGCATGGGAGGCTCTTGTTTAAAGTTATGATGAGGCTTAATATTACATGAAATTGGCTATCTTTGAAGGAATTTGTAGTAGCTGTTCTATTTTTTATGATTATGTACATGAGCGGTGGTTAATTCCTCACAAGGAAAGATTTGTTGAGGCGTGGTCAAATAGACTTATGCACTTTGGGAACACCACAACACAAAGGGTTGGGTCGTCGCATTGGAGTTTGAAAAGGATATTACAAGACATTATTGGTGATATATGCAGTGTTTGGGAAACCATCAATAGCATGATTGTATTACAACACAATGAGATAATAGCATCATATGAAAAGAGCATCATTCAAAAGGTGCATCGACATAGTAATAGATTGTACGCCTATTTGCATGATGTTTTGTCCAAAAATGCAATAGATCACATTGCGGCAGAGTATTATCGTGTGAAGTATGTAGGTATTGATAAGCCTGAGTGACGTCGCACAATTAGGACAACACATGCATGTGAAATAGTCAGGCATAGTATGATCCCACGTTCCATTCCGTTCCAACCAAAAACAAAAGAAATGCCCTCACAGCCTCTACCAATGCTGGTCACGACAGCGTTGATGGTATACTTCAAGTAACCAACTAAATCGAACTGTGGCTGTCTGCGTGACATTAAACTCAGCATAAGCAGCAGCCTCAGTAACTCTGAGAAGTTCAACCAATATATTTGCACCGTCATCCTTGTTAAATACATTAACACTGAAGAATGCACCAGTGATGGGTATATGCAGTAGAGAGGAGACATCATCCAGAGTAATCGTCATCTAACCCAACTGGAATATGGAAGTTGTTGGTGTCTCAAAAGCAGAAATGATCCCTTTATCGATCATTTCGTAACTGCATTTTAGCAATGAATATAATTCCGAGCTTTTAACCAATTGCCCAACCTCTTGATGTTCAATCACAGCTTCTTTTAATTTTTTCCGTTGCTAAACACCCTTAATTTCCCAAATCCTTAAATAAATTAAGCGAGAAAAATATAAGTTAAAACACATTACGACAGCAACTATTAAAAATTTAATATGATCGAGAAAATTACCGCGCCATCCCAAATTCGAGTCGCCACATGATCACCAAATGTCCTAAGGAAAAACTTGCCAACCGACCCACCAGGATATCCATCAGCATGTGGAGGTTCATCAGTGTGCTCTGGTTGGGCCTCTTCCTACTGGGTCTCTTGTTGCTCTTCCTGTTGGGTCTCCTCTTCCTGTTGGGCCTCTTGTTGTGATTGTTGCTGCCGTAATCGGCGTTGTTCCCGTCGTGCCCGCCTCTCCCGTTGCACTTCCTGCTACTCCTCAACACTCTGAGCCGTGCAGAAGCGGTTGATCTAACACTACGACCCTTATCATTGGAAGTACCCTCATTAGCAGTATCATTAATTATAACTCAACCTGCTCTGTCGGTAAACATAGTGCGCACCATATCTGCATAACCGTATCATAATCAAAGTCAGCAAGTCCAGATACCTACGTGAATTGAGTTCACGTACGTGAACTTAGCAACCCCAGAACCTACGTGAACTGAGTTCACATACGTGAAGTCAGTTTGCGTACGCAAACTAAGCAACCCCATAAACCTACGTGAACTCGGTTCACGTATGTTTCTGGGTTTGCATATGAACACAAATTTAGAAAAACCTAAGTACGTGAAATCAACAACAACAAAAGTACATTTTGGAAAGAAAAAAAAAACAACAACAACAACATTGATGCATACGTGATGTAAATGAAAGGCAATGAGGATGAATGAAGATGTCGAACTTGTTAAAAATGGAGGAAAAAGGAGAAGGGGTGTGAGAGAAAATGATGAATATGAGTGTGAGGTAGAAGATGAAGATTGAGAGAGGTTAGGGTTGAAGATGAAGATAGAATGAATGAGAGGTTAGGGTTAAAAATTTAATAAATAGGCAAGGGCATTTTGAACATTTTGTTTTTTTTAAAATTAAATGGTGTGGGTAGTAAAAAAGGGGGTGTGGGTAGCCAAATTGTTATTTGTATTAATTGCATTCAACCTTAATTAAAAAGTTAAAATCTTTATTATTTGTCATACAAAATTAAAGAGAGAAAAAAAAAATTTAAAGAGGAAACTAGACATTTATCTTTATATTATATGAAAATAATTTTTTGGAATGAAATTATTTTTTTTTTAATTTAATTGTTCTGCATTTACAAAATTTTACACTATCAATACATCACAATCATTCACGAACATGATTTTATATGTAATTATGGTAAAAAGTTAAGAGATCTAATGGTTGTAACTGTTTGAAAATTTTACAACAATAATATATACTAATTAAATATTTTTTGTTTATGTCGATAATGAAATTAATATTAAATAATAAGAGTTTAATTTGTACACTGAAAATAGTTTGGAAATTTCTAATCCTTGTATACTCAAAGATCACTCAAAATATGAAATTATCCCTTATTAGAAGAACACTTTCGGACAATATTTTACTATAAAGACACACTTCCAGTAGTATATAACATATAATTATGATTAAAATTTTGAAATTTCATTTTTGTCAACATTGAAACTCAAACGCACTCATAACATAACTTTTGTTACACGAAATTTGTATTTCAATATACAATCTTATCATCCATGGACTCAATATGCATTACTTTTGCTTGAAAGGAAAGGTAATGTAACTCTAAACTCTTTGTCTTTGTTATTTCACAAGTTGTTTTGTTCAAAGTTATACTGAATTGACTAATCTAATTAAGACAAAAAGCTACCAGATTGACTAGTATAGTAGGTGCGTTTGTTGTTTTGAGTTGTTTTCTTAAAAACAAATGTTTGACAATTTGATAGTTGTAAATGATGCCACTGACCTAATTTTAACTAAAATGAATTGAAATTACAAATTGTTAACTAATTTTGTATGGATATTATGAAACATATTCATACAACGTTGTGAGACATATCCAAATACATAATCAAAATAAATTGTCCAAAAACTAAATACATAGTCATAATCTACTAAGTTTGTCGTGCACTCTTTCTCCTCCTAAAGTAGTGAAAGGCACCCTTTCGAAAATACCATGATATGTATCCATATCTGATATCCCACAAATGGACTACACAAACTCCTCGCGTTTCTTTTGATATCATATGTAAGTCGTAGTCAAGATATGACTAGTCCATATCTGCCCAAGTCATGGTTGGAGGAGTTGATATGTTTGGATTCTTCAAGATAGTGTGAGGTTTAATATTGAGAGTTAAAGTTGAGAAAAAACAAAGTGGGGAAGAAGAAAAGTAACTCAAAGTTTTATTTATACCTACCAAAAGTGTGTTTCCGATCAAATATCGTTCGGTAAGTAATAATTTCGAAAATTTAAGGGACTCTAAGCATATAAGAAAGGGAAGATGGAAAATTAGGGGTTATGTAAAAATCATATTTTGTCATTTAGATATATAATAGCAATATTTCCTAAAATATGTGTACAATCTCTCTCTCTCTCTCTCATATATTCCTATAATACTAAATTTGTTTATTTTCTCATCTAAATTGTTTTATTTTTTAATTATTCTAATTAATTTAAATTTAATTATTCACTTTTTGCTATATTGAGAATCATGTTTATAACATTTATTTGTCTAATATTAATTGTCATTTTAAAGTATTTATAAGCATTAACAACATTTTTCACTAATACTCTAGCTTATTTTGTTTCAATCTACCAAACTATTCAACTAACTAATAATAGTTACTCTATTCCTTTTTGTTGTTATTTTAATTTTAATGTTATTTACATATACCACAAAAATTAATAAATTTGGTTATTTTTATAAAATTAGTTGTCATTTTCCTATGATACTTCTAGATATTTATTATTTCATTATACTTATTTCTCAAGATCAACTTAGAATATTCTGCACTTGCTATATCAATACAAGAAATCAACTTAGATAAGATCGAAATGGATAAAAATAGACATCGTTTGTTAAGGATGACTTTTCAAATCCTAAAATAGATAGTGATACAATACAACTCCACATTCTAAATTTTTATAGAAAATGCAACTCCACTGGGTAAATACATTAAAAAAAATATATAAATTTAACGTCGCTAAAATTAAAAGAAGATAAATATGCAAACAAATTCATATCATTCATGTTAATAATATAAAACGATAATATCTAAAGAATAATATATATATATATATATATATATATATATTTGGTTCTGTAGCATTGACGGCTAAGTCGTAGACTGAATTAATTGTAGTGGATCGAAGTCGATTTATCGATCTAAACCAAACAAATACTACAACAAGACAAAAAAATAAACAACGTCACATCGAGACAAAGAACAAAACAATGGCGCATCTATGCAAAAACTAATTTAAATAAAATGAGAGAAAAACAATGTATAGAGGACATTTTGAACCAAAAATTGCTCCAAACCACCCTCTCTTTGACTAATGAGAAAAAAGGAAAAGAGGAGTAGAAAAAAGATTTAGGGAAAAAAGGCGACTATGTTTTTCTTATTTTGACATGAATATTGTGCCATTGAAATGGTAGAATCAATGTCTATATACAGTTCTTATGTATACTATGAAGCCTTAAATATATTTTTATTTCTTATAAAATTTTAAAGTTTTATTTTTAGTCTTGTAAAATTTTATTCAATTTTTAGTCCTCATAATATTTCTCGTCATAAATTTTAATTCATGCTATTAAGTCAACTCGTGTGTTTCTTTTGAGTTTTTGAATGTTTTTCTTGCAAACTTTTGTTTAGAATATTATAAATATCTCACTCACAAAAATTTAAATTTTTTTAACAATAGATTAAATATGAATTTTTAAGTGTCAAAAGTTCAAGAAACCAAAATATTGAAAATCTAGGCCTAATAATTGAATTTAGTGTTCATTTTTTTGCATAGAATTATATCATAATACATAAAATGTATCTTTAAAGTTTCCTGAGACATCTAAGTATATGGGTCCTTTTGTGATTTATGAAAATGGATAAATGGGACTAGTCTAAATCTTATGGGTGTTTCTTCTCTGGATTAACCAATCCGAACGTGTAAAATACACCTTCAAATTAGTCAATTTAGACAAAATTTTAAGGCTTTTGAGAAGACTTGAAAGGAGAAAAGAAACTTTTAAATCTTATATCATAGTAGATTTGTATTTTACGAAGAAGGGCTATCTTTATTCTCTTTTGATTCAAGAAACTTGAGTGACTAAGTTGAATAGTGTTCTTTTAAAGTTTGAATCAAGTTAGGTTAAATTGAAAAAAGCTCACATTAAAATCAAGTTGAATTTTGAGCTAAAATAATTTCTATTATTGAGTTAATTAATACAGAAATCTTTTCTTTCACTTTTTGTAAAATCTTTAATAAACTTAAAAATTAATCTCATTTGCGTCGACACATTTTTGGCTCTATAATAGAAAATCTTAACTTCCACCTTTTGTAATTTCAATACGGTATCAGAAGAGGAAAATCTTTCATACACCTGTGTTTTCTACTGATTATCCCCTCTTTACTAATGAAACTATACTAATTTTGAACATTGATAATCAAAATTTATGTGGGTCATGCATTGATTTGCTTGATATTGATAACAAGCCGAGAACAAGACAAAGAAAGAAACCGATATAAACACAAAATTGAAGAAGTTTACTTATTTATTTCTTAATTGAGTTTGGCATTATTCAACTAGACAAGAAATGGTTGGTTAATCTCTTAATTGGGTTGAATCAATACTATTAAGTAATTTTGCTTAACCATATTTGAGTGGTTGATTGAAAAAAGTATGTCAACCTTTTCATCAATTGTAATCTTAAGTAATTTTTTTACTATGTAGTATATCCAAAGAAACTCCAACAACGATTCATGGATTTCACTTCTAGATAGAATGGTTGATCTTGGAAAGAAAAATTGACCATCACTAAAAAATAAACATATTCCATGAATATATTCCATGAATCCATCGTGAACTACTTCAAAATTAAAGTTGAGTTTGTTTTTTTCCTTTATATTTATGTTGAATTATGAATACTAATAGGATAAAGGACGGTAATCTCTCATCCATTTTCTTGACACAAAAATATAATTTTACACCAATATAAGCAAAAATAGTGTCAAGAAAGTTGATGCATTTAGTTAAAAGTTAAGAACAGATATATTAACTTTTCAGATACTATTTTTGCTTACATTTCATTGCAGAGTAGTATATAACATATGATTTTAGCTTAAAATTTGTTTATGTCTGAAGGTGCGAACACGAGAAGGGAGGGGTTGAATTGTGTTTGCACAAAGTTGATACCTTTATGATAATTTATAAATAATTAAAAATTAGTTTGGTTTTGGTGACTTACTTGGAGTAGAAGCAATCGAATTTAGAAGCAGCAATCAATGAAAACATAAATAATTTGACGTGTAGAATTATCCTGGTTCACCACTAACTTGGCTACATCTAGTCCCCTCATTCAGAAGGCTTTAATCCACTAATTCAAAAACCTTGAATTACAAAGCACCTGACCCTCCAAGCCAGTCTTCCCAAATAGCCTGACACCCCAGACTTTTGAGGAACTAACCACCTTGACCCTACAAGCCAAGTCTTCTCCTAACAACGTAACGAACCCAGATTGAAGAAGGAACTAAACCACTATCAGGTTGGATACAAGAGATTGAAACTTGAGTAGTTGCTTCTAACAAAGCTGATAATAATAATAACTCTCACACTTTAAGAAAAGAACACTCAAAAAATATTTCTAACCTGAACAAGTGTTTCTCTCTTTGAAACTCTAAGATGAATTGAGAACTTTGAGCTTGAGTTACTTTTTTTCTGCTTTTCAATGCTTTTCTCCTTCAGCCTTGAGTGTCTATTTATAGTAAAATTTGGGCTTCAATTTAGTCCTTATTTAATTCTGAATTGTATCTTGTTTAAATTGAGTTTTTAAATTCTTCATATTGATTTTGTTCCTATTTTGTGTAGATTGACTTTGTAAATTCTTCAAATCTTCATTAAATGTTGATCAAATATTCTTCAAATCTTCATTAAATTGTTGATCAAATATTCTTCAAATCTTCTTCAAATCTTCACTAAATGTAGATCAAATATTCTTTAAATCTTTATTAAATGTTGATCAAATATTCTTCAAATCTTTAATTAAATGTTGATCAAATATTCTTCAAATCTTCTTCAAATCTTGACCATATTTTCTTTTCAACTTGGTCAAAGATTTTCTTCAATTATAAATTTGAATCAAATCTTATTTTAGATTTTCATCAATTATAATTTTGAATCAAATCTTATTTAAGATTTTCTTCAATTATAAATTTGAATCAAATCTTATTTTAGATTTTCTTCAAAAACATGAATCTTCTTTCATACTCTTTGAAGTTAAATATATTGTTTTCATAAAATACTTTTGTTAACATCAAAACTCTATATGTAAAACCAACTTGGTTCCAACAATGTCTATATATATGCATCTAAGAAGATTAAATTACTTACTAAGCTCTTATTATTCACATTCTATATGTTTTGTGGTTCTATGTTGTAAGCATGTTTTTCATTCAGGTTATTAATGCATTACATAAAGGAAATCAAAAAAGTGTTGAGTACCATACAACATAACAAAAGTAGTCATAACAACAAACTATTTGTCCTCATTGTTGCATTTTATTGCAATTGCAGTCACCAAAATCTCTGCAATATCTCTCTATGAAATAACATCTTTGAATATGTCAAGTTAATTCTTAAATGAGAGACTTTTGTTCATTAAGCTAATTCTTAGTTGCATGCTTAAATCTCAAGCTCACTATTATATATACACATGGATTGAGAAAACTGTTTTACAAGAGGTACAAAATGATTCTAGCAAGAGAACTAATAATATGACTTTTTTATGGCCATTTTACTTTTTGTAAAATAGTTTCATTGCTAACCCAAATTAAAACAAAAACTAGAACATAATCCGCACATTGCGTCGATGTAATTTATAAAAAAAAAATTAATTTAAATTTTAAAAAAAGTTTGAAGGTGATATTTATGGTGTATAAATGTATCAATCTGATTGGAAAAAAAAAAGTAACAATATTTGTAAGCTTCTTAGTTTATAAGAATAGTGGTTGTACAACCAAAAAATAAATGGAATGGAAATAATTTAAAAGATGAGTGATTTTCACTCTAAAAGTATTATTAGAAAAAGATGAGTGATTGTTTGTATATATATTGTTTTGTTTTAAACATTCAATCATTATAGAATTTTTTCTTCCTATAAAAAATGGAATATATATTTTGCAAGCATTGATTTGAGATATATTTGTAAGCATTGGTTTTTACAGTATCATTATTTTTATTTTACTTTTTTTATCTTGAGTACTATTATTTATTTATTCTTTTTTTGACTATTATTCCTTAATTTTTATTTAATGTTTCATGTCTCATTTCCACTTAAATTTTCGATAACTAATTCTTAATTAAAGGTGTTATGTCACGTGGTTTTTTCAAAAATATTTTGATTTAATTATCCTTTTTGGAGAGTGTATATAATGAACAAACTCAAAGTACTATTTTTTACGACAAAAACACGAAATAATATTGGGAATGACAAGGAATCACTACTTGATTTTGATTATTTTTGCCGTTAATTGAAACTATGCTCTGATTTATGCTTCATCCAATCTATAAGAGGAATAGAATATGTATCCGAGCATTAATAAGAGAAAAATGAACAGAAATTGTATATTACTTTGAAAATATTTAATGTATAATTTAACATTTTTATTTTAAAAAAAATATTCTTTGCTGATATTTTTTTTGCAAAGGCTTGCTAATTGAAATGCATATGTTTTATTATTTTAATTTAAACTTCATTGGATTGTTTGTGCATAAGTTTGATTATTGATTTTTAATATGTGATTATTATGTTTTTATATAATTTGTGGTAATTTATGGTTGCTACATTTTAATTAATGAAATATAATTAAAATATTGTGATGTATTTATATGCAATGAATTAAGAAAGTAACTAACAATTAAATCAAGTTTGTAATGGAAGTTATATTTTGTATTGTTGGTTTTTTAATTATTGAGATATAGACAAAGAATTAGTAGAATGAAGAATAAAAAATGAATGAATTCTACATGGCATATAAGGATGTGATGTGTCAATGTAATATTTGGAGGGTTTGTTTTAATATATTATATTGACTAGGAAGATAACTAATAATATGACTTAATTGATCATTGTCTCAATGAGTCCAATGTAAGATAGCTTTGGTTTGTAAATGTTTGACTTGCTCCTTGTGTGTATTGCATTACCTGTATTTGTGTTCAAACTTGATTCACCCACATTTTGCTGTTGAGCTATGTCTGGTGTCTCTTCATGAGTGGTGTCATCTTCTGACGAACCATTGTTATTTTGTTCTGTGACATTGTTAACATCTTGAGGGTCTTCTGCGTTTATCTCAGCTGGATTTTCTTCTTCAGTGATTGGTATGCTTGCATCATTGATGGAGTTACCTGTACTGCACAAAGGAAAAAAAGTAAATGGATTGTTAATTGTTGTTTTTAGAGGACTTCTTGTATTGAGAAACCCATCCTGGAATGGAAAATGATCTTCATTGAAGATGATATGTCTTGATATGAAAATCCTTCCATGAGAGTTTAGACATTTGTACCCTTTGTGGGAGTTGCTATATCCCAAGAGAACACATCTGTTGGTTATAAGGTTTGAGACAAGGGTAGCACGCACAACCAAATGGTTTTAGAAGCTTATATCAAGTTCTTTATGAAACATGAGTGAATATGAACTCTTATTTTGAGTAACTTGAGACGACAATATGTTTATGAGATATACTGTAGTAAAGAAGGTTTCCCACCAATAATGTAAAGGCATTTGAGCTTGTGCAAGTAAGGTTAAGCCAAACTCAGCTATATGCATATGTTTCCTCTCAGCTCTTCCATTTTGTTGAGAAGTACATTCTAAATTGTATGCCAGCTTCTATTGCAAATTTTTGTACAGGTTTATATTCACCGCCACCATAACACTGAATTACTTTGATTCTTTTATTGAATTGATTTTCGGTCAATTTTTTGAATTGAGTGAAGGCTTGCACAATCTCAGACTTTTGTTTCAAGGGATAGATCCAGGTGAACCTACTAAAGTCATCAACAAAGTGCACATAACATTTAAAACCAGAGGATGACATTATTGGTGCAGGTCCCCATACATCTGTGTGGATCAATTCAAGTGGTTCCTTAGCATGAGAAGAAGAAGACTTAAAGGGTAAAAGATGAATTTTGCCATATTGACATGCTTCACAAAAACTAAAATTATCACTAGGTGGTACTTTGACATTACAACCTTTCAAGACTTTGTCTAGGACTTTATTATTAGGGTGGCCAAGTATCTCCTATGCCAGCTCTCCTTGACATATACATAAGCATTTGGGTCTCTTTTTGTTCCTGAGAGCTGGTACAATCCATATTTAAGTAGCCCTTTTAGTATTACCTTCCCTATTAGCTTGTCCTTCACAAAACAACAATTTTCATCAAACTCAACAAGTATGTTATTGTCAATAGTCAGTTTAGAAACACTTAATAGATTTTTCATACTGTTAGGTACATATAGGACAACATGTAAATTGAGTGGCTTCAGTTTTGAAGAACCTGTGGCCACAATTTCCAATTTCTCACCATTACCAACAACTAGTGAATTCTTACCATGGTGCTCAGTCAAGTCTTGAAACTTGTCAGTTTGATGTGTCACGTGATTGCTTGCACCGCTATCAAAATATCAGTCATAGTCTTGGATTGAGTTCTGAGAGGCTAGGAAGGCATTATGAGAACCTTACTTGTCATTGGATCTTGAGTAGGTTTTGTCGAACCTGTGAAAACAGTCTATTGCAGTGTGATTACTCTTGCCACAGACTTGGCATGGTGTCTTGTATGACCTACCTCTTCCTCTGCCTCCTCTCCAACCTCTAAAGGTGGAACCTCTCCAATTATTGTTTGAATTGAACCTGTTGCCTCGGTGGTCAGACTTGTTTGCAACATTTGTTGTTCCATTGAGAGTTAGGTTGGTGAGGTTATTCAGTTGCTCAATTCTACTTTCAAAAGTTAGCAATTGAGCTTGTAAATCCACCCAGCTGAGTGTAGATTGATCAGATAGTTTTACAACTACGGGATTATATTCCGAATCCAAACCATTTAGGGTTTGAATGATCAGATCAAAAGTTGAAATTGGACTGTCTGCAAGTTTGAGTTTGTCAGCAAGGTTCTTCACTTTGATTAGATAGTCTTCCATTGTCATTTCTCCTTTTCTGATATGTGAAATTCAGACTTGAGATAGATGATTTGAGACCTTGAGTGTGCTCCAGCCAAACTTTGAGCCTCATCCCAAAGTTGTTTGGAGGTCTCACAATGCAACAGTTGTGTTGCAGTTTCAGTAGCCATCGAGTTGAGCATCCTCCCAAGGAGGCGCTGATCATTGGTTTGCCATTCTTCAAACGCAGGGTTGTTGTTCTTGCTTGAGTCTGAAGAGGTAATAAACTCTTCAGGACACTTTTTTGTTCCCAACATGTATCCATCGAGTTTGCAGCCTTTGACTATGGGTAGAACCAGAGATTTCCATAAGGGATAATTGTTTTTGTCTAGCTTGACAGATAGAGATGATGGTCCAGATGTTGGGAGCTACCATACAACACACGTTTACCTCGACTGTCGCGTGTATGTGTCTTGGATTGAGTTGAGGGTATCTATGTGGACATGGCCAATTTGAATTGTCCGTCCACTCGGGTGGTGGCATAGTATCAAACCTCCTAACCAAGTACTTCAGAGTTAGAATGGTACCACATTGTGAAGTAGAGTCTAAGCTCATGCATATCGTTGCATTGTCTTGTGATTGTTTTGTTGTGATCAATATGTATCGTATGCAATAATAATTTCTCTGAGATAATTTGATGTTATAATGAAATATTTTGATTTTCCTTGAGTGATTTTGACTTTATAATGTGATATTTTTCTTGAGAAATATTTGTGTGATGATACAGTTTTACTATGATTAATTGCGCGTTCTTCTTACTTACATTATACTACTAACATGCTTTCGAAACTCACCTGCTTCATTGTTTGTGTTTGATTGGTTTGGCCCTGCGTTTGTGAAATCGCAGTTATTACAGGTTAATGAGTCTTAAAGTTCAAATTTGGGAGAAACTCCGTTCTGATAAGTGATACCGGGAATAAGAGTTCTAAATTGTATTTTACTTTTACCTTTTTTATTAGAAACGATTTTTTGTATGAAAACTATATAAGTACTAGTAAGTTTTTGGAATTATATTAAGAAATTATAGTTAAGTCGAGTTCATTGAGATTGCAATGTTTTAATTGAGGAATAAAATTGAATTGTTACATGTGTACTTAGAGGAACGTGATATCCTAAATTAGTTATAAAAGTTTTATTTCCTTGGAAACAAATTTTCTCTATCTGTTGCGAATTTTGCTCAAAAAATCTAGTATAAATTATTATATATGCTATTTCGGGGTTTAGGGTGTCACAATCAGCCTCAATGCTAAAAGTTTAACTTGCTCAATAATAAGATTTGCATTCAAAACATGAGAATAAAAAATCGCCTCATTTCTTGATTTTCAAATCGTCCACTCAACGCAAATCAAACTAAATTAATTCTTTGACGCAATACACGACTACATGGAAAAGACCATCAAATTGGTTAGTGTGATTGATTGCATCCATAGGAAACACATCAAATAGTCCAAACCAATTCAAAACTTCATACCACACGGATCCAAAAAGAGGACATGCAAAGAACAAACGATGAGCTGTTTCAACTTCCCTGCAACTTGCTACACATTGTTGATCTTCAAAAGAAATGATTCCTCCTAACAAATTATCATTTGTAGACAACCTATTTTGAAACAACCTCCACACAAATAATGATACTTTTGAATGGACAAAAGAATGCACACTAGGTCTTGAAATGGTGGTGCGGTGACCCCTGCGACAAACTTCTCCCGCAACACAAAATACGTCTCCTTTACCAAATACAATCCTCCTTGCATATTATTCAACGACCACTTATCTACTACATTAACCTGCAAATGAACATTAGCCAATAAAATCATATATTGTTGCACTAATTCCTCCTCTCACACAAACAACTGCCTCTACCATCTCCCCCCTCAAACACCCTCCAATCGTAACAACTCTAACATGATCTCTACAATTTCCTCTTGTTGCAAGGACAAATGAAATGACCTACTAAATTTCTGACACAAAACTGCATCAACCAACCACGGATCCTTCCAAAACAAAATATTACTCTCATTCCCAATAATTTTAAACAATTTTTTTTATCAAACCATTCCTCTTCAATATCAACTCTTCCTGCAAAAATATCCTTCACCACATTAACCCCCTCGACCAACCCCTCTACATCCCCCAACTTCCACTCCATATTTATTAATCAACATCTTAACTCAGAGGTCTTCTAACTCCGTTTTTAACCTCCACGCCATTTATCTAATAGTTTTTGAAAATTTCTTGAACTTCTTTTATTGTGTTTTAACGATAAATTTTGTAACATGTTTGGATCATGTGTTGCTTTTATTGTTTTATCAGCTTGTTTGTGGATTTGTCCAAGTCAAGTTAACCAATTTGAGAAAATAAAAATAAAAAATGCACAAATTTAAATATTATTGGTTGGTCGACTTTTCTACATGACAAAAAATTATGTGGATTCTTTTTTTTTTTTATGATGATGTTTTTTATATCAAATTCAACTTCAATGTATTTGCAAAGTAAGGTGGATGATGATTTGTTTTGGACGAATAATAAAAATAAAAATGATTAATATAGAAATATATTAATTATAAAGATGCTAATTTAATTCTCTCTTGTTTAATTAATTTAATTTTCACAAGTGTTAAATCTCTTGAGCGAGATTCTTGTTGTTCATTGTAATTTTATCTGACTCTGACGAATTTTCTTTTGCTACGGTCAATGTTAATAATTAGTGTTGTTAATATTGTTAGTATTTTGTTAAGAGTGGAACACGAGAGATTAGTCTCTGTAAACTCTAATAGAAGACTCAGTGAAGTGTGCGAGTAATGCATTCATCAATAACAAATTGTGTCTTTTTAATGAATCTCTACAAAAGAAAGCAATGTTTTGTTTACTATCTAATATTATGATGCTCCACTTTTAATTTTCAAGTGATAAATGTTGAAATTTACAATTTTTATTAATAACTATCAATGTTTTTTTTTTAAATGTCAAGTTATTTAGAAAAGTCAATTATTTAATTATTATTAATATTATTACTATTTTATGAGAACTTAATTATTTAATAAAATAAAATAAAATAAAATTGTGATTCCAAAAATACATCTCAAGTGATAGTTGAGAGATATTAACGAGGGTAGATTCAAATTCAATATACCTCCCTTTCTTTATATTCATGTACATAATTTTCGTCACTATACTCTTTAAAACCAACACTACACTTTGAACTAACGATTTATTATTGAACGTATTAAAAATAATGCTAACAAGACCTTATTTCTACCATTCACTCTTTTATCTTTTATTTAGTAAAATATATAAAGTGGTGGAACTAATTTATAAAGCAGTGGGACCAATGTGTATTTTAGAAAAAGTGAATCTTAGAAAAAGAGTAACATGAGTCTTGCGATCGTAAGATCTAAGCTCTGTTGGACAGCTATATATAACATACAAACATGAAATTCTAAGGTTTTGTTTATCCCAGCCACTGCAACCACAACATACAATGCCTTTGTTTTCAACTAGGTTAAGGTATGTTTCTCTTTTCATTCCCTCTTTTTGCTTCTCAGCTTCAACCCTATTCCCTCAATTCAATAATCATCATCTTGACAATGCTATTTCATTGTTCAATTGTTTGCTCCATAAGAATCCTACCCCACCAGCCATTGAATTTGGCAAGATTTTAGGTTCCATTGTGAAGATTAAGCATTATTCAATTGCTATTTCCCTTTCTCAACAAATGGAACTTAGGGGAATCAACCCTGACTTTGTAACTTGCCGTCTCTTAATCAATTGTTTTTGCCAATTGGGTCATATCACTTTTGCTTTCTCTGTTTTCTCAAAGATTATTAAAAGAGGTTATCACCCAAATACAATAACTTTTACTACACTCATCAAGGGTTTTTGTCTCAAGGGTGAGGTTCATAAAGCATTGCACTTTCATGACAAGGTGGTAGCGCAGGGATTTCAGTTGAACCATGTTAGTTATGGAACCTTGATCAACGGGTTATGTAAAGTTGGAGAAACAAGAGCAGCTCTAGAGTTGCTGAGACGAGTTGAAGGGAAATTGGTTCAACCTAATGTGGTAATGTACAACACGATTATTGATAGTATGTGTAGTAGGATTGTTGTTAGTGAATCTGAAGTTATGACATATTTATAGTCCATAAACATCTCTTCAGATTCGTGGGCATTGATCCAAGAGGTTTGAGGAAGAATTGCAATGTTTTAGATTCGATTCAAAACTGAAAAATTGCATTGCTTCCAGTTGTATTCGAATACAGAATATGTGTATTCGAATACACCTCTCTGCAACGTTCAAATTTATTCAAATTTAACACTGTGTAGCCGAATACACTTTGATGTAGTCGAATACAGATTGGTTAATTTGACCATTGACTTACTGGGTGTATTCGAATACAATAGGATGTAGTCGAATACAGATGAAGGGTTCTAGCTACTGACTTAGCAATTCTTCATCTGTACTCGAATACACCAGGATGTAGCCGAATACAAATGAAGGGTTTTAGCTACTGACTTAGCAATTCTTCATCTGTATTCGAATACACGATGTTGTATTCGAATACACTTTTGTATATTGTCAAAAATATTAATTCTAATACTTTGAAAACAAAATTTTTGACTTTCGAAAACGTTGTTTATGCATATGTAAGGATGTAAGGTTCTCTTGTATTTGAACTATGGATTGTATCATTTACCTTTACATAAGACATCTATTTTAATACATCAAAGGATGTTTTGAAACGTCTTGGAGATTTCTTCTTTTTGAGCTTGTCTCTTTGAGCATGATCATCATTGGTCTTTTGTATCATCAAAAACACGTATTTTACAGTATTATTATTAATATTATTATTATTATTTATTAATTATTATTATTATTATTAATTTTAATTTATTATTATTATTATTAATATCCATGTTTTATTTTAATTATTATTATTATAATTAAATAATTATTAAAAATTTAAAAACAGCCAGAAAAAGACAAAACAAAAAAAAAATCCCCCAGGAGGTCGCACCCCCCATTGCGACCAGCAGAAAGGCCCAAAAAGTAGGGCAGCTTGGTAAACCTTTTCCAAAAGGTGGCATTTTGGTCAATTTTTAAAAAAAAAGGGATATTCTGAAAAAAAAACTCACATAAACTTAGGGTAAAAATATCTTGTATAAATATCAACTTGATTAAAAACTTATGAAATATATATTTTTGGTACAATTATTTATACAATATACTGTACTTCATTTTAAATAAAATATAAATAAAAATAATATAAAAAATTAATTTATGTAATTAAAAATTAAAATCAACCACATCAACTTTTCATATTTTTTTTTATTCATATTTTATTTAAGCAGTATATATTATAATTCATATATATATCTCATAATATTCCGTGCGATACACATTGAAGCTTTTTTTTTTGAAGAAGACGTTGAAGCTTTATAATGTGAACTGTGAAGGGAGAATCTGCATCCAAACACAATTTTTTGATTGTGACAGACACCAATGTCAATTTCAAGATTTAGGTATGTTGCTACTGTTTTTGTTTTTATTCCAAAGTTTACTCCTTTTCAATTTCCAAAACACTATTTTTCAACCCTAAACCCTCAATTTGATAATGTTAATCATGTTGATGCTGTTTCATTCTTCAATCGTTTGCTCCATAAGAACCCTACCCCACCAGCCATTGAATTTGGCAAGATTTTATCTTCCATTGTGAAGATTAAGCATTACTCAATTGTTATTTCCCTTTTTCAACAAATGGAACTTAGGGGAATCAACCCTGACTTAGTAAATTGCAATCTCTTAATCAATTGTTTTTGCCAATTGGGTCATATTACTTTTGCTTTCTCTGTTTTCTCAAAGATTCTCAAAAAGGGTTATCACCCAAATACAATAACTTTTACCACACTCATCAAGGGTTTTTGTCTCAAAGGTGAGGTTCATAAAGCATTGCACTTTCATGACAAGGTGGTAGGGCAAGGATTTCAGTTGAATCAAGTTAGTTACGGGACTTTGATCAATGAGTTATGTAAAGTTGGAGAAACAAGAGGAGCTCTAGAGTTGCTGAGAAGAGTTGAAGGGAAATTGGTTCAACCTAATGTGGTAATGTACAACACGATTATTGATAGTATGTGCAAAGATAAACTTGTTTCTGATGCATGTGATTTATATTCTGAAATGGTTGTCAAGAGAATTTATCCTAATGTTGTCACTTACAATGCACTAATTAGTGGCTTTTGCATCATGGGTCAATTGAAAGAAGCAATTGATTTGTTATATAAAATGACATTGGAAAACATCAACCCAGATGTGTATACTTTTAATATATTGGTTGATGCTTTTTGTAAGGAAGGGAAGTTGAAAGAAGCTAAAAATGTGTTTCTTGTGATGATGAAAAATGACATAAAACCGGATATTGTTACTTACAACTGTTTAATGGATGGATATTTCCTAGTTAATGAAGTGAACAAGGCCAAGAGTATACTCAACATTATGGCCCTAAGGGGAGTGGCTCCTAACATTAGGAGCTACAATATCATGATTAATGGACTTTGTAAGAATAAAATGGTGGATGAAGCCATGAACATCTTTAAAGAAATGCAGTCCAGAAAAATTGTTCCTAATGTAGTAACTTACAGTTCCCTCATTGATGGTTTATGCAAATCGGGGAGAATTCCATATGCTTTGGAGCTTGTTGGTGAGATGCATGATAGGGGTCAACCACCTAATATATATACTTACAGTTCTATATTGGACGCTTTATGCAAAAGCCATGATGTTGACAAGGCAATTGCATTATTGAAAAAATTTAAAGAGTTTGGTATTCAACCAAATGTGTTCACGTATACTATTCTTCTCAATGGATTGTGTAAAAGTGGAAGAATAGAGGATTCACAAGATTTTTGAAGATCTTTTAGTCAAAGGGTACAATCTAAATGTCTATACATATACCGTTATGATCCAAGGGTTTTGTAAAAAGGGCTTGTTGGACGAAGCGTTGGATTTGTTCTCAAAAATGAAAGACTATGTTATTTTTCTTAACATAGTGAAAATATGTAAGTGCTATTCTTTTTAAATACATCTATAGAGTTCATTTGTTACTTTAGATCAACCAAAACATGTAGCTGTTATGCTAGAACGTTTTGCAATAGGATTGAATGGTTTACTTGAGTTAAAAGAACATGCATGGTGACCTTTCTCTGATTTAAGATTTAAAATGGATAGATCTCAGTTCCTCTATGCCCTGCATGCATCTTACTGGAAAAGGTTGCTTGTTATGGTTTGGCTTATAAACGTCATCTTTCGAGTGATTACAGATAGATATATTTTATTATGCTCTTCATTATTAACTGAGGAAATTAGGTGCTACATTTTCTTATTTGATTTGTAATGAATGTTATAGGGCAAAAAAGTTCCCCATCAAAGTGGAAAACATGACCTCTGTGATATACCATGGAAGCAAAACTCTCTACGTATATCTTGAGACTTCATCCGAGAAAGAGTCATGGTGTAAGGCACTCCGTTTGGCCTCGTGTGATTAAAGAGAAAAACTCCAATGGTTTTCTCGGTTGCAAGAAGAGTTTCATAGGTATCTGACAACATTCTGAGAATTATTTGACTAGCGATCAATTTCTAGAACTTTGTCAACTCTATGTTAGCTTCATAGTGTGTTATTTGTTAATTTGATAATAATACTAACTCATCCATATTGGAATCCCTGGATGAAGAATACTATATCCTTTTAGCAACTTTTTCCATTGCTAGTTGTTCCAAAAACTCAAGTTGATAGGTTAAAAGCTCAATTATAATGAAATAGTATATTTATCTTAACAAGCTAAGATCTATGTGGTAGTAGCATCGACACTTATGACTTAAAATTTGAAGAAGTGGATTACCACATTAAGAGCTATGTAGTTTAACACATGTCAGTATCGACACAATACCAACACATGTGGTTACATTCAATCAACTTCCATTTTGTCCAATTATTACCAATGTCTATGTGTTAGTGTCGAATCTGGTGTCTATGTTTCATAATATAAGCTCTATACTTTTCATATACATCTTGAAGTTAAATTGTTACTTTAGCTGATGTGAGAGACCTAGTGTAGTAGTGCATCTTTCTCTCACAAGATCAACCAAACATGTGGCAGCTGTGCCATTTTCAGAGTTTTAATGCAATGAATGGATGGAAAGTATACGCGAAAAGTAATTTTCTATAATTGTATGATATGAAAGCGACTACTTTTCAAAATGTTTACAAATTTACCGGCTAGCCTGCCCCATTTTGGTCCAGCAAACTCCATTCCTTTATGATTGTTGAGATAATGTTCATATTTTTTATTTATGGACAAACGAGATATTGAAAGCGAACTTCTCTATTTTTTACAGAGGGCGATGTCCAACATCAGAACTCCCGCTTACGTAGGTGAAGTCATCTGTACAGACATTAACATAGGGATTGTACCACCCTGTATCATTGGAATGAGGGTTCTTCCAATGGAAATGAGTGAGGTATGTGCCTTAGAGATTGACATTGAATTCTGGAAGTGCAATATTAGAGATTGAAACAAGGCTAGAAGTTGGTGAACTAGAGCGCCATAGGGGGTGGCAGAGGGCCCGAATCCCGAGTTGACCAATGTTGGCTCTGTCCCATCAGACATTCTTCAAGATTTTGAATATTTTGATAAGCAATTAGGTCTTGCAGAAGGAACAAACGATTTGTGAGATATTAAAGAAGATGGTGACTTGAACACTGGTTAGTACTCGATTTTTTCTCCATTAAAATGGAGTTGATGAAAATCATATTGTCAATTTCACAGGTACCATATCTTTATTATTCCCTCCCTTTTTTCCATTGGTTGCTTTTTTCCCAAAAAAAATACATGAACTTTTAGGTGAAAGCATTTGAATGGATTTTTATGTTACATCTTTAACATTGTCGAGAAGATGAGAGCGCCTTCAGAGAAATAAAACACAGAAAATATTAAAATGCAATGTTTGTTACTGAATTCTTTATCATGTCAAGAGATTAGTATCATTCATAAATAAGAATGCTGAGTATCAGATATTGTTTCATTGATGAGTTGTAAATTTTCTAGGGGGATTAGAAGATCAAATGGAATTCCATATATAGTTACAAAAAAGTATTTTCATTGCATTACACTGGAGTTCCAAAATGCTTTGACTTGGTTCTCTTGTAAATTTGCAATAGCCATATAATAGATGATTCTTTTAATTGTTTGGATACCAAATAACCTTGTGACAGACAAATGCTATATAAATCACAGTTGCTCTTATTTGAGGTGTATTTTTTTTTATTTTTATATTTGTACACTTGAGTTTCCATTAATGTCTGTTTCCATTCATTGAACTATTATGTGGATTGTAGAAATAGTTTAAACTATGGAGTATTCCACTTATACTTTTATATATTTTCTCTTTTAGGTCTCAATTATCACTTGTAAGTAGACCAGTGTTCCATGTCTTACTCCAGCAAGTTATGAACATGGTAATGATATTGTAAAAAGAAAACTAATTGCACTTTGCTACTTAGTTTAATAAGCTTGAAGTTAGATACTTTTGCATATATTTAAAGCTAGGGGGAGAGTATAGTGTAATTTGAAACTTATTGAATACCGAACTTTATTTTTTGTGAATGATATATAAAAATACATTGAGCACTGTTATTTCTTACGAAGAATTTATACAAGAAAGAGAATAATGCATATATATGGAAGAGTGGGTGGTTATTACTTGTAACTTGAAAATGTGACACAATGCCACATAAACTCTTGTTTTTTCTTTCAAACTTCTCTCGTAACAATAATCATTTTCCATCTACATTAGCACCAAAATGAAAGTAGTCATCAAAGAATGTCTATCAGAAAGGATAATAAAGTTATGATATTTTCAATTTACAGGTCTTTCCTTTTGTACACAATTTGAATCACATGAAAGTAACAAGTATTACTTCACCTTAAGTCCTCACTTTGACAAGAACCAAACTCAAAATTCAACTACACTGATTTTTTCATTAGAAAGCACTTATCAACATTCATGGAAATGACTCCATGTTCTTCTAATGCTGGAGCCTGGAAGTACTATTGACATTACCAAATGCAAGTTCAACAACTTGTTGCATAACCTTAGCTTTCAGGGGTTCCCGCAATCTGTTTTCTTTTTCAGTTAATCTTTCACTGTTACTGCAATAATTTGATTGATTTGCCACGACAAACATTAAATCAACCACTAACCTGAACCTGACTCCAACCACATTCTTTAACCATTCTTTTACCATCTATCAAGTTTCGCATTGTATTTGCCTCGTTAAACTTTCCAACTGAGGTGTACAAATTAGCCATTAATACAGAACTTCCTGGACTAAGTTCTAATAACTTGACAGCCGCAAGCTCTCCCAGTTTAACATTGCCATGAATCCTACAAGCACTAAGCAACGAACCCCAAGCTCGTGCTTGTAATTCCAACAACATCGCCTGAATTGTATCTAAAGCTAGGTCAAGTTGTCTGACTCGGCCTAGAAGATCTACCAAACAAGTATAATGTTCTATTGTAGGAGTTATTCCGTAATCTGTTTGCATACTTTTGAAGTACTTTAATCCATCTTCTATCAATCCTAAATGGCTACATGCAAGCAAAATACTAGTATAAACAATGGCATCCGGTTTTAACCCTTCTGAAGTTGTCATTTTTTCGAAGAGGCTGATAGCTTCATCCCCCATTCCATGGATGTCATAACTATTTATCATGGAAGTCCAAATAGTTAAATCTTTATCTTTGACCTTGTCAAATACTTCTCTTGCTTTCTTGATGCTACCGCATTTACAGTACATGTGTATGAGAGACGTTTGAACTTGTTGGTCCGATTCAAATCCGTTTTCGAAAACGTACTCTTCAATCTCTTGTACAGTGTTGAGTGATCCCAAATCAACACAAGCTGATAAAACAGTTGCAAGGGTTGCTCCATTAGGTCTAGTTTCTGTCCTTACCATCCTTCTAAATAGATTCAATGCTTCTGATGGATGACCTGAACGAGCATATCATGTAATCATCGATGTCCATGATAAAACACTTTTTCCAACGATCGCATCAAATATCCTTCTAGCAAATGTAAGGTTACCACAGTTTGTATACATAGTTATTAACAAATTTTGAATGGAATCAGCTGCACACACCCACATTTGAGTACAAGAGAGTGAACCGATGAAGCTAATAAAAAGTCTTCTAATTGTACGCAACCGGAAATAAGAATTATTAAAACAACAAAGTCAATATCAATACTTCGACGTTGCATTTGATTAAATAATTTAAATGCTTCAATGAAACAACCAACCTTCACATAACCCACCATGATAGTTGTCCAAGAAACTATTGACTTTTCATCCATAAAATCAAAAACCTTCCTAGCTTCATCTATTTTTCCAAACTGAACATACATACCCATCAATGAGTTAGTTTTTAGTTGACTAGGTATGTGGTTTTGATTCTCTCAAATCTCATATTTAATTTTTTGTCAATTGTTATTCTGTGGAATTGGATTTTCTGTTACGCACAAATGGAGGAAAATATTTCGCATTATTGAGATAATATCTGATTTTTTCCCAACACATATTTATTGATCAACATCTTAACCCAGAGCAATAAAGAAAACAGATGGAGAAGAAGAACACAAATGAAGAAGAAAAATAACACAGATGAAGAAGAAGAACACGGATCAAGGCTTGGTCGATTTTAGATTTTAGGGTTTAGGTTTCTTACCGTGTGCGTTTGATTTGTGCCTGAAATGTTTTTTAATTTTTTGGCTTATTAAATGTTGTTTTAAAAATAAGAATTTTGTTTTTAAAAACAGAAATTGTATTTTTTAAATTTGGAATAATATAATAATTCATTTAATCCATATAAACCTCTACCACAACACCATTTTTTTGACATGTCATTAAAAAAATGACAATTCATCAAGATTTGGACCCAAATTCTGTTTGAGACCAAAACTGGGGATAAATAAAATGGGGTGACTATTTTCGCGATTCACATTAAATAGGGGACCAAAAGTGTAATTAAGCCTATAAAATATTGTTCAAAAATTCATACGACACATAAGAATTGATTTAAAAGCATGAATCAAAATTGTTTACGGAAAATATTTAAGGGACCATTGTTTAAACAAAATTTAGAGGGATTACAAATGAAATATGGTTATTTATAGGGATAAAAAATTTATTTAACCTACCTAATATGCCATGATACTTTAAAGATATTTTATATGGTTAGTCAATCTCAATCGTTAGATCACAAAAAATATTCGACTTTTTAGTCCCTATAAAAAAATTATCAACTTTTTAGTATTAAATTTTTTTAATTCACTTTTAGTCCCTATTTTGGTAAGTGTGTTTATACTTCACAAATCGAACATTTAATTCACTTTTAGTCCCTTAAACTTTCTGTTTTAACAGTGATCGAGCCAAACCGAGAAGACTATGAAATTCAATAAAACACTATTTTAAATGGAACATTTTCATTTTAATTTAAATAATAAATTGATGTCGCTATGTACTACTTCTACTACCCCTATTATAAGACAATACATTCGGTTCTCAAATTACAAATTTTTTTTGGCACTAGAACCAAAAGGCACTATGAAAAGGCACACATATTTGGCATAAAGATTATAGTTGGTATTATATGGCATTCACCAAAATTTAATTCCACAGCACCAATGTACCTCAAATTTCAGTAGTGAGTATCAGTGCAAAATTAAACTCTAATAGATGAATCTCTACAAAAGAAAACAATGTTTTCTTTAATGTCTAATGTAGAATGCTCCTCTTTTAATTTTCAGGTGATAAATGTTGAAATTTACAATTTGTCAAAAACTATCAATTATTTTTTTTAAATGTCAAGTTATTTAAAAAAGTCAATTATATAAATAGTATTATTGTTATTATTACTATTTTATGTCAACTTAAGTATTTAATAAAATAAAATAAAATTGTGGTTCCGAAAATACATCTCAAGTGATAATTCAGAGATATTGACAACCACTGATTTAAATCCAATATATTTCTCTTTTTCAATATTTAATGTACGTAATTTTTGTGACTTTACTCTTGAAAACCAACACTACACTATGAAGTTGCGACCTAACATAAAAAGAGAGTGAGAAAGAGTCTTGCTAAGTGAGTGAGTTAATGTATAAAAGCTCTATTGGACAGCTATATATAACAAACAAACATGAAATTCGAAGTTTTTGTTTATCGCAGCCACTGCAACCACAACAAACAATGTTTTTGTTTTCAACTAGGTTTAGGTTTGTTTTCTTTTCATTCCCAAAAAGTTTCTTCCTTTTAATTTCATTCCCTCTTTTTGCTTCTCAGCTTCAAACCTATTCCCTCAATTCTATAATCATCATCTTGACAATGCCATTTCATTGTTCAATTGTTTGCTCCATAAGAATCCTACCCCACCAGCCATTGAATTTGGCAAGATTTTAGGTTCCATTGTGAAGATTAAGCATTACTCAATTGCTATTTCCCTTTCTCAACAAATGGATTTAAGGGGAACTAACCCTGACTTTGTAACTTGCAATCTCTTAATCAATTGTTTTTGCCAATTGGGTCATATCACTTTTGCTTTCTCTGTTTTCTCAAAGATTCTCAAAAGAGGTTATCATCCTGATACAATAACTTTGAATACACTCATCAAGGGTTTTTGTCTCAAAGGTGAGGTTCATAAAGCATTGCACTTTCACGACAAGGTGGTAGCGCAGGGATTTCAGTTGGACCATGTTAGTTATGGAACCTTGATCAACGGGTTATGTAAAGTTGGAGAAACAAGAGCAGCTCTAGAGTTGCTGAGACGAGTTGATGGGAAATTGGTTCACCCAGATGTGGTAATGTACAGCACAATTATTGATAGTATGTGCAAAGATAAACTTGTTTCTGATGCATGTGATTTATATTCTGAAATGGTTGTCAAGAGAATTTCTCCTAATGTTGTCACTTATAATGCACTAATTAGTGGCTTTTGCATCATGGGTCAATTAAAAGAAGCAATTGATTTGTTTAATAAAATGACATTGGAAAACATCAACCCGGATGTGTATACTTTTAGTATATTGGTTGATGCATTTTGTAAGGAAGGGAAGTTGAAAGAAGCTAAAAGTGTGTTTCTTGTGATGATGAAAAATGACATAAAGCCGAATATTGTTACTTACAACTGTTTAATGGACGGATATTTCCAATTTAATGAAGTGAACCAGGCTAAGAGTATACTCAACATTATGGCCCAAAAGGGAGTGGCTCCTAACGTTTGGAGCTACAATATCATGATTAATGGACTTTGTAAGATTAAAATGGTGGATGAAGCCTTGAACCACTTCAAAGAAATGCAGTCTATAGTAATCCATATATACACACACCATCAGTATACTATAAATTAACAATAATTATGTACAAATTGGAATTTCCTTGGGAAATGACATTAGGAACAAATAGTGCATGAAGTGTGATTTCATGCCTTCATTTTTATATATTATTTAAAAATGAATAGTGCATGTTTCATTTGCGAACTTAATTTCATTTTCTCGTCTGCAGGCAGCGATTCGGGACACTTTAGTGCTCCAAAATAGTGAAAGCATAAGCATTCCATGGATGCTAGCGGAAAAGGATGATTGGGTTCCTCGGCAAGTTGCTCCGTTCATATGGATCAACCCAGAATCCGGTAATGAAACTTCAAGTTTAATCGATACTCATAATCAAACTTCTGGTGGAGTGAAAGCTAGTAATCCAGAACAGAAACAACAAAAATTAAAGAATAGCGAATCGAGTCATCAACCAGCTAGGAAATCAGACTCTCTGTCACTTCCATCAGGTTCTGCTATTTCAGAAGCATTAAGGAATGGCAAAAGTTTGGAAGAATTGACAAAACCATTATTAGAAAGTGACCAACCACAAGAAACTAGTGATTTAAAAGAGCTTAGTATGCCTTTTTTAGAAAGTGACAATGAAGGTAGTGCAGAGAAGGAGGAGGATATTTCTGTTTGGAGTTCACCTTCGAATAGTGCAGTGATAGATAGGTCCATCAGTTCAATCCAACTGGACTAGTCAAAGCCGAAGAAAGTCGGAAGAAGGGAAAGGATGTTTGATTTGCGAAAGAAAATGAGCGAGAAATTTGAAGAAAAGAAGCGTCATATTGAAGAAAAGAGTAGACACATTGTCGAGAAGATGAGAGCGCCTTCAGAGAAATAAAACACAATATTAAACTGCAATATTTGTTACTAAATTCTTAATCATGTCAAGAGATTAGTATCATTCATAAATAAAAATGCTGAGTATCAGATATTGTTTCATTGATGAGTTGTAAATTTTCTAGGGGATTAGAAGATCAAATGGAATTCCATATACAGTTACAAAAAAGTATTTTCATTGCATCACTCTGGAGTTCCAAAATGCTTTGACTTGGTTCTCTTGTAGATTTGCAATAGCCATATAATAGAAGATTCTTTTAATTGTTTGGATACCAAATAACCTTGTGACATAGAAATGCTATTCAAATCTATATACAGTTGCTCTTATTTGAGGTGTATTTTAATTTTTTTTATATTTGTACATTTGAGTTTCCATCTTATTTGAGGTGTATTTTAATTTTTTTTTATATTTGTACATTTGAGTTTCCATTAATGTCTGTTTCCATTAATTGAACTATTACGTGGATGGTAGAAATAGTTTAAATTATGGAGTATTATGTAACATCCTTTAAAATTATTAGTTAAAATAATTTGGACCTAAAAATATATATATATTTTCTAATATTAAATTAGGTGTGGTAATTATTCGCTTTGTTCAACTTACTTTAGTAAAATTGTTAGTAAGAATTATTTAATAGATGTATTTTTATCTCTAAAGCAAGAAGAACTTGGGCTAAGGGTTGTGGCTTGGTGCCACCCAACCCATTCAGTATTCCTTTCTATTTATTATTAGTGAGTTTATTATAAATGAGTTGTTTGTGAAATAGGGTTTGTGATGGTGGCTAGGGTTTCAGTATTCCTTTCTATTTATTATCCGTGAGTTTATTATTAGTGAGTTTATTATTAGCGAGTGTAGAAATATTGTGACCTTAGGAAGAATTTAAAGTGAACATTATTGGGTAGATAATGTTGGGCTTGCAGCCAAGGTAAGGGCTTTTCCCACACAAATTATAGCTAGGCCGTTGGTTGGATGACATGAAATTAATAATCGTGATTGCTTGCTTCTTGAAAGTAATAAATGTAGACTAATGAATTAAAATAATGAAATTCCAATCCTTGCGTTGAGTTCATTATATAATATATGATTTTTAAGAAATAAAGTATAAATTTTATGTTATATATAATAAAGTTTTAATTTTTATAATGAATATGAAAAAAAGAGTTGAATTTGTATGTTATATGTGATAAAGTTTTATGATGATGTATATGAGTTGGAGTTGAATTTTGTTGTTATATATGTTAACTTGTTAATCTTTATGGTGTGTATGATACCAAGTCTCGATTTTTGTGTGTATGTGGTGAAAGTTTTGATTTTCATGATTATTTGTTTATGGATATGTGATACTTATGATAAGGATGTGTGGCATGTGATCTTAGTGATATGTGAATAAGACGATGATTTTAATAAGTGATTTGAATGCATATGACATGATTCTTAGTGGGCTGTGTGGGAATATATCTCTTTGATAATACATCATCATGTCATGGCATATGCATCTTCATGGAAATTGTCTTAGTGATATGTGATACTTATGATAAGGATGTGTGGCATGTGATCTTAGTGATATGTGAATAAGACGATGATTTTAATAAGTGATTTGAATGCATATGACATGATTCTTAGTGGGCTGTGTGGGAATATATCTCTTTGATAATACATCATCATGTCATGGCATATGCATCTTCATAGAAGTTGTCTTAGTGGCAGGTTTTCCCCATTGGTATGAGTGATCTTTCTATGTGGAAGTTGCCTTAGTGGTAGGTTTATATCTAGATCATATAGTTTTAAGAGCATGCATCATGTATATATTTTTGTTATGCAATTTATTGATTTGCGTATTCTTTATTTTAAATTGGAAGTTTTTACTTTTATATATTTTGTGTTATTCTTCTATACGTTTAACTTTGGTTTGATGTGGATGATGGATAAAACTGACCCTTACAACAACATTTTAGGTACTAATGAGTTCGAGGAGATTCAAGAGTAGTTGATGAGTGTTAACGTGCGGCGAACGTGAGAAAAAATGGGTTTTCAATACAATTTTGTAATAATAGAATTGCCGCGATATTTCTAAGTTTATTTTTAAATTTTTGTCACCAACTTTTAAAATGCACTAGAATTCTAGAAATTAGGAATAATTGTTTTTTCTTTGTTTTAGCTTTGAATAAACATTTTCTTAATAACATTAAATAAACGTGGTTGTTACTAGTTATTTGAATGAATAAATGTTAGGTATTTTATTTAAGAAAAAAAATTGTCGTAAATCTTTCTAAACAATATATTTTTAAGTAACGTTTTGGATCAAAATATTCGGGGTGTTACATATTCCACTTGTAAGCAGACCAATGTTCCATGTCTTGCTCCAGCAAGTTATTAACATGGTAATGATATTGTAAAAAGAAAACTAATTGCATTTTGCTACTTATTTTAATAAGCTTCAAGTTAGATACTTTTGCTTATATTTAAAGCTAGGAGGAGAGTAGTGTAATTTGAAACTTATTGAATACTTTCACCGAACTTTATTTTGTGTGAATGATATATAAAAATACATTGAGCACTGCTATTTCTTACGAAGAATTTATACAAGAAAGAGAATAATGCATATATATGGAAGAGTGGGTGGTTATTACTTGTAACTTGAAAATGTGACACAATGCAACATAAAACTTTTTTTTTTTTTTCAAACATCTCTCGTAACCATAATCATTTTCCATCTACATTAGCACCAAAATGAAAGTAGTCATTAAGGAATGTCTATCAAAAAGAGTATTAAAGTTATGATATTTTCAATTTACATGTCTTTCCCTTTGTACACAATTTGAATCACATGAAAGTAACAAGTATCGCTTCACCTTAAGTCCTTACTTTGACAAGAACCAGACTCAAAATCCAACACATTGATTTTTTAATTAGAAAGCACTTATCAACATTCATGGAAATGATTCCATGTTCTCCTAATGCTGGAGCCTGGAAGTATTATTGACATTATCAAATGCAAGTTCAACAACTTGTTGCATTTGGTAACAATAATCATTTCTCATCTACATTAGCACCAAAATGAAAGTAGTCATCAAGGAATGTCTATCAGAAAGGATAATAAAGTTATGATATTTTCAATTTACATGTCTTTCCTTTTGTACACAATTTGAATCACATGAAAGTAACAAGTATCACTTCAACTTAAGTCCTTACTTTGACAAGAACCAGACTCAAAATTCAACTACACATTGATTTTTTAATTAGAAAGCACTTATCAACATTCATGAAAATGATTCCATGTTCTTCTAATGCTGGAGCCTGGAAGTACTATTGACATTACCAAATGCAAGTTCAACAACTTGTTGCATAACCTTAGCTTTCAGGGGTTCCCCCAATCTATTTTCTTTTTCAGTTAATCTTTCACTATTATTGCAATAATTTGATTGATTTGCCACGACAAACATTAAATCAACCACTAACTTGAACCTGACTCCAACCACATTCTTTAACCATTCCTTTACTATCTATCAAGTTTCGCATTGTATTCACCTCGTTAAACTTTCCAACTGAGGTGTACAAATTAGCCATTAATACATAACTTCCAGAACTTCCTAGACTAAGTTCTAATAACTTGATAGCCGCAAGCTCTCCCAGTTTAACATTGCCATGGATCCTACAAGCACTAAGCAACGAACCCCAAGCTTGTGCTTGTAATTCCAATGGCATCGCCTGAATTGTATCTAAAGCTAGGTCAAGTTGTCTGACTCGGCCTAGAAGATCTACCAAACAAGTATAATGTTCACCGCAAACCAAACTAAATTAATTATTTTTTACGCATTACACGACACATGAAAAAGACCATCAAATTGGTTAACGTGATTGATTGCATCCATAGGAAACACACCAGATAGTTCAAATCAATTCAAAACACCATACCACACAAATTCAAAAAGAGGACACGCAAAGAACAAACGATGAGCTGTTTCAACTTTCCTACAATCTGCTACACCTCGTCGGAACAAATTATCCTTTGTAGACAACCTATTGAAAAACAACCTCCACACAAATAATGATACTTTTGAATGGACAAAAGAATGTCACACTAGGTCTTGAAATGGAGGTGCGGTGACACCTGCAACAAACTTCACCCGAAGCACAAAATATGTCTCCTTTACCAAATACAATCGTTGCGTATGAGTTATGGCGGTAACAGATGTGTAGCAAACTTACTCCATTTGGTCTACAATTTTAGTATATTATTTTTGAGTCTGTTATTTTAATATAGAGTTACTTTAGAATACTTACTTTAGTGGAATGTTGTTTATTATTTGTTTGGTTTTCACGCTTTGGTGATTGCTATTGTTGATTGATGTTGTAGTGTTACTAGGAAGACTTTAGTGTACCAATTAATTATTACGTGGAAGTTTTTAGTAGACTAGGTATGTGGTTTTTATTCTCTCAAATCTCATATTTATTTTTCTGTCAATTGTTGCTATGTGGAATTGTATTTTCTGTTTGGCCATTTATATGCACAAATGGAGAAAAATATTTCACATTATTGAGATAATTATCTGGTTTTTTCCCAACACATATTTATTGATCAACATCTTAACCCAGAGGCCCTCTAAATCTGTTTTTAATCTCCAACACTATTTATTTAATAGAACTTTATTAAAAACTTTCAAATCTCACACTCCTAATCCACCATTCTCTAAAGACAAATACACCTTCTCTCAATTGTCCCAACGAACCTTACTCACTTGGTATTGATTTATATTTTATGGATACCATTAGAGATTTACTCAAATAATTTCTCTACAAATTATAAGCAATATTTGAATAAATTATATATATTAAATAAGTTTTCTTGACAAAATATATTAAAAATTATTTAATTGATTAGGTTAAATAAATTTTAGTTCCCTAAATATATCATATTTCATTTTTAGTTATTTAATTTTTTTTTCAAACAATGATCACTCAAATGTTTTGTATTAACAATTTTGGTCCATACTTTTGAATCAACTTATAAATATCGTTAAAAATTTTGAACTATTTTTTGCATGCATAATTATAAGAATACTCCCTACAAAAATTTAGAATTTTTTAACATATAAATTTTAAACGTTAAAAGCCTAAAAAAATTCATATTTAATTTATCATTTGTTAAAAAAATTTAATTTTTTGTGTGATAAATTATTATAATGTTCTAAACATTCATATATAATACTGTTCAAAAATTCACACGACACATATGAATTGATTTAAAAGCATGGATCAAAATTGTTTACAGAAAATATTTAAGGGACCATTGTTTAAAAAAAAAATTAGAAGGATTAAAAATGAAATATGGTTATTTATAAAGATCAAAAATTTATTTAACCCTACCTGATATGCCATGATAGTTTAAAGATAGTTTATATGGTTAGTCAATCTCAATCCTTAGATTACAAAAAATATTTGACTTTTTAGTCCTCTAAAAAAATTATCAACTTTTTAGTGTTAAATTTTTTTAATTCACTTTTAATTCCTATGTTGAAATATTTTTGTAAAAAATTGATACTTTAAGTCCCTTAAAAAAATCATTATAAAATCAAAATAGGACTAAAAATAAATAATTATTTTTATGGGCTAAATTTAAAATGTCATAATTTAATAGGGACTAAAAATATATATAATATTTTTTTAATGAATTGACAATTTAAATATTTGTATATAATATATTTTTTTTTATCTTAATCTTCTGATTGAGATAATGATTTTGGTATTTCGAAATTTGATCAAAAGATAAAAAAAATAAAATAAATCAAGAATTCCTTGTATTAAAATTTAAATTCATATTCTCTAAAACAATTTATCATTAATTTAACCATTTAAGTCTAATAACTTAATTATATAAACAATTTTGCTTCCCACACCCCTCAAATTTTTTTAAAAACTAAAAAACCCAAAATGCCCTTCCCTCCCTATTAACTCAACTCCATCATCTTCTTCATCTTCATAACCTTCATCTTCATAACCTAACCTTCAATCTTCATACTTTCCTTCTTCAATCATCTTCAACACTCTTCAATCATTTTCAACCATCTTCAACACCTTCATCATCTTCAACCCATTCATCATCTTCAACACCTTCATCACTTCAAGTAAGCATCGTTTGTTTTTGTTTTTGTTTCAATGGTGTTGTTGTTGTTGTTAAATCTTTATCACCTTCATCTATTTTTGAATCTTTATCAATGGTGTTGCTGTTTTTGTTGTTACCCTTCGTTTCACGTTCGCGACGTTGCTGGGTTTGATGACACTGAGTTCACGTAGGGTTCAGTTTTGGGAGTTCACGTACGTGAACTCAGTTCACGTAGGGTTTAGTGTAGGGAGTTCACGTATGCTTTATGGAGTTCACGTAGGCTTAGGTTTATGGACCTGCATATTGTTATGTTGTTATGTTGTTTTGATAATGATTATGATTTGGTTATGCAGAAATGGTGCGCACAATGTTTACTGATAGAGCAGGTCGTGTTATACTCGATGAGGGCACTTCGAATGATGACGGTCGTCGTGTTAGACCAACCGCTTCTGCACGTGCTCACCGTACTCAGCGTGAACAACGAAGATTACGGCAGCAACAAGCAGAAGAGGCGCAAGTGGAAGAGGCCCAACCGGAAGAGGTCCAACCGGAAGAGGTCCAACAGGAGGAGGTCCAACAGGAGGAAGCAGATGACGGATATCCGGGTGGTCCGGTTGACAGGTCTATCCTAAGGACATATGGGGATCACGTTGCGACACGACTATGGGACGGCGAGGTAATTTTGTCAATCAAATTAAATTTTTAATAGTTGCGTAATATGTTTGAACTTATATTTGCTCGGTTAATTTATTTCAGGATCGCGGAGAGTTAAGGGTTTTTAGCAACGGTAAAAAATTAAAAGAAGCTATTATTGAAAATGAAGAGGTTGAGGACCTTGTTAAAAGCTCCGGGTTATATGCGTTGCTAAAATGCAGTTACGAGATGATCGACAAAGGGCTCATTTCTGCCTTTGTCGAGAGGTGGCATCGCGACACCAATAGCTTTCATCTTCCAATTGGGGAGATGACCATTACTTTGGATGATGTCTCGTCGCTGCTGCATATACCCATCACCGGTGCATTCTTCAGCATTAATATATTTAACAAGGATGAGGGTGCAAAATTATTGGTTGAGCTTCTTGGGGTTAGTCTTGCTGCTGCATATGCTGAGTTCACGTACAAAACCCAGATTTTGAAAAAAAACAACGAAAGTCAAAAACTGAACATTATACATACCTAGTTGGGTCACTTTAAACACAATGTGAATATGATGAAGATGTTGAAGATGATTCAAGATTTTTGAAGATGGAATGTATGAAGATGATTGAAGAAGATTGAAAAAGTTAGGTTAATGATGATGAAGGTTATGAAGATGAAGAAGATGAAGAAGATAGAAATGATGGGGTTGAGTTAATAGAGAGGGAAGGGCATTTTGGGTATTTTAGTTTTCAAAAAAATTTGAGGGGTGTGGGAAGCAAAATGAGGGGTGTGGGAAGCAAAATTGTTATATAAAAAACAATTCTTACATTTATAATTTATATATAATGTGAAGGGAGAATCTGCTTCCAAACACAATTTGTTGATTGTGACAGACACCAACGTCAATTTCAAGATTTAGGTATGTTGCTGCTGTTTTTGTTTTTATTCCAAAGTTTACTCCTTTTCAATTTCCAAAACACTATTTTTCAACCCTAAACCCTCAATTTGATAATGTTAATCATGTTGATGCTGTTTCATTCTTCAATCGTTTGCTCCATAAGAATCCTACCCCACCAGCCATTGAATTTGGCAAGATTTTAGGTTCCATTGTGAAGATTAAGCATTACTCAATTGCTATTTCCCTTTTTCAACAAATGGAACTTAGGGGAATCAACCCTGACTTAGTAAATTGCAATCTCTTAATGAATTGTTTCAGCCAAATGGGTTATCTTACTTTTGCTTTTTCTGTATTTGCAAAGATTCTCAAAAGGGGTTATCATCCTGATACAATAACTTTAAATACACTCATCAAGGGTTTTTGTCTCAAAGGTGAGGTTCATAAAGCATTGCACTTTCATGACAAGGTGGTAGCGCAGGGATTTCATTTGGACCATGTTAGTTATGGAACCTTGATCAACGGGTTATGTAAAGTTGGAGAAACAAGAGCAGCTCTAGAGTTGCTGAGACGAGTTGATGGGAAATTGGTTCACCCAGATGTGGTAATGTACAGCACAATTATTGATAGTATGTGCAAAGATAAACTTGTTTCTGATGCATGTGATTTATATTCTGAAATGGTTGTCAAGAGAATTTCTCCTAATGTTGTCACTTACACTGCTTTAATTAGTGGCTTTTGCATCATGGGTCAATTAAAAGAAGCAATTGATTTGTTATATAAAATGACATTGGAAAACATCAACCCAAATGTGTATACTTTTAATATATTGGTCGATGCTTTTTGTAAGGAAGGGAAGATGAAAGAAGCTAAAAATGTGTTTCTTGTGATGATGAAAAATGACATAAAGCCAGATATTGTTACTTACAACTGTTTAATGGATGGATATTTCCTAGTTAATGAAGTGAACAAGGCTAAGAGTATACTCAACATTATGGCCCAAAGGGGAGTGGCTCCTAACGTTAGGAGCTACAATATCATGATTAATGGACTTTGTAAGATTAAAATGGTGGATGAAGCCATGAACCTCTTCAATGAAATGCAGTCCATAAAAATTGTTCCTAATGTAGTAACTTACAGTTCCCTCATTGATGGTTTGTGCAAATCAGGGAGAATTACATATGCTTTGGAGCTTGTTGGTGAGATGCATGATAGGGGCCAACCACCTGATATATATACTTACAATTCTATATTGGATGCTTTATGCAAAAGCCATGATGTTGACAAGGCAATTGCATTATTGAAAAAATTTAAAGACCATGGTATTCAACCAAATATGCACACGTATACTATTCTTCTCAACGGATTGTGTAAAGGTGGAAGAATAGAGGATTCACAAAAGATTTTTGAAGATCTTTTGGTCAAAGGGTACAATCTAAATGTCTTTACATATACTGTTATGATCCAAGGGTTTTGTAACAAGGGCTTGTTGGACGAAGCGTTGGATTTGTTCTCAAAAATGAAAGACAATGGCTGCATTCCAGATGCTTTAACTTATGAAATAATTATTCATTCCCTCTTTGAAAAAGATGAAAATGAAAAAGCGGAGAAACTTCTTCGGGAAATGATTGGGAGAGGTCTTCTTTAAGATCGAAACTAGGTAAGATATTTTTCTATTTAAACACTATTATTTTGAAACAATGTTTCAACATTATTTTATCATTTCATTCAATTTTGTTAAGTGTATTTATACTTCACAAATTGGTAGATTGGTGTGTTCCAACGTGAGAGAAACTTGTACAATATTAAAATTATTGTTGTCGTATGAGTGTTGGGTTTTGTTTGTGTTAACTGTATTACATAGCCAATACCTTCGACAATAGTAAATATTTTGATGGTTAACTAAATGATATAAATTTCATTTCAATATTCTTTGAGACCGAGAGGATGAATCAGATAGTCTTGTTGTACTGATAGAACATAAGCTCTGGTTCATGACTATTCTTTTTGATTCATTGCTGCCATTCCTGATATACTGTTTTGGAATCTTTACAAATACAATAGTAAAATACATGTGAAATCTGATGGGGGTCATGGATATAAGTTTGCTTGTTTAGGCCTAAAAACAAGGCCCATAATATTTAGGGGAAAAGGATTAGTTAGTTAGTTAGAGAAGTAGAACATTGTGAATAATGATTGTAAAATTCACAATACTAGGACTTACAGTTTCTTTTTTCAACAGTTTCTTTTTATCCCTTATCCTTTAAATGGGTTACATGTTAAATGAACATCATTTAGATTCACAGTATTTATAATTATTTTTCTTAACATAGTGAGAATTTGTACGTGCTATTCTTTTTAAATACATATATATAGTTAATTTGTTATTTAGTAGATGTTTGTGACCTGGTGTATCTCCTTAGATCAACCAAAACATGTAGATGCTATGCTAGAACATTTTGCAATAGGATTGAATGGCTTACTTGAGCCAAAAGAACATGCATGGTGACTGGAACACTGGTTAGTACATAGGCGAATTAGCAACACTGGTTAGTACACAGGCGAGTTAGAAACGGTAACAAGAATATGCCAATTATGTGGTGTAGATATCTAGAAATAACATTTTATGCATTTGATTTCATCTCAATTATGCTTGATTAGTTTAATGTATTAACAAGGTATCGAGATTTGGAATGTGTGTTGTATTGAGATCAAGTGGACCTCATTGTATAGATTAAAATGAAAACCATATTAGAGATATAACTTCTATTCATTTGTTTCTGCATGTCCTGTTGACAAATAAATTTTCTATTGATTTCTCTTTCTTTTTACGGAACCTCGAATGATTGCCAATGCATTTGTGGTAATCCTGACTTCTGTGTTTTGTCTCCTTTTCTGTCTAAATATATCGAGAACTTAGTTCGGAGTCAGGACATACATCTAACAAGCATGTGAATCTAATTCGGCAGATATGTTTGCTGAAACTGATGATTGTGTTGAATGCTGCAATATTCAATATAAATAGTCAAAAACTCAAAGCGTTATAGGTTCTTTAATGCTATGAATTCATGGCATTGTAAAGAACAAAATAAGTCAAACTATGTCTCTCACCTCCCATAAATCTCTTGCATCAACTGAAGTTCCTGGTTTCAGACCTAGATCAGACCATGATGCAGTTACTGTTGCTTTCGATGAACTCCTATTCCATAAGACCACTGCCAGCTTGTTATAACTGAGAGGGCCTGCCCAAATCTGCACATGTGCTTCAAGAAGTGTTAGAATATAAGAAATTATCTTAGAATATCTTAATATTATGTTGGAGTATCTTAGTTTATCTCGTAGGATCTGTTTCTAATCTTAGAGTATCTTAATTATCTCGTTAGATTAGTTTTCATTTTACTTAGTTATTATAAATTTATAATTATTATTTTTCCTGATTTCCCTATTTATTTAGGATTAGAAGTTTAGTATCCATATAGATAGGGGTTAGTCTTTATATCTTCTTGGAAAACACATAGCTTCAACAAGTTTTATGAAGAAATTTCACACTACTAACACAAGTGCTTTTATTTCCGTGACAAGCTATGAAATACAGATACTAGCATAGACATCAGACACGACACTTAAATTGCACGTCGACACCGATAATAATTTGAGAAAATGAATTACCTCCAAATCATCATTACTTTTCCCCTTTTTCCCTTGAACTCCTAGTTTGTCTGCAAAACCACAAGGTTATTAGTATTAAAAGCATTGATTGGTAAGAGATGTTAGAGGATTTTTAGTCTAATCCTGCCTTGATTTACTGCAATAACTTCTGAGTTGCTTAGTAGTTTCTTTGCCGTGTTGTCCAGTGCTCGAATGTCACAACCAATTAATAAAGGAGCCTATATATGCAAAGGAAAAGTTGTTATCATACAAATCACATTTTCCTTAGAGGGCTCAGGACATTATTGCAAATTGAGTAAGAAGATTGATCTTCCCGAGTTTAATAAAGCTTCACTCATTGCTGGATACCTATTTTACAAAATGCATGAATTCATAGATTTTAGAAGCATTTAGTTGATTTGTATATGCAATTTGAAAGCCACAGATATACCTTTCTTTGGGGTTTATATTATTATTCTCACAATTATCATACTTCAAATAGTCAATTCCCTAAAATAACAATGAAAATTGATGTTAATTAAATTTATATAGTATATAAGCTTATATAGATATGCAATATGGTTTTCAAATGAAGTGCATATTATTACGAGTTTAATTGTCATTCAATGTCAGTGCAAAAAGTTTTACACTGTCAGCACATCACAACTATTCATAAACATAACTTTACAAGTAGTTATGTTAAAAATCAAACATCTATAATAATTTAACAGTTGTGATTAACTAACAGTGTAAAAACTCTTTACACTGATAGTGTATATGAATTAAATTCTATTGTTATTACCCACGAAGCAAATGTTTTTGCATCTTGCTCTGCATGCCCTAATGAACCAGGCATAGTTTTACTGCATGTTTGATTTCTGCAGAGAAATTGTTAGAGGTCAAAATGGTTGACCAATAGTTAATATTCTAAAATTATGAATATTCTAAAATAAGAAGTTTTAGTTTAAATGTGATACCCTGCATCAGAATAGATCCCTAACTTTAGACCTATGCTATATACATAATCAGCTAGAGCCTTAATTCCTGAAGGAAATGTTGATGATTTGGCAACCAAAGTACCCTATCACCATATTAAATTGTCAAGTTTAATTATCATAGAAACTGGTTATTAACTTATGATATCCTTTAAAATGTATACTTGCACCCTTCGATTTTAGACTAGAAAGATGTTGCACCATTACTTGTTTCTTTGATTTTAATTAAGAGTTAGGGTCTTTTGATTCAAATGACAATGATATCAACTCCTTGAGTCATGGTTTTAAATCTTTAAATTGCAGAAAAATGCTATCTAAATTGCAGTTGCAATGTCGATGCAACTTCAAAACTCGTAACATTGCAGTTGCAATTGCTGCCGCATAACACAATTTAAATAATGTTTTGAGTATCTTTTTAGTGAAGCACTCATGAACTTGGTTGATAAGGTATTGACAATTATATCTTGAGTTTGAAACTCAAGCTACAATATTTCTGTTTATAAATTTTGTCATTGAAATATCCAAGATTAAGGGAAAAATCTTCCACACTCCTCAATATCACTTCATACGGAGAATGTGATCAATTTTGATACATAGTTAGTGTAAAACTTTTTACACTATCAACTAATTACAAAATATTCTTTGTATGATATTTAAGATAGAATATGATTAATTGATACTTTATATTGTTAGTGTATATTATTTTTACACCGAGAACTAAATGAAGTATATTATTTTTAAGAGAGTTTATTTTATTCCCTATTTTTCTTCAAAACTACAGTACTAATTGAAAGTTTACATCCAAACGGAGAAAAACTATTTTTTTTCTTCCTTCATATATATTATGAAGTATATGTGGAATTAGGAGAAGCAACACTCATTTTTTTTTATAGATGTGATAGTAAATACTACTAAAGATTCACACACAACTGCAATGTCTCAAGTTTTGACTTAAAAGATAATGTTTAACTTAACAATATCGACATTTCTAATTCAAAACATAATGTCAAGTTTACTAATATTAACATTTTGTCAGTGGAATTAAGATATATACACATTTATGATGGTTGTTATACGATAAATATGGATTTTAGTGCAATAATCAATGATGGAATAAGAACCAACCAACCAAGATTGTTTTATTTTTATTTGATGACTTATATTAAGTGGTTTAGGTAAACCAACATAATATATACTCCTATAATACAGTAGTAGGTCCTAACATGGGCCATAATATACTAATCACTTTTATTTATTACATCCAAATAAGTTATATGAACGTGAATTTAACATATTAAGTACGTGAATATAAGTTAAATTTACATAAATAACTATTTAAATGTAATTGAAAAATATAAAAATACAACTAGCAAAAATGTATAATATTTTATGAAATAAAGTTATCAAATAGTTATTTTCATATCCGTCGGTGGTCAAGTACTTGAAGTCTAACAAGGAATTTGAGTAAAAAAAAGTCCTACTATGAAATGGAGGAGAAACCTTGACGGTGCCATCCACCTTATAGGAAGATAATGTTTGTTTAATAGATTCAAGATTTGACTTAAACATAAATTCTTTGTCTATTAATATATTATCTATTTGTTATTAATAAAAAATTATTTATGACTAAAATCATGTTAATGTATCACCGTTGGGCATCTCGTCAATTAGATTTTTTTTTTTTTTTTTTTTTTTTTTTTATAGAAAATATGGCTTAATTTAAGATAATGAAGATTTTAAGTTTATTGTACATTTACAAAAGAATGTAAACCCGCAACTTATAAGTGAAATACCGATCTTTTTATCACTATACTAACTTAATTCTTTAATTTATTCTTTTTGGCTTTCTCAAAACAAAAACAAACTCTAATTTTAATACCTATTTAGTTTTTAATAGTACTAAAATTATATTAATCTATTTTTTTTACTAAAATGCTGAATTAAAAGTTTTTAATGATATTTCTTAGTTGAGTCAAAAAAATGTATTAGTGTAATGTGATTTTTTTTTTTTACTATTTCACATATTTCAAATATAATTTATAATTGTTATTTTTGTAATGTTTATTTTTAGCTTATAATATATTATTTGATATAATATATAGAGAAAAGGAGACACTCCCTCTCAATGTAAATTAATTATACACGGAACGTTGAATAAAAATTCATATTTTACCGTTATTTTAAATTTTGGCTACGAATTGAATTTTAATGACAATATCATAATTTTTTGGTTTAAATATATTTTTGGTCTTTGCAATTATAACATTTTTCTATTTTGATCTGTTTTTTTTGTTTGGTTTACATCCTGCAAATATAGTTTCATTTTAAAATAGTCCTTCCGTCAAATTTCTGTTACAAAAACGTTAATATGTTTTGGTTCTACCAAGTGTTTGTGAGAATGTGTAATAAGAGTCCTTCTTCTCATTCAACACAATAACAACAACAATTTAAAGTACCTTGCAATTATTTCCTCCCGTTGCTATTCTATTCTATTCCCCCTTCACTTCAAACTCTAATTCTTTCCTCTCAAAAAAAAAAATATATATATATATATATATATATATATATGCGATTCTCATGACTTTCCACCAAGTTTACCGTGTACATTTTCTTAACTTAATTCATTAAACAAAACAAACACGAAACACCCTTTCTTCCATCCTCCGCGACTAAAAAGGGCCAAAATTTCCCTTTTATTTCCCTTCTTTTTCATTCATTCCAAACCGCGTCCAAATCTCAAACAATGTAAGTTTTAAATTCTTTTCTCTTTTTTTTTCTTTACTGAACATTCTCACTAAGATGCTTCAATTCAATAATTTTGTTTCTTATTCATAGATTCGAATTTGAATTTGTAGGGGAGCTCTGAAATTGGATGGCATAGATGTGTCAAAAAAAATTTATATAGCAAAATTAATAGTGAAAGCCAGTATTCTAGTTTATGGGACTATTTTAATAAAATTATATATAAAAATAAAGTATAAATACTTTAAAAGATATCTATAAAATATTTTATAGATCTTATAAAAAATGAGCTATTTTTTTCATTAAAGATATATACTATACAATATTCAATTGGAGGAAATTAAACAATTGTAGAAATAAAAAATTTGGGATATATAGACATTAAATATTTATTATTCTTCATCTGAGAAAATTTAGAGAGTTATGTGCTACATTATTTGACTCTATTAGTCTAAAGATTAGGTGATAAAGATAGAATAATTGTCATCATATAATATTCCATAATTTATCTATTATATCACTGAAATTTAAGAGGTGTGTTGGCGTTAAAAATCTATTTCGGCGTATATCTGAAAAATGTATTGGATGACACATAACATACTCTGTAATGAAATAGAATGCCTAGGAAGTAGGAGTCATTAGTATTGTTTATTGTGTTGGTGATACCCTACATTGTGAGTATTGTTTATCACTATTGATTTTTCAGCGATGTAACGTCTAATTACTCGGGGTATAACAATTGAGGTAATAACGAAAATGTTTTCATGTTATATAAGAAAATAAGGTACTATAATAAATAATGAATTGTCCTAAAGAAATAATGTTATGAATTCTTTAAAATAAATCATTACAACTAATCCCAAAATAAAATACAATGTAGACACTATGTCTTCTTATTTTTGATCTACTAACCTAATTTAAGGAAATTAATCTTCTTAGGACTTCTCTACTCTCGACGTCCCCGATGGTCTCAGTATCTGAAAACAACACTTTAATGAGATACTAAATCCCAGTGAATAGTACACACAATTTTAAAACTAAGTATTGTTCTCAGCCGGCGCGGTAACCGAAATAATCGATCATGGCACCCGCATTCTTTTACAAATATTCTTTAGAAGTATACGTGATATAACTAAGATTTTTCTATAATAACCAACTACTTTCAATAATTAATAAATACTCATCCAATTAAATTAACGATAATTCAAATCTATAATAATCAAATAAATTCAATACACACATTTATTCTGCAGAAAATAAATAAATCAATTCAATGACGTCTCATCTTTATATGGAGATATATTACTTTCGCGAAGTGAGTAATATCTCATCATGTGGATCACCAGCTCATCTAGGGTGGCGTACAAGACCCATCTATGTAGAGTTTAACAATCATCTATATGTGGGGTACAAGACCCATCCGTGTAGAGTTTAAACTCATCTCACGTGGAGTTTAAAACTCATCTATATGGAGCACATAACTCATCTGGGTAAATAACTGTGGGATACAAGACCCATCCATATTGAGCATAAGCTCATCTCAAACACACAATTAAAATAATTCATTTTTTTAACGATTATCTTTATAAAATCATATTTATAATATAATATTTCATTTGAATATATAATAACACCAATCAATCAAGAACACATAATAAGACAATCTTTTAAGGAATACATATTCAAACAATCATAACAAAACGGTAATTCAACAAACAATGTAGTAAATAAATCAATTCATAATCTATTATTGTATTTCATAAAATCCTTATTTCAATAGAGTTAGGTTTTCGACAAAATATATTTTTATAAGACTTTAACATATTAGTATTATTATTAATAAGATTTTAAAATTTTAAAAATAATATAATTTATTGATTTTGTTTGTATAGTATTTTTTTCAAGTGAGTTTAATATTTGAGTAATTATTATATATAAGTTTATAAACACACATTTGAGAATACGTAGAATGATTTGGAGAACGTAATTGCAACTAATTCATATATTAAATTTTACCCATTGAATTATTATGTCAAAATTTTAGATATATTTTATTGAATGAATAAGATTTAAAATTGATAAAAAAATATATAAATGTTTGATGAACCGATTTATAAATTAATGTCTTATATCATATTTCATTCATTAAAAATTAGGAGAAAATAGAATAAAAAGAGTATTATGTAAAAAATATTTACGCATTAAAATTTAGTAATAAGTATAAAGTCAATAGTATATTAACCATTAATCATTTATGGTCTATATGATGCACTGAATAATCCGTTAAAATTAATATGTTAATCAATAATTTGTTAAAATTTACATATTTCTAATTACTACATTATTTTAATGAAATACTAATGGCTAAACATTCATGGTTCATCCATCTCTCAAATGTTCAGCCAAAAAATAAATCACTCTCTCAAATGTGTGGTTAGAATGCATAAAATCAAAAATAATAATTTTTTAAAATAAACTCATAGTGAAGATCATACAAACTAAGCCCATAAATTATATTTAGTATTGTAAATATTAAAAGTATTTTAATAAATATTAATATATGTAATTATCTACCGTAAAATCATAATAGCTATGTTTTTTTTTTACTCGTGTTGTCATGTAATTATAATTTTAAAATGGTTGAGCATGAAATTGATCTAAGTTGACAAATTCAAATGAAGACACAAAATGGAGAAAATAAAGGGAAAAGTATAATTAAAAATGACAAGACAAAATGAGTGTTATTTTAATTAGAGTAAAAATGGTTGCAACTAACATTTTAATTTAACTCAAGTTGCTCTCTTATTAGAAAAATATTATTAGAAAAAATGGATGAACAAATCTAAATTTATTGTTAAATATTGTTAGAAAAATATATATGATTTTATCATTTAACATTCATTTTATTATAACTCTGTCAAAGAAATGACAAATTTAAATTCCAATGTCTTGAGTATGAGATTTCTATACAACCAATGTCTTGGGTATGAAATTCCAATTGATCTAAGTTGACACATTCATATGAGGACACAAAATGGAGAATATAAAGTGAAAAGTATAATTAAAAACAAAAAAGACAAAATGAGTGTTATTTTAATTAGAGTAAAAATGGTTGCAACTAACATTTTAATTTAACTTTAGTTGCTCTCTTATTAGAAAAAGTGGAAGAACAAATCTAAATTTATTGTCAAAATATTGTTAGAAATATATATATATATATATATATATATATATATATATATATATATATATATGATTTTGTTATTTGGTATTCATTTTATTCTACCCCTGTCAAAGAAATGACAAATCTAAATTCCAATGTCTTGGGTATGAGATTTCTATACAACCTGACTTGAGAATTTTCACAAACAACTCGTGTATGTACGGTTGAGTAGAAGTAAAACAGATGTAGAAACTTCAAATAAGTAGTATTTTTAAAAAGTTTGACAATATAAAACATCTCTGTGAAAAAAACAACAAATAACTTTTTAATATAAATATTAAACATTATTCTTTTATCTATAAACGGAAAATAGTTATCTGTTGAAAACCTAATAATAATACTACTATGAAGCTGAATATGGACAATCATCTTTGTCTTTTGGGGGGCCACTATACTTTCATGTCGTAGATATGATCAAAATATGTATGCAAAAACAATACTTTAACTAACAAAATCAAGGTTTTGAGAAAAATGAGCAAATAGGTATAATATGTTACAAAATACCACTTACTCAAAAACTATTTGTACAAATTTTTTTTTTTTTTGCACTCTATCTATTTCTTTGAAAATAATTGGTCTGCAAAGAGATTTCCTTTTGAGTTGATAAAACGGAGTTGTGAAAACTCATACGTATGCGGAATGTTTTCTCGTGGCAGTGGCGGACCTCTGATCCAAAAGTTAATTGTATAAGTTGTGTGAAAATGGTTACAAGAAAAAAAAAATAATTTATCATTTAAATAGTTACAAATTCAGAATTGGAGTAGACACAATAGTGCAATGCAATAATAAGAGTTATTAAACAAAATTTAACGACAAAGTAAATATTGGAGTTTCAATTTTGTTTTTAATAACACACTAATTGTAGAGAGCACCCACAGATTGTTTGAAGGAGTAGAATAACATAGATATGTCAAAAAAACTTACATAGCAAAATTAATAGTGAGATGTCAGCATCCTATTTTGTAGGACTATTTTAATAAAATAGTTATACATTCTAACCACACATGGCACATGAATAGTTATACATAATATTGATTGTACTTTAATTTGTAAATCATGACACACTAATAGTTATACATAATATTAGATGTTAAATAGTAATAATAATAGTAAAATGTGTGTTAAAGCAAATTGAAAGTGAAATAATAAAGAGGATGGAAGAGGGAGGACATTTTAAATGTGCCACTTGAAATTTTTGTTGAGGTGACAATATTTGAATGAAACGACACAATATTGGATGATGCGTCACAATGGTACGTAGGAGTCTATTTTAATATATTATAATAGATTAGATAACAAATATAATAGCTTTGTTATTATCTATTTCACATAAACCTTTAACAAACAAAACAAATTTCCTATTATTACCTTATAAATCTATAACAAACAACTCAACTTACTACTATTACCTTATTTTAAGCAAATTGGTTATTGATAACAATTGAAGTAGTAGTAGTAATAATAATAATAATAATAATAATAATAATAATAATAATAATAATAATAATAATAATAATAATAATAATAATAATAATAATAATAATAATAATAATAATAATAATAATAATAATAATAATAATAATATATTCATAATAATCTATAAATTAGAATATTTTAAAATTTGAAATTCTAATTATTTTTAGTCCTTTGACTTTGGATGTTACGTTTTCTCCTCTCCTTAAAGAAATTTCGTCCCCGAAATTTATGTCAAGCTGAATAAAACCAAAGCGACCCCACTGGTGCAAATATAAAGTAGCTTATGTACTTGCATCAACGAGATTTGGATACTTCCGTATGACTTCTTCCCTTGATTATGAAGTAGCTTTCTCTGGCGTATAGGTCTTAGCTTAAAGATTAAATTATCTTTCAATTGGACTGACTTAGAAGCTATCACATGTAAATTATTCGACACATCTGCTCGGAGTTGACAAACATGAAAAAATTCATGAATGTTAGATAAATGTGAAGGAAGAGCTAATTGATAAGCAACTGAACCGACTCTTTTTAGAATTTGGAAAGGACCCATTAAACGGGAGTTTAACTTTTTGACTTTCATTGACCTCCCACCCCAGTCTCAAGAACACACGTGCCCCTTCTTGAAAATCCAATGATTTTCTTCTCTTGTCAGCATAATTCTTTTGCCTACTTTGTGTTGTACGCATCCTTTCCCTAATCAATTGAATTCTAATAGTGTTCTCTTGCACTAAATCAGGTCCTAATAAAGACTTCTCACCAACTTCACACCAACACTAAAGAGATCTACACTTTCTTCCATAAAGAGCCTCATATGGTGCCATACCTATGCTAGAGTGATAACTGTTGTTATAAGAAATTTCTGATAGAGGTAAATACTTATTCCAACTCCCATCTTCATCTAGTCCTCTCTGATCGACCATCTGACTATGGATGGTAAGTTGTGCTAAAACTCAGTCTAGTACCAAAAGCTCTCTAAAAAGCTTTCCAAAATCTAGAGGTAAATCGTGGATTCCTATCTGATACTGGGTATACTGTGTAACTTTACTATCTCCCTAATGTAGAGCTCAGCTAGTCTATCTAAACTATAAATTGCTTTAATTGGTATGAAATGAGCTGATTTTGTCAATCGGTCAACTATCACCCAAATGGCATCAAAACCCATACGCGTCTTAGGAAAACCCATCATAAATCCATTGATATCCTCTCCCATTTCCACTCAGGAATTTTTAAAGGTTGCAACAATCCTGAAGGATTTGAGTGTTCAATCTTAACCTTCTGACACACTAGACACTTAGACATAAAGCTAGCTACATCCTTTTTCATTCCTGGCCACCAGTACATTTTTCTCAAATCCTGATACATTGTAGTTATTCTTGGGTGTATCGTGAACTTACTGTTATGAGCTTCCTCTAAAATCTTATCCCTAAGACTCCTCACCTTAGGAACAATGATCTTATCCTTAAACAATACTAAACCATCACTAGATAATGTATAATCCTCCTTGTCCACAAGAGTTGTTCTGTTTTTATTATCCTTGTCAAGTTACTACTGATTTCTAGCCTATTCTGATTCAAGCTTAAAGCATTAAGGGACACATCCAAATTCATATATCTAAACCCCTCTAATAGGCTTGTCTCTTGTACCATCATACAAGCCACATGTAAAGATTTTCTACTTAGAGAATCAACCACTACATTAGCTTTCCCATGGTGATATTTCAACTCAAAATCGTAGTCCTTAAGTGTAAGAACCGCATTTTTCTCTATTAGTGTCAGTTTCGAGGACGAAATTATTTTAGGTGGATATAATGTAAGACCCTCATTTTTCACTATTATTAGTAGTGTGTGAAATATATTTTTTATTTTCTCAATAATTTATAATGTGGTTGTTATTATTTTATTTTTATTCAATTATTATTTTTGAAAAGTATACGTGTGTATGACATGATTTATTTAATTTGACTGGATATTTTGGTAAGTATTTGAAAGAAATATTTATAAGAATACTTACAGTAATGACACGATTTAACTATTTTTAGAAAAGAAAAATAATAAAGATATTTTAGATTAGTCAATTGCCCAAACGTTAGTCAGTGAGAAGAGCCATATAAATCTCTAGTTGGTTATTAGGTTAGGTTAACAAGAAGAAGAAGAAAAAAAAAGACTTAGGTGAAGAAAAGGAAAGAAAACAGAAACGGCTGTGATAGAAAAAAAAATAGAAAAATCTATTTTGGCGGTCAACGGTTGTGTAAGGAACTTGCTCCGACTCCGTTCAAATTTTAGTATGTCATCTCTACCTTTGAACTTGACTTATTAATATAATTTATTAATATTTTTAATTTCTTTCTCTGATTTTGAAACGATGATTTTTGATACAAAATTTATGTTTGTAAATTAAAAAATTGATTTTTATGGTAAAGTTGTTACTGATCAAAAGTTGATTTTTAGTAAATAGTTTTATGATAATGGATGATTTTGAAAACGGTGTTTGATATTATTATTATTATTATTATTATTATTATTATTATTATTATTGTGTAAGAAATCTTTTTTAGTTTTAAAAGCCAAATTGTGATATGCAATTTATTTTCTTAGAAGTGTTCTTGATTTTCTTATGATATTGATATAGAAACCTATTTTGATTAGAAAAAATGTTTATCTATGTCGAAAATTAATTTTCATCCGGTTGAAGTCGTTATAAAGACTAGATCTTGTTTTAATCAATAGAAATCGTTATTGGCTACAAACTCAATTTTTATTTGGTTAAAATTTTATGTTGTGATAGTTTTAGTGTTGAAGAAATTCTTAAAAACCTTATTGGTGGTAATTATAATAATTTTTCTATAAACATTATGAAAGTTGTTGTTATAGTTATTTCTTTTATAATGTTAAAGTTATGATTTTTATGAGACAATTGTGTGGTGTTGTGTTGATTTATAAAATAAAAATAATTTTATGATAGAGTTATTAATTTTTTTTGTAATAATTAAAATGGATTTTGTGTTGAAGCGTCGTTAAATTTTATTGTTAAATTTTAGAAGTGGACTATGGAAGTCTTAGGGATTCTTGATGTTTGTTATATTAAAATTTTGGTCCAAAAGAAATATTTAAAAAATGACATTTTTCCTTTATTTTATTGGATTTGCAATGTGCCAAATATAGACTCAAAATCTCTTTTTATTGTTACTTGTTTGTGTGCTTGCTAATTTGAGAGAATTGATATTTTTTAAAAATATAAAGAAATGGTGTGTCTTAAAACCTTAAGCTAACACCAAACCTTGAATATGAATTAAGGATAAGATGAGACTTGACACTAAGTGAGTAGTAAATTAATTTGTGAAGGTGTAACGTTTTGGAGCAAATACCGCTACGTAGGAACCTTAATAACGACACTCAGAACGGTAAGGGCATCACTCCATTCGCTTTCCTACTTGAACTATATGTGATATAAATACACTATGATGTTATGTATTGGTTCTGTTTGTGTGTTATGTTCAAAATATGTGTGTTATTTGAATTACATGTTTATGAATGATATTATGAGATTAAGTAATTTGCGTATTTTGATTGGTAACGGGTGGTTATTCAAGGTGATGACTTTGTGTCTAAACTAGGTTGGTCTAGGACTAAGTTGAATGATTTTGGACACTCTGGTTGAGTGGTCTATTTTGTTACTAGCTAAGGTGATGACATTCATACATGCATTGGTGGCCTGAACCTAGTCACGAGTACGTGACGACAGTTCATTGCAAATGCATCTTGATTCAGAAAAATACTCAACGGTGGGGTACTGAACACGAAACTCTGAAGAGCATTTGTTCAATGGTGGAACATTGTCAAATGGTGGGACTCTTTGCTCTACGGGGTGTTGATATTCCAGAATCATGCATTGACATATAGTCTAACAAATAAGATTTGTGCTTTTTGGTTGATTTGTATCTTTGGTGCGTTGTGATTTTAATTGTTAAATGAAGTATATGATTTAATTATATTTTTCTATAATAACTATATATGCATGTTTATTTTATCTTGTTTGTTATTTGGAGATGACCCTTACATTTGATGGGACGTCACATATAGTGTTACTTGAGCAAATAATTCCGTAGCCAACCTAGTAGAGGAAATGCGAGGAAACACAATAGCATGCAGTTGGAGGTTCCGAGATACTTTTGTAATGGTGTTAGACTTGTTGGGAGAGTTTTCCACACGCGTCCAAAGTTATGACCAACTAGGATTTCTTTTTGTGTAGTAAAATGTAAGACCCATTATCATTTGTCTAGAATATGATAATTTGACCGATACACCTTAATAAAACAGAGGTAACTAATAATGAATAATAGATTAGAATCACCATCATAACTGAAAACTACATTCATATATATAGTTTACAACTTGTTTAATAGATTCATAAAATATTACATCTTGAAAACAAAACTGATTACATCATAAAACAAAATATCAAATTCTAATTCCACGAGTTTGGAACTCATCTTCTGATGCTAAATTCATGTCTCATGTTCCTCCAGCTGCTAAATAAAAATAATAATTGGGGTGAGATAAAAATATCTCAGTGAGCTCTGAAAAAAAAATAAAGGGGAAAACAGTCTCAGAGGGTTTCTTTCATAAAAGTGTATAAAATAAGAAAAATAATTATACATCTCAAGATAAAACTCTCAATTTTAAATTTTTATAAAACTTATACAAATATTATTATTATTATTATTATTATTATTATTATTATTATTATTATTATTGTTATTATATTATTATTATTATTATTATATATATATTATTCTGAAAAACATATGCACGACCTCAAATCTTTTCCTTTGGAATAAGGAAAAGTCGCCCAATATCTTAATGTGGGTCACCAAAATAATTGAGTCTGGTAAAGATGGTCTGGCCAAATCCCAATCAGCGTACTGATTGTTCTCCTTTACTTGTTATTCTCTCCTTTACTTGTTATTCCATGCCTGTCTGGAATAACCTAAATTCCCACCGTGAATAAGGCCATGCATGATCTGATTAATGATATTGCACAAAACTTGAGATGTTTTTTTTTATAAAATGCCTTTATTATGCCATATATAAAATGCGTCATTCATCTACAACAGTTATAAATAACTTAGGCGATATACTAAACCCATAATAATTTAATCCTAAGTCCTTAATTCAAAACGGAAATCATAGTCAAAAAAATAGAAACAACATTGGAGTCATGAAAATAGTAACAACATCAAAGTCATGAAAATGGTAAAAATATCAAAGTCATGAAATTAATAACAACAAAAAAGTCATGAATAATCATTTAGATGTAGCTTTAAAATACCTATATGAAAAAATTCCGTTTCATCACACTCATTCTCCTAATCCATAATAACCCAAAACAGTGTTTTTCATAGAATTTCAGCGTCCAAAATCCTCATACTAGAAGAAATTAATGTAACATAACACAATTTCACATACGCATTAGAGGCACCAGCAACAACATCATAGGCAACAGCAGTAACGAGCAAAAATCACGCTCGACAAGCATACTCACCTTAAATCTAGTTATACACATCTAATTAAATTTTTCCTAACATATAATTCATTCACAAACATCATAACCATAAACAGCGTGCACTTTCTAAATTACTAAAATTTTCAATGAAATCCCTATGGCTAGATTTCCATTTTTCTCGTTATGTTAGTTGTTTTCTTCCATTCCTCTTTTTCCCAAACAACTTCAGAAAATTAAATCCCTAATCATAAAAAAAAAACTTTAATAAAAAGAACTCACAGTTTGTTATAAGGGAGAAGACGATATTCTGATTAAATTGGTTTTTGAGCTCCCCTTTTTCTTGAATTGCAACTTTGACTCAAATTTGGGTTATTAACTCTTGCTTCATTGATTGTGTCAGATCAGGAAAAATTTAGACATGCAAGGTTTAAAAATGGTTTTAAAGAGCTTTATCAAGCTTTTGTGTTTAAATGATTTGAAAAATTAAGGAAAAAGAGAAGGTTGAAGATTGGGAGGATGAATGAGTTGCCTCACGGTAACGAGAAGAAGAAGAAAGGAAGGTGTTTTTTCTGAAGAAAAAAAAAATGATATTTAAGGCTGTATAATGGAAATTATATCATTGCCCTTCATTCGTCCAAATATTATAATAGGGTCATTTTCTTAATTAAACAAATTTTAAACAAATTATTTTATTTTAAAAAAAATTAACAGTTTTAATAATTAACTTCTAGACTTAACAAAATAGATAAGTTGTTACATCCTCCACCGCTTAATAAAAATTTTACCCTCAAAATTCAGATGATTACCTATTGGAAAAGGTAAGGATACTCCCTTTGCATGTCTATCTCTGCTTCCCATGTTGCTTCTTCTACATAAGATCCTTCCCAAACAACCTTCACTAGGGGAATTTCTTTGTTTCTCAATGCTTTTACACTTCTATCTATAATTTGGACTGACATTGAGTCATAAGTAAGGTTTGACTTGAGTTGGACAGACTCGTGACTCAAAATTTGATGAGGGTTAGGAATGTATTTCTTTAATTGGGAGACGTGAAAAACATTGTGTAGATTGGATAAATTGAGTGGCAAAGCTATTATGTATGCAGAGGGACCTATTCTCTGCAATATTTGAAAGGGTCCAACAAAACGAGGGTTTAGCTTCTTGACCTTTAGCATTCTTCCAATGCCAATAGTAGGAGTAACTCTCAAAAACACATGATCGCCCTCCTCAAACTCGAAAGGCCTTCTCCTGATATCAGCATAGCTCTTTTTCTTGCTTTGGGCTATCTTTAGTTTATCCTTAATGACCTTAATCTTTTCAGTGGTCTCTTGGATAACTTCAGAACCTAAGATCCCCTTATCCCCTACTTCTTACCAACATAACGGTGTCCTACATTTTCTTCCATATAAAGCCTCATAAGGTGCCATGCCAATGCTGGCATGGTAACTGTTGTTGTAGGAAAATTCTACCAGGGGCAAATGTGTATCCCAGTTTCCTCCTTCCTCTAAAATGCAGGCTCCCAGCATATCCTCCAGAGTCTGAATGGTTCTTTCAGTTTGGCCATCAGTCTAGGGATGGTAGGCAGTACTAAGGTGTAGTCTAGTTCCTAGAGAATTTTGAAAGGCCTTCCAAATCATGGAGGTAACCTTAAGGTCCCTATCTGATATGATACTAAGAGGCACCCCATGCAACCTCACTATTTCCTTAATGAATAACTTGACTAGTTTAAGGGTGTTGTAGTTTGACTTTACTAATAAGAAATGGGCTGACTTAGTTAATTTGTCCACAATCACCCAAATGGAATCATACCCAGTGTGGGTATGTGGCAAACCTACAACAAAATTCATGGAAATTGAGTCCTATTTCCATTTAGGTATTTCCAGAGGCTATAGCAATCTTGCTGGCCTCTGATGTTCTATTTTCACCTTTTGGCAAATCAGGCATTGACCCACAAAAGTAGCCACATCAACCTTCATACTTGGCCACCAATAATTTTTCTTAAGGTCTTGGTAAATCCAGGATGGACAGTCAGGTTACTTTTGTGAGCTTCCTCTAGTATTAGTCTCTTTAATTCTGAATCCTTAGGTACCCAAATTCTGCCCTGAAATAAGATTGTTCCATCTCTTGCCCTTGTAAATCTTTCTTGGTCCATTCTAAGTTGTAACTCCTCATCCATCCCTTAAGATTGCCTAATTTGGTCTCTAAGGCTACTAGTTATTTCTAGTTTATTTAAAAGAATTCCCCCTTGGAGGATTGTCATATTTAGGTTCAAGTCTCTAAGGTTTTCTAGCAGTGCAAGTTCTTGGATCATTAGATGAGACATATGTAGGGATTTTCTGCTCAATGCATCAGCCACTACATTGGCCTTGCCTGGGTGGTATTTCAGTTCAAATTCATAATCTTTCAAAGACTCCACCCACCTTCTCTGCCTCATGTTAAGTTCCCTCTGGTCAAATAGATACTTTAGGCTCTTGTGATCATTGAAAACATCAAATTGTCCTCCATACAGATGATGCCTCCATATCTTCAAGGCAAACACTATGGCAGCCAATTCTAGGTCATGAGTGGGATAGTTCCCCTCATGAGGCTTTAGTTGTCTTGAAGCATAAGTCACTACTTGGTTGTTTTGCATCAATACACAACCTAAACCTTTTAGGGATGCATCACAATACACTTCAAATCTTAAGGTTGGATCTGGTATGTGTAACATCCTCTAAAATTATTAATTAAAATAATTTGGATCTATAAATATATATTTTCCAATATTAAATTAGGTGTGGTAATTATTCACCTTGTTCGACTTATTGTGGTAAAGTTGTTAGTAAGAATTATTTAGTAGATGTATTTTTTATCTCTAAGGCAAGAAGAATTTGGGCTAAGGGTTGTGGCTTGGTGTCACACAATCCATCTGTATGAGTAGAAAGTTGGGCTGGGAGTCTGTGCCTTGTTTTTGATGAAGGTTAACTAATAATAATAATAATAATAATAATAATAATAATAATAATAATAATAATAATAATAATAATAATAATAATAATAATAATAATAATAATATTTTTCTCTTCTATTCCTTATTCAGGCCCAACACTATCTACCCAATAATATTCACTTTAAATAGAAAGGAATACTAAAACCCTAGCCACAATCACAAACCCTATTTCACAAACCCTTTACAAACAAGATTCTATAAAGAATATCAAAATTCTCCTCCTTCGTGCATCAAAGCTTGAAATTTCTTTTTCCTTGTGAACAACTTTGTGAGGCTTAGAGATTTGTACTAGGAAGAAAAGCGGCCAAGGTAAGGGCTTTTCCCCACACAAGTTATAGTTAGACCGTTGGTTGGATGGCATGAAATTAATAATTGTGATTGCTTGCTTTTTGAAAGGGATAATATGTAGACTAATAATTAAAATAATGAAACTCCAATCCTTTGTGTTAATTTTATTAGATAATATATGATTTTTAGGGAGTAAAGTATGAATTTTGATGTTATATGTGATGAAGTTTTGATTTTTATGGCGAATATGAAGTAAAGTATGAATTTTATGTTATATGTAATAAAGTTTTAATTTTTATAATGAATATGAAAGAAGAGTTGAATTTGTATGTTATATGTGACAAAATTTTATGATGATGTATGAGTTGGAGTTGAATCTTGTTGTTATATATGTTAACGTGTTAATCTTTATGGTGTGTATGATACCAAGTCTTGATTTTTGTGTGTATGTGGTGAAAGTTATGATTTTCATGATTATTTGTTATGGATATGTGATCTTAGTGATATGTGAATAAGATGATGATTTTGAAAAGTGATTTGAATGCTTATGACATGATTCTTAGTGGGCTGTGTGGAAATATATCTCTTTGATAATATATCATCATATCATGTCATGGCATATGCATCTTCGTGGAAGTTGCCTTAGTGGCAGGTTTTTCCCCATTGGTATGGGTGATCTGTGTGGAAGTTGCCTTAGTGGCAGGTTTTCCCCATTGGTATTGGTATGGGTGATTTTTCTGTGTGGAAGTTGCCTTAGTGACAGGTTTATATCTGGATCATATAGTTTTAGGAGCATGCATCATGTATATATTTTTGTTATGCAATTTATTGGTTTGTGTATTTTTTATTTTAAATTGGAAGTTTTTACTTTTATATATTTTGTGTTATTCTTCTATATGTTTAACTTTGGTTTGATGGATAAAACTGACCCTTACAAGAACATTTTAGGTACTAATGAGTTCGAGGAGATTCAAGAGTAGTTGATGAGTATTAATGTGCGACGAACGGGGGATAAAAATGGGTTTTCAATACAATTTTGTAATGATAGGATTGTCGCGATACTTCTAAGTTTATTTTTAATCTTTTGTCACCAACTTTTAAAATGCACTAGGATTCTAGAAATACGGAAGTGGGTTCCCTTCCGTTAGGAATTATTGTTTTTCTTGTTATAGCCTTGAATAAACATTTTCTTAATAAAATTAAATAAATGTGGTTGTTACTAATTATTTGCATGAATAAATGTTAGGTAGTTAGATAAAAAAAAAAAATTGTCGTAAATCTTTCTAATCAATATATTTTTAAGTAACGCTTTGAATCAAAAAATCCGGGGCGTTACAGTATGGCTAGCACAGGAGCAGTGGTTAACTTGGTCTTAAGAGTCTAAAAACTCTTTTCACATTTTTGATCCCACACAAAGGAGTGTCCTTCCTAATCAGTCTGGTCAAAGGCAGGGCAATTTGGGAGAATTTCCTAATGAATCTCCTATAATACCCCGCTAGTCCTAAGAAACTCCTAACCTCTGTCACATTCCTAGGATGTTCCCATTTCAGCATTGCCTCTACTTTGGAGGGATCCACTGCCACTCCTTTCTTATTGATCACATGGCCTAGAAATTTTACTTCTGACATCCAAAACTCACATTTTCTTGGTTTGGCATAAAGTTTTATGTCCCTAAGTACTTGCAACATTATTTGGAGATGACTTGCATGTTCTTCTGGGGTCTTAGAGTATATTAGTATGTCATCTATAAATACTATCACAAACTTATCTAAGTATAGCCTAAAAATTCTATTCATATAATCCATGAACACAACTGGGGCATTGGTTACACCAAAAGGCATAACCAAAAATTCATAGTGCCCATACCTAGTTCTAAAGGTTGTTTTTGGTACATCTTCTGATTTTATTATGATTTGGTGGTACCCTGATTTTATTTGGATAACACAATAACTCCCCCTAATTGGTCTAAAAGGTCATCAATTCTAGACAGAGGGTACTTATTCTTGATGGTCACTTTATTTAATTTTCTATATTCTATGCATAACCTCATACTATCATCCTTATTCTTTACCAAGAGCACAGGGGCTCCCCAAGGAGACACACTTGGTCTGATAAACTGCTTGGTTATCAGGTCCTCTAATTGGTTTTTCAACTCACTCAATTCTAATGGAGACATCCTGTAAGGGGCAATGGAGATTGGTCTAGTTCCAGGAACAAAGTCTATTGAGAACTCTATTTATCTTTCAGGAGGCAATGATGTCACATCCTCTGGAAAGACATCCTCAAACTCACTGATTACAGGAATATTGGACAAGTCCATTTCAAACCTTGAGTTAAAGGATAGTAATAATAGTACGCATTGAATCCCACTGGTTAGACACTGGAAGAGTAGAGAACTGTTGGTCAAGGAAGGGTATTTGGTTTCCTCTGGTTGGGGAATTCCTGGAGGAATTATGACTTTCCTAGGATGTCTCCATTAGAATTGAGTGAGTTGAAAAACGAATTAGAGGACTTGATAACCAAGCAGTTTATCAGACCAAGTGTGTCTCCTTGGGGAGCCCCTGTGCTCTTGGTAAAGAATAAGGATGATAGTATAAGGTTATGCATAGAATATAGAAAATTAAATAAAGTGACCATCAAGAATAAGTACCCTCTGTCCAGAATTGATGACCTTTTAGACCAATTAGGGGGAGTTATTGTGTTATCCAAATAAAATCAGGGTACCACCAAATCATAATAAAATCAGAAGATGTACCAAAAACAACCTTTAGAACTAGGTATGGGCACTATGAATTTTTGGTTATGCCTTTTGGTGTAACCAATGCCCCAGTTGTGTTCATGGATTATATGAATAGAATTTTTAGGCCATACTTAGATAAGTTTGTGATAGTATTTATAGATGACATACTAATATACTCTAAGACCCCATAAGAACATGCAAGTCATCTCCAAATAATGTTGCAAGTACTTAGGGACATAAAACTTTATGCCAAACCAAGAAAATGTGAGTTTTGGATGTCAGAAGTAAAATTTCTAGGCCATGTGATCAATAAGAAAGGAGTGGCAGTGGATGTTCAAGCCCTTAAGGCGCAAACAGACTAGGTTTATTAGAAAAACTCTATCATACAGGGTGATTGGACACTGGTGACATACTAAGGAGGTCTCTATTGAATTCTTAGATGCAGTGCTTACAACTAAGGGATAAGGCATTTCAAGTACAGGGAGATTATGTTGCAAAACAAAATCAGAAGAGATGAAAGAATGGGATGCACCAGTGTCAAACATGACAATTAAAGGGATTTCATTTATGAATCCAGTGCCATTTATTAGATTATGATTCATACATTTCTTTGCACTGAGAGAAAATACCCTTCCAGTGTTAGGCTTGTTTGGGTTGGACTCTGCTTGTTTTTGGCGTACTGGACAAAAGGGAGCCATATGACCAGGTTGTTTGCAGGAGTAGTAGACTTGCTTTCCAACCAAGCACTCTCCCCCATGATCTCTGCCACACTTAGGACACTTCTTTGCTCTTGGAGAACTGGAGGTCTGTACTTTTTGTCCCTTCGCTTGGGGAGTCTTTACCTTCAATTGCTAGCCAAATTTTCCAGACTCTTTCTTTTGTTGCCACTTAGCATGCCTCTCCTCTTGTACATTCTTTAAATTGTCTTCAACAATGTACCTCTTGTGTACAAGAGTAGAATAGTTAGTAAGCTCCATATGGCCTATGTTCCCTCTGATTTTAGGCCTCAATCCTCATTCAAACTGGTTTATCTTCCATTCTTCTGTGGGTGCATACTGGGCATGTGGGTAAAATCTGGCCAATTCTTCAGACTTAGCAACATACTCTACAACAGGCATGTCTCCTTGTTGCAGGTGTACAAACTCCAACTCCTTTTGTCTTATGGCCTTTTTTGGATAATACTTGTCTAAAAAGGCCACCTCAAAGTGTTCCCAATTCATATGGGTTCCTTGAGTCTTAAGATAAGTCTTAAGAAACTTCATCCACCTTCTTTGTCTCATATTTAATTCCTTTTGATCAAACAAACACTTAAGGCTCTTATGATCACTAAAAACTTCAAATTTCGCTCCATACAAGTAATGCCTCCAAATCTTAAGAACAAAAACTACAACTACTAATTCAAGATCATGGGTTGGATAATTCGCCTCGTGTTACCTAAGTTGTCTAGATGCATAAGCTATCACTTTTCCTTCTTGCATTAAAACACATCCTAAACAATTTTCAGAAGCGTCACAATAAACCACATAATTCATGGATGGATCTAGTATAACTAAAACAGGTGTTGAAATTAATCTTCTCTTAAGCTCTTGGAAATTATCCTCGCATTCTTGGTCCCACACAAAAGTTTTCCCTTTTCTAGTCAACTTGGTGAGAGGTTAGACTAGACTAGAAAACCTCTCTATAAATTTTCTATAGTAACCCGCCAATCCTAGGAAACTCCTTACTTCAGTCATTGATTTAGGTTGGGGCTAACTTAATATTGCATCTACCTTACTATAGTCAATTGTTACTCCTTTACTAGAGATGGTATGTCCTAAAACCTCACATCATCAAGGTAGAACTCACATTTATCAGGTTTTGCATACAATTTATAATCTCTCAAAACTTGCAATACTATCTTCACGCGTTTCTCATGCTCACCCAAGCTCTTGGAGTAGATTAGAATATCATCTATGAACACCACCACAAACTTATCTAAGAAGGTCTAAAAATTCGATTAATATAATCCATAAAAATAGCAGGGGCATTGGTAACTCCATAAGGCATCACTACATAATCATAGTGTTTATATCTTGTCCTAAAAGTTGTCTTAGGAATATCTTCACTTTTGACCCTAATTTGATGGTACCCAAACCTCAAATCTATGTTAGAAAATATTCAAGTTCCCCTCAACTGATCTAAGAGCTCATCTATCCTAGGCAAAGAATATTTATTCTTAATGGTAACTTGATTCAGTTTTCTATAGTCTACACACAATCTCATACTCCCATCTTTCTTCTTCTTCATTAAAAGTATTGAAGCTCCCCAAGGTAACACACTAAACCTAATGAATCATGTTCCTAATAAATAATCCAATTGTTTCTTGAGTTCATCCAACTCTAGTGCTGACATCCTATAAGGTACTATTGACACTGGACCACACCCTGGCGCTAAATCAATTGAAAATTATAATTCTCCATTCAGGGGTAAGCTAGAGACATCTTTAGGAAATCCATAAGGAAACTCACAAACTACATGCATCATCAAAGTTAAATTATCCTCAACCTCTACCTTTGGAGCAAATACGAGAATGTATCCTTGACCTTGCTCAACTAAATACTTATGGCAAGCTAAAGCAGACACGAATCATTCAAACAAAGATTAATCAATAGTCATAAGTTGGGATTGTCCCCCACTCGTGCAACATCTAGCAAAATGCCCAACCTTTCAACATTTAAGACATGTAATTTATGTTGTAGGACACGATTGATCTCCATGATCGAATCCACACTTTTCACATCTTTTTCTCTTACAAGTTGAAGCTTGTCTTTACTTGTCCTTTGAAATTGTGGGTAAAGGTGTAGATTCTTATGAAATTTATTGTCCTTACTGTAGAATTTCTTTCCACTAGAGATAAACTTCTCTTTCGGTTTCTCAACTTCTAGCGCTTGCATCTTTTTCTCAACCACCCTAGACTTGTTTACCAAGGTGGGGTAGTCACAGATCCTTAGAATTCCAATTAAAACTTTGTAGTTCAGGCTTAAGTTGTTACTCAAATTTGATCGCCTTCCACTCGTCTTGAGGATTGCCCCTAAGATAGCAAGAGTATCTTGATATAACTTCAAAATTTGGCGTCATACTCTACAACTGTCATATATCCATGAAGAATATGAAGAACTTTGTTTCCTTCTAAATACGAAGAATGTGGGGAATATACTTTTCTAGAAATAACTTTTTACCCGTTATAAATATGCACACCACCAATCAAACACTGGGTTGGCCAGGCCCACTATCCAATATAATAGCATACAAAGTTTATGACTATAACGAGCAATTCTATAAGCCCATGTTTCGATTTTTTATTTTTTAAATAATTATAAAAATAAAGTAAACCAACACCACAACACGATCTAGGTTCAACCTGGCTCTGATACCAAAATGTAACGCTTAATTACGTGGGTATAACAATTAAGGTAATAGCGAAAATGTTTTCATGTTATATAAGAAAAATAAGATACTATAATAAATAATGAATTGTCCGAAAGAAATAATATTATGAATTCTTTAAAATAAATCATTACAACTAAAATCTTTAATAATCAAAACATTCAAAACTGGACATTTAATAACTAATCCCAAAATAAAATACAATGTAGACACTATGTCTTCTTATTCTTGATCTACTAACCTAATTTAAGAAAATTATTTTTCTTACACTTCTCAACTGTCGACGTCCCCGATGGTCTCAATATCTAAAAACAATACTTTAATGAGATACTAAATCCCAGTGAATAGTACACACAATTTTAAAACTAAGTATTGCTCTCAGTAGGCACGAAAACCGAAAAAACAATTACTTCCAATAATTAATAAAAACTCATCCAATTAAATTAACGATAATTCACATCGATAATAATCAAATAAATCCAATACACACATTTATTCTGTAGAAAATAAATAAATCAATTCAATGATGTCTCATCGTTATATGGAGATATACTACTTCCGCGAAGTGAGTATATCTCATCATGTGGAGCAACAACTTATCTAGTGTGGGATACAAGACCCATCCGTGTGGAGTTTAAATTCATCTCATGTGGAGTTTAAAACTCATTTATATGAAGCACATAGCTCATCTGGGTAAATAACTGTGGGGTACAAGACCCATTCATATGGAGTATAAGCTCATCTCAAACACACACAATAAAAATAATACATTTTTTTAATGATCATCTTTATAAAATCATATTTACAATATAACATTTCATTTGAATATATAATAACAACAATGATTCAAGAATACATGATAAAACAATCTTTTAAAGAATACATATTCAAACAATCATAACAAAATGGTAATTCAACAAACAATATAGTAAATAAATCAACTCATAATCTATTATTGTATTTCATAAAATCCCTATTTCAATAGAGTTAGGTTTTCGACAAAATATATTTTTATAAGAAAATACCATTCAAAATATCTAACTCTTTTTTCATCCCAAATTCCCAAAATAACTGTATCGTGAAAGTTTAAAGGGTGTGATTACTCACCTCTTAAAGTGTTCTTTGATAAAAAAAAGTTCCGTGTATGTTAATCGCTATTAACCACTATTGCAACCGCAACCGTACTTTTGCTCCTTTTTATTTTGGTATAGTTCTCTATATTGAGTTTTTAATTCAGTATTTTTCTTCTTTGTATTTATTTATATTTAAATATTTATAAGATAATTTGACTAGGTATCCTATATTTGTTCCACTAAACTTTTGGCTATTACTAATAAAACGAGTACATATTGAATTCATTTATGATCAACTGTTTGTTTGTTTTTGTTTGACTCCTTAATGATAGGTAACTAGAATATGACACGTGCATTGCGCAGGATATATAGACTTTAACATATTAGTATTATTATGGTTTTGTTCTACGATTCTTTTACATCTCTGCTGTTGACTACCACCTTCTTTTGACAGGATCATAGAGCTTGTATGCACCAGTTCGATGGTATCCCATTAGTATCATGACTTCACTTTTGTCTTGAAGTTTCCTTCTCCTTTGGTCTGGCACATGCTTGAAACATAGAGCACCAAATTTTCTCAAGTGGCCTACTGTTGGTTTCCTTCCACTCCAGATCTCATCTAGTACTTTCTCTAGCAGCATTTTTGTTGGACATTTATTTAGAATGTAGGCAGCAGTTGATGCAACCTCTCCCCAGAATTTGTGTGGCAATCCTTTCTCCTTTAATATACTTCTAGTCATGTCTAAAATGGTTCTAGTTCTTCTTTCATCCAAGCCATTGTATTGAGGTGTGTAAGGAGCAGTTACCTCGTGTTCAATTCCATTTTTGACACAAAATTCCTTGGATTCATGTGATGTATACTCACCTCCTCCATTTATCCTTAGCACCTTGACAACTTCTCCACTTTTATCTTGAAGTTCTTGATTATCTCCAATGCTTCATCTTTGGTTTTTATCAAATAAATCCATAACATTAACAAAGGTTATGAAATACTTGTTACCTCCTAATGATGGTACCTCAAATGGTCCACAAATGTCACTATGAACCACTTCAAGACACTTTTTTGCTCTTGCTTGCACTTGTGATTTGAATGAGTTCCTTGATTGTTTACCTGCCATACACACTTCACTCACCTTCTTAGTAGCTTTAATAAAGTTTGGCAAGTCATTTTTAAGAAGTTCAACTTCTGTTTTAAGGAGAACGTTCTCCTTTTGAATCGTAGAACATTCTTGGTTTTTAGTTTCATTATTTTCCTTAAAGTGTGATTCCTGCATGTTATGAATGATGTTTTTTAGTTCATCAATCATAACCTGAGCTTTCTCTTTTTCCCTTTTTTCTTTTAAAATTTGATCATTTAAAGAGCTACAATTTTGAACAAGCAGATTTGAATCATTAAGTAATCTATCAAAATCTTTTTCAATTTGTTCACATAAAAGACATGGTTCATAATTTATTACCTCCTTGTCTTCAGTATTTGCCATCAACCATAAGTTGGCTTCTATAGGTTCCTCTGTTTATGATTCTTTAGAATCATCCCAGGTCACCATCATGGATTTTTTCTTGAAAGGAAACTTCTTTGGTGCTCTTTGTTCAATGGTTATTCAATTTTATAATGTCCTTGTTTATTGCATCCAAAACATGTGATTTGACTTTTGTCTACCTCTATTTTGAAGTTTTCCTTTTTATTTGAAAATCCCTTTTTGGTTTGATCCCTTCTTCTCAACATTCTCTGTATTTTTCTTGTAAGACGAACTATTTCTTCATCAACATCTTCTTGTTTGATTTCTTCTGAATCTTTATCTGGTTGTAGTGGCATATTTTCTTGAGAAGCTTTTAAGGCTATTGTTTTGCCTTTCTTGGTTGGTTTATCTTCTTGTAACAACACTTCATGTGCTCGTAAGGTTCCGATAAGCTCTTCTAGCCCTAGCACTTCAAGGTTATTGGCTTGGCTTATGGCTGTTATCATCGGTCTCCATATGGTTGGAAGACATCTCATGATCTTTCTTACTCTGTCTTGTACTGAGTAAGCTTTTCCAAGAGAACGTATCTCATTTACTATAGTTGTGAACCTTGAGTACATCTCATCAATAGTTTCTCCTTCATGCATTTCGATCAGCTTGAACTTCCTTATGCCAATGTCTATTGTTGCTTCTTTGACGTGGCTTGTTCCTTCATGATGAGTTTGCAATGTATCTCATACTTCTTTAGTAATGTTGCTTTCATCAACTATTTCCTTTTCTTCCCTACTTAAAGCACAAGATAAAAATAGTTAAGCTTTAGAATATAGGAGTACCTTGGTTTTATCTTCAGCTATCCACTCTGCTTCTCTTTTTTTATCTGATGTTGGATCAGCTTGGTTTACTCTTGGAATGAAATCTCCTTCTGTTATGATACGCCACATTCCTGTATCTTGTGATTTCAGAAATAGTTGCATCTTATTCTTCTAGAAGTAATAATCTGTGTCATCAAAGTAAGGTGGCGTGTTTGAGGATCCTCCTTCCACAATGTATTTAGCTTTTGACATTTTTCTTCTAGATCTTTATCTCTAACACTGTTTAGGTGTTTAATCTTTAGAGACCGAGCTCTGATGCCAATTGAAGTAGCAATATCAATTTTCAAGGAGGGGGTTTGAATTGTATATTTACCTATTTAAAATTTCCTGTTAAAAACTTAAGAGAATAACTCAAGATTGATCTTGGTTGTGAAAACAGAAAACAGAGAACGTTCTTGGTTCTTGACCAGAAAACGGAGAACGTTCTTGGTTAGTTAAAATCAACAATTTAACTTATCTATTTAACTAGATAATCAAACAGACTGAAAGTAAATAGATAAGGGAAGAGATACCACACAAGGATCTATCCTGGTTCACCCAACTCGGGCTACGTCCAGTCCTCACAACTGTGAGATTTTCCACTAAGTGTTCAAACAGAGAATAATCTTGGTTTTACACCACCAGTTCAGATCAACCTTGATCCGATACAAAGCAAGTCCTTTCCACCCAGAAAGGAGTTCAAATTAGGTCACCTATCAATCTTTAGAGAGGATTTTACACTTCACCTTTTAACCATAAAAGGATTTTCTACAAACTACTCAAACTATACTCAAAACTTATAGTTTTGAGTTTACACAATAATGATTTAGAGTGTTTGGCAGAATCTGAGTAATCTCAACACTTGTTTGAGGTTAGATTCTTTACAAAAGATTCAGTAAAATAATAACAAGAGATTCGAATATGAATAACACTAATTCTTTTGATGAATGAGAGACTTTCAAGTGTACTAATGTAAGTAAGTGATGGATTTTCTTAGCACTTGAAGTTCTAATTTTTCCTTGAGCTTGGGGTTCCTTTTATAGGCTTCAAGAAGGTTGTCATGTGTCAGATTTGACTAAAGACCAGACTTTTTTGAAATAGGAATGTTCTTAACTTGAACATTCTGCGTTTTGCTTTTGTGTTAATAATGGCTGATTTGTAGCTTCTCATTCTTGACTATGATTTATGACCCTTTGTTATGTGCACAGACATCTCAGAGAAGTGCTTAATGTATTCAGATCAAGACTGTATTTGATTCGTGCTAACAAGCTGGAGAATGATGTCCACATGCTGGAGATTGATTGTTAACATGCTGGAGATTGATTGTTAACATGCTGGAGAATGATGTTAACCTTCTAGAGATTGATGTTAACACTCTGGAGATTGATGTTAACATTCTGGAGATTAATGTTAATATGCTGGAGATTGATCATTCTTGAATCAAGAATGTTCTTTGACTGAACATTCTTCGTTTTACTGTAATGCTGATTTGTTGCCTTTAATTTATTTATTATTGACAGTATTCCATGGGACTTTCATTACTTGTGCATGTATCTCAGATATGCAGCTAAAGCATATGTTTCAAGAAAATTCTTCTTTCTTGACAGTCACGCTTAAGAATGATCAGTCTTTCTTGAACTTGCTTGATTCATCATAATCCATAGCTTTTCTACTCTGTATTTTGAATTGATTCTTTCTTGAGATGAATCGTTTATATTCCTCGAAGAGTACATATCACATGATTGTGAAATACAGAAACAATGATTAATCTAGGGGCAACTTCTTCTTCAACAGAGGAGATCATTTGTTCTTGAAATCTCAAAATTGTGGAGAACGTTGTCTGTTTTTCAGACTTCTGTCAAGAACGTTCTCCGTTCCGTCTTTGTATTTTTGCCTCTTTTTCAAATGATCTTGCTTCTGATTTATAGCATAGTGTGATCATTGATTGTTGTATTTGATCATTTTCTTCATGAAGATGCTATATTGAAGATGTAATAATCACTCTCTTGAATGATTGATATATGATATATTCCTTTTGAGATTATTTCATTATTGAGTGAATACTTATGCACTTTGATGAAGTGAATGGCTTCTTGCTTGTTCACTTATGCAATTCATGTTCCTTAAACAAAACTCAAGTGCAATCATTAGTTAACCACCCTGCATAAAACTTAATCTTTTATTTCATAAGGTTTGTTGTCATTAAAACATACATCAAAAAGGTTTTTTCCTCAACAATTAGAACATCCAGTATCAAGGAACTAGAATTGGGACAAAGATGGTTCTTCATTTGTGGTAGCCATCAACAAGACTATATCTGAGTCTGAATAATATTCTTGAGCAGCACATGCCTCATCTTCTTATTTCTTCTTCTGTTTTCCTCCTTTTCTAGCCCAGCATTCATCAACAAAATGTCCAAACTTCTCACAATTGTAACATTGCACCTTCTTCTTGTCAAAGTTCCTTGATTTTCCTTTTGATTTACCACTTGCATTGCCTCCCTTTGATTAGGATTCAGACTTATCATGAGGTTTCTTGAACTTATTCTTTTTCCATTTCTTTTTTGATCGCCTTTCTTGTAAGCTTGTGCTGCCAGTGCCTGATCCCCAGATTTCGCCCCAATTCTTTCATCCATTATCAATTCTCGTGCTTCTAAAGTGACTTGCAATTCTTCAAGATTCAATGTGGAAATGTCTTTAGACTCTTCTATGGCACAAACAGTGTAGTCAAACCTATGATGCAAATAAGTCAATATTTTTTCACATAGTTTTTGTTCAGTAAGCTTCTCCCCTCAGCCAACCATTTGATTGGTGGTGGTCCTCAATCTTGAGATCAGACCTGCTACCTTCTCTTGCTCCTCGATCTGCAACAATTCGAACTGTCTCTGTAGGGTCTACAACTTCACCTTCTTGACCTTGGTTCCTCGAGAATAGAACTTCTCTAGAATGTCCCAGGCTTCTTTGGCACTTTTTGCATCAGATATCTTGTCAAAATTGGTTGTATCAAGACATTGATGAAGAATGAAAGTGGCTTTGCAATCTTTCTTCTTGTTTTCTTTAAAACTTGATCTCTGCTCCTCTGTTGGATTGGCTCCTAGATCCTCAAAACCATTTTCTATGATTTTTAACACTTCTTGAAACCCAAACAACGCTCGAATTTTCACTCTTCATTTATCCCAACCTTTTCCATCAAAGTGTGGCATATGGGCTGAAAAATTTCCATTGTTTGCACTTGAACTCATCCTCACTTCACTCGTGTTTCAGACCTCACACTCCACTCGTGTGTTTCACTTTGATTTTGGTTCTCGGAACCAAGCTCTAGATACCAATTGTTAGCTTTCAAGCTATTGATCAAATGCAAGAAATAGAAAAGTGGAATAGCATATGAATTGTAGGACTTATTATTATTGAATGAATGGAGTGCGCTATTTATACATGGTTTATTCCTATTCGTTCTAACTGCCTTCAAACTATCTAACTAACTAATTAAGTGATTAGTTAGTTAGTTATCTCATACACTTAGTGTTTTACTTGAATTAAACAAACTTTCTAATATCAAGAACGTTCTTGGTTTATTCTGATCAATAAGGTTTTTCCAGAACATTCTTGGTTTCTAACACAAATGACTGTTTTCCTGCATCTGTAACCGGTACTTGCTCTATCTTTCTACTGGAATTAATACGCGCAAGATTTGTTATCAAAGACTAAAAGTCAAGATTTCTACAAACTACAAATAACATATTCTTAACTGACGCCTCCTTTTGTTAAAACTTGCAACATATACTCATAATACAGGGAAACATGATTCATGCTACAACTTTATATATCATATAGAATTTAATTAATGGAACATCTCTAATTTCATTTCTCTCATGTAGGAAGCAAATCTAGTCCAGATCCTTTTCTTTCAAGTTTCTTTGGTCCAATAACATTTAGGAATAGCAAAAGTTTGCAAAATAATCCCAAAGGAAACATTGCAAGGCCTAAAAGTTTAAAATGCACATATGTTGGAGCTGCATAGAAAGGTATGAGCCCTTATTGAAAAGAGTCATCGACATCACAGATGTTGAGGACTTCATTTACCCTAATGCAGGAAAATATTATCTACCATTGCAAATTTCAAAACCATAGTTAAATTTTGAAGGAGTTGGAGCTAGTGCGTGCATCTTTGCTAGTACTGAAAAATCGAGGCGGATTTTGAATCTTTAATGTATGAATTGTATCATTTTAAATTATCAATATAGTAAAGGATGCGGTTTTTTTACCTTATCAGGTAAAAAACATGCAAATGATAGCGATGTTTTATTTTAATTTGTCTGCCAACATTCAAATCTTCATTTTGAAAACAACGTTAAAGCCTCGAACTACAATAACATATGAAAGCTTTTTTTTCTAATCCGGCAGTGTATTTTACACGTTCATATTGACTAATTCAGACATATACTTTTTTGTATTTGAGAACATTGAAAGTGAGATAAGAAACACCCATAATATTTATGTCTGCGTGCCTAAACTTTATGTTTGGACAACGATCAAGCTAAACTGAAAAAGTTATGAAATTCAGCCGAACACTATCTTGAATAGAACATTTTCATTTTAGTTTGAATAATAAATTGATGTTACTATGTACTAGTGCCGCTACTACGAAGACAATAACAATACATTTAGTTCTTAAATTACAAAAGTTTTAAGATTAATTTTTTTAACACTAGATCCAAAAGGCACTAAGAAATGGAACACATATTTGGCAAAAAGATAAGACTCAGTTAAATGTGAGAGTAATTCATTCATCCATATCAAATTTTGTCTCTTTAACGAATCTCTAAAAAAGAAAACAAAATTTTCTTTAATGTCTAATTTTGATGGTACTCTAATGTTAAATGTTGAAATTTATGATTTTTCAAAAACTATCAAATTTATTTTAAATCTCAAGTTATTTAGAAAAGTCAATTATTATTATTATTACTACTATTTTATGTCAAATTAGTTATTTAATTAAATAAAATAAAACTGTAGTTCCAAAAATACATATTAGGTGATAGCTGAGAGATATTGAGTGAAATACATGTTAGGTGTAAAGTTGAACATATATATAACATACAAACATGAAATTCGAAGGTTTGTTTATCCCAGCCACTGCAACCACAACAAGCAATGTTGTTGTTTTCAACTAGGTTAAGGTTTGTTTCTCTTTTCATTCCCAAAAAGTTTCTTCCTTTTAATTTCATTCCCTCTTTTTGCTTCTCAGCTTCGAACCTATTCCCTCAATTCAATAATCATCATCTTGACAATGCCATTTCATTGTTCAATTGTTTGCTCCATAAGAATCCTACCCCACCAGCCATTGAATTTGGCAAGATTTTAGGTTCCATTTTGAAGACTAAGCATTACTCAATTGCTATTTCCCTTTCTCAAAAAATGGAACTTAGGGGAATTAACCCTAACTTTGTAACTTGCAATCTCTTAATCAATTGTTTTTGCCAATTGGGTCATATCACTTTTGCTTTCTCTGTTTTCTCAAAGATTATTAAAAGAGGTTATCATCCTGATACAATAACTTTGAGTACACTCATCAAGGGTTTTTGTCTCAAAGGTGAGGTTCATAAAGCATTGCACTTTCATGACAAGGTGGTAGCACAAGGATTTGAGTTGAATCGAGTTAGTTACGCAACTTTGATCAACGGGTTATGTAAAGCTGGAGAAACAAGAGCATCTCTAGAGTTGCTGAGACGAGTTGATGGGAAATTGGTTCACCCAGATGTGGTAATGTACAGCACAATTATTGATAGTATGTGCAAAGATAAACTTGTTTCTGATGCATGTGATTTATATTCTGAAATGGTTGTCAGGAGAATTTCTCCTGGCGTTGTCACTTACACTGCTTTGATTAGTGGCTTTTGCATCATGGGTCAATTAAAAGAAGCAATTGATTTGTTTAATAAAATGACATTGGAAAACATCAACCCAAATGTGTATACTTTTAGTATATTGGTTGATGCATTTTGTAAGGAAGCGAAGTTGAAAGAAGCTAAAAGTGTGTTTCTTGTGATGATGAAAAATGACATAAAGCCGAATATTGTTACTTACAACTGTTTAATGGACGGATATTTCCAATTTAATGAAGTGAACAAGGCTAAGAGTATACTCAACATTATGGCCCAAAAGGGAGTGGCTCCTAACGTTTGGAGCTACAATATCATGATTAATGGACTTTGTAAGATTAAAATGGTGGATGAAGCCATGAACCTCTTCAAAGAAATGCAGTCCAGAAAAATTGTTCCTAATGTAGTAACTTACAATTCCCTCATTGATGGTTTGTGCAAATCGGGGAGAACTACATATGCTTTGGAGCTTGTTGGTGAGATGCATGATAGGGGCCAACCACCTAATATATATACTTACAGTTCTATATTGGACGCTTTATGCAAAAGCCATGATGTTGACAAGGCAATTGCATTATTGAAAAAATTTAAAGACTTGGGTATTCAACCAGATGTGTGCACGTATACTATTCTTCTCAATGGATTGTGTAAAAGTGGAAGAATAGAAGATTCACAAAAGATTTTTGAAGATCTTTTGGTCAAAGGGTACAATCTAAATGTCTATACATATACCATTATGATCCAAGGGTTTTGTAAAAAGGGCTTGTTGGACGAAGCGTTGGATTTGTTCTCAAAAATGAAAGACAATGGCTGCATTCCAAATGCTTTAACTTATGAAATAATTATTCATTCCCTCTTTGAAAAAGATGAAAATGAAAAAGCGGAGAAACTTCTTCGGGAAATGATTGGGAGAGGTCTTCTTTTAGACCGAAACTAGGTAAGATATTTTTCTATTTAAACATTATTTTGAATCAATGTTTCAACATTATTTTATCATTTTAATCAATTTTGTTAAGTGTGTTTATACTTCACAAATTGGTAGATTGGTGAGTTCCAACTTGAGAGAAATTTGTAGAATATTAAAATTATTGTTGTCGTATGAGTGATGGTTTTTGTTTGTATTAACTGTATTACATAGCCAATACCTTCAACAATAGTAAATATCTTGATGGTTAACTAAATGATAAAAATTTCATTTCAATATTATCTTGATGATAAAAATACCTTCAGGTTGTCTTGGTGTAACTGATAGACTATAAGCTCTGGTTTATGATTATTCTTTTTGATTCATTGCTGCCATTCCTGATATAGTGTTTTGGAATCTTTACAAATACAAAGGTAGAATACATGTGAAATCTGATGAGGATCATGGATATAAGTTTGCTTGTTTATGCCTAAAAGCAAGGTCCATAATATTTAGGGGAAAAGGGTTAGTTAGTTAGAGAAGTAGAACATTGTGAATACTGATTGTAAAATTCACAATACTAGGACTTACAGTTCTTTTTTCAACAGTTTTTTTTATCCCTTATCCTTTAAATGGGTTACATGTTAAATGAACATCATTTAGATTCACAGTATTTATAATTATTTTTCTTAACATCGTGAGAAGATGTAAGTGCTATTCTTTTTAGATACATACATCTATAGAGTTGATTTGTTACTTTAGCTGATTTTTAAGACCTGGTGTATCTACTTAGATCAACCAAAACATGTAGCTGTTATGCTAGAACAATTTGCAATAGGATTGAATGGTTTACTTGAGCCAAAAGAACATAGGCGAATTAGCAACACTGGTTAGTACACTGGTTAGTACACAGGCGAGTTAGCAACACTGGTTAGTACACAGGCGAGTTAGAAACGGCAATAAGAATATGCCAATTATGTGGTGTAGATATCTAGAAAACATTTTATGCATTTGATTTCATCTCAATTATGCTTGCTTAATTTAATGTATTAACAAGCAATCGAAATATGGAAGGCCTATCGTAGTGAGATCAAGTGGACCTCAATGTATAGATTATAATAAAAACCATATTAGAGGTGTAACTTGTATTCATTTGTTTCTGCTTTTCCTATTGACAAATAAATTTCCTATTGATTTCTCTTTCTTTTTACAGAACGCCGAATGATTGCCAATGCATTTGTGGTAATCCTGACTTCTGTTGTTTGTCTCCTTTTCTGTCTAAGACTCTAAATATATCGAGAACTTAGTTCGGAGTCAGGACATACATCTTACAAGCATGTGAATCTAGTTCGGCAGATATGTCTCCTGAAACTGATGATTGTGTTGAATGCTGCAATATTCAATATAAATAGTCAAAAACTCAAAACATTTTAGGTATCTTTAATGCTATGAATTCATGGCATTGTAAAGAACAAAATAAGTCAAACTATGTCTCACCTCCCATAAATCTCTTGCATCAACTGAAGTTCCTGGTTTCAGACCTAGATCAGACCATGATGCAGTTACTGTTGCTTTCGACGAACTCCTATTCCATAAGACCACTGCCAGCTTGTTATAACTGAGAGGGCCTGCCCAAATCTGCACATGTGCTTCGAGAAGTGTTAGAATATAAGAAATTATCTTAGAATATCTTAATATTATGTTGGAGTATCTTAGTTTATCTCGTAGGATCTGTTTCTAATCTTAGAGTATCTTAAATTATCTCGTTAGATTAGTTTTCATTTTACTTAGTTATTATAAATTTATAATTATTATTTTTCCTGATTTCCCTATTTATTTAGGATTAGAAGTTTAGTATCCATATAGATAGGGGTTAGTCTTTATATCTTCTTGGAAAACACATAGCTTCAACAAGTTTTATGAAGAAATTTCACACTACTAACACAAGTGCTTTTATCTTCAAGGTAACATCTATTAGTAATAGTATCTAGTATCTACTTATTAGTAATAGACATTAGACACGACACTGATATTGACACGTCGACACCGATAATAATTTGAGAAAATGAATTACCTCCAAATCATCATTACTTTTCACCATCTTCCCTTGAACTCCTAGTTTGTCTGCAAAACCACAAGATTATTAGTATTAAAAGCATTGACTGTTAAGAGATATTAGACGATTTTTAGTCTAATCATGCCTTGATTTACTGCAATAACTTCTGAGTTGCTTAGTAGTTTCTTTGTGGTGTCGTCCAGTGCCCGAATGTCACAACCAATCAATAAAGGAGCCTGTATATGCAAAGAAAAAGTTATCATACAAATCACATTTTCCTTAGAGGACTCAGGAAATTATTGCAAATTGAGTAATCTAAACAGAAAATTTTGTTTTAAGTTACCTTGGCTAATGCCCATATACTGAAATGGGAACGATATTCTTCTGTTGTCATACCACCATTTCCAACTTCAAGCATATCAGGATCTGTACACCAAAAAACTGAGATTGTGAGCTTTAAATTCATCAATATGATATACTATCTTCGTCCTTAAGTATAGGACTATCTTCAGGTTTTTCCTTGTCCTTTTTTATATGATCTATTTCAAATATTCAATTGCATTAATTATTTCGTAACCAACATATCACTAATCATGTTACATCTTTTTCTGCAATCTGTAATAAATGTTATGATACAGACATAAGCTAATTCTCTGTCTTGAAGAGTAAACTTGTAAAACAATATATAGGAACGAAGGTAGTAGTAGTAGTAGTAAATAGGAATTATACATAGACATATTTATTTGTTACTTATATTGGTGAAAGAAATGGTTATTTTGAGTACTTGAAGAGTGATATCATGATAAATATGTCGTAGAGAATTAGTATATTGTTAGGATAATTACCATTCCATCCTCCGGGTCCGGCGTAAGAAGCCCATTTGTCATTTTGATCTGCGCGAGATATCATACTATGGAAAAAAGTATGATAAGTTTCACATATGGAAAATGAAGGAATGAAACAGAATAATGCAAGTATCATGTTGATTCAGAATAAGACTATCAAAAAATAGATGTCTTTGTCAAGTGTTCAGTAAAGCATGAATCTGATGCAAACATTGGCCAGGTTCTAAACTGAGTACAAGATAATGAAATTCTTTGAATTAGATTCATGTTATGTTATATTTACATTGTAGAAAAATAAATGTGAATCATATGTTGATGCTCACCTATCCCATTTATCTTCAATATCTCCTGTTGTTCTCCAACTGTTTCCCACACTTTTTCCCCATGTTGCTGGGTCTTCTGATCCCCTGTGTTTGAGAAAGCAATTAATCAATGATCAATCATAAAAAACTAAATGCATGCATTCTTGCATTTTATATGAAATGCTAATTATATTTTCTTCTAGCATTATAAATATGAATATTACTTCTTCTTACGAAGTAGTCTCACAAGAAACACGAGAATAGTAGGTGGAAACAAATAACATTTTGTAAATAATAACCATTCACTTTTTCATTTATGGTCAGTCAAAATCTGATAGATCAAATATCCTATTTTTATGCATTTTTCTCTTTCTCTTTCTTGTAGAAATCAATCGTAAGAAATATCAGTGTTGTATAAATATTCCTTGAAGAATAAGTGAAGTTTATCAGAATAGATAAACTCTTTCATATTTGAGAAATATGATCACCAATTTGACTCACCATTCACACAAAGAGAAGAAGATTGATCTTCCTGAGTTTAATAAAGCTTCACTCATTGCTGGATACCTATTTTACAAAATGCATGAATTCATAGATTTTAGAAGCATTTAGTTGATTTGTATATGCAATTTGAAAGCCACAGATATACCTTTCTTTGGGGTTTATATTATTATTTTCACAATTATCATACTTCAAATAGTCAATTCCCTAAAATAACAATGAAAATTGATGTTAATTACATTCATATAGTATATAAGCCTATATACTGAAATGCATATTATTATTATTATTACCCATGAAGCAAATGTTTTTGCATCTTGCTCTTCATGCCCTAATGATCCAGGCATAGTTTTACTGCATGTTTGATTTCTGCAGAGTAATTGTTAGAGGTCAAAATGGTTGACCAATGATGAATATTCTAAAATAAAAAAGTTTTAATTTAAATGTGATACCCTGCATCAGAATAGATCCCTAACTTTAGACCTTTGCTATGTACATAATCAGCTAGAGCCTTAATTCCTGAAGGAAATGTTGATGATTTGGCAACCAAATTACCCTGCCACCATATAAAATTGTCGAGTTTAATTATCATAGAAATTGCTAGAGGCACCAAGGAAGGGATTCATGGAAGCCATTGATGAACTAGGATCGAGAAAAAGCTCTAAGATACCATGTTAGATTTGTTAATTGAAGAAAGTAACAGTAGACGAGATAAATAATTGAGAGAAGTTGATGTAATTGCAAAGCTGAATTCTATTGAAATTATAATTGTAATTACAATGGTGTGGTCTTCATTTAAGGTTAAGACCACTGTAACAAACTCTAAATTGAATCTAATAAACTCTAAAACTGAATCTAACAAACTCTAACAGAATATTGTAGAGGCTTCAGTTAGTTAGAGGATCAAGCTATTTTGCTTTTACATATGTGCTGCATATATTTTCTGATATTCCCCCTTAGAATTTGAGGGTGGTCTTACTAAGGTGTGTTTGTCAAACACTCTGAGTTTGTCACGAAGAGTTACAAACTTGGTGGCAGGAAGAGGTTTTGTTAATGCATCTCCCCATTAGTCTTGAGCTGGAGCATGAGAGACAATGAGGCTTTTGTTCAACACCTTTTCTCTAACGAAGAAGATGTTAAGTTTCATGTGTTTGGTTCGATTGTGGAGAGTTGGGTTATGTGCAAGAGAGATTGTGCTTAAGTTATCACATAAGAGTTGAGGAGTTTTGAACTTGCAATGAAGCTCAGTTAACAATGACTGTATCCAAAGGATTTCTGATGTAAGTTGTGCCAAGCTTCTATACTATGCCTCTGGTGTTGAGTGTGCCACTAGAGGTTGTTTCTTGGACTACCAAGAGATGAGATTAGGACCAAGATACACACAAGCCCTTGAGGTGGACCTACGATCATCAAGATCTGATGCCTAGTCTGCATCATAGAAGCCTATGAGAGGCATAGGCTGAAGCATAGGTGCTTCCTGAAGAAGAAGGCCATGATGCAAGGTGCCACTTAGATAACACAAAATCCTTTTGACCTCCTAGTGATCTTTAAGGGATTGAGACAGAAACTGACATACTTTATTAATAGAGAATGATATCTCTGGTCTGGTGAGAGTTGCATACTACAATGCTCCCACAATAGAATGAAACTGAGTTGGGTATGGCACATTAACAAAGCGAAATTTGGAGAGTTTGCTGTTGGACACCATTGGTGTTGGCATTCCCTTTGCATTCCCCATATGTACCTTGGCCAGTAAGTCACGTATATATTTGGATTGGGAAAGAAGTAAAGAGTCATTTGGTAAGTGAGTCACCTCAATTCAAAGGAAATAGTCAAGGTTTCCCTAATTGTTTGAGTACAAATTCAGAATTCAGCTTGGTAATAAGTTGTTGAATCTGAGTTAGGGAACTCCCAGTAAGGATGATATCATCAACATAAACAAGAGCCATTAATGTAAACGAGGTGAAGCATAGAATGAAGATGTTGGGGTCACATTTACTGGCAGTGAAACTAGGTCCTTGGGGCATGTTTTAGTCCATACAAAGCTTTGTTGAGCTTACACGCCAAACTTTTGTCTTAAGACTCAAAACCTGGAGGTTGCACTATGTATATTTCTTCTTCTAAAACACCATTTAAAAAGGTATTATTCACATCAATCTACTGAATAGGCCAATTGTTGGACACTGCAATAGTGAGCACAATACGCACAACAATTGGTTTTACCACTGAAGAAAATGTTTCAGTGAAGTCAGAACCAGCATGCTGATGAAATCCTTTTGCCACATGGTGTGCCTTATACTTATTGATTGATCCATCAGAATTTTCTTTAATTCTAAACATCCACTTACGCCCTATAGGTTTACGATTAAGGGGTGGAGTGACTAGGGACCAAGTGTTGTTTTGAATGAAAGCAGCATACTCAGTTTTCATTGTTGCCAGCCACTTTGGGGCAGCAGGTGCCTATTGGACAGTAGTAGGTTCTAGGTGTGTTAGGAGCAGAGTGGGGTGCAATTTTGGTTTGACAATGCCATTCTTGGCTCTTGTTTACATGTGATGGTATTCTGAGGATGAAATCTGATGGGGACAAAATTAGTTACAGGAGTTGCTGGCCTAGAATTTGAACCACGGGTGGGAGATAGAGTTACATGTCTAGGTGTTGCAGGATTTGAATTTGAACCAGGGGTGGGATGAGGCATGTGTGATGAAGAAAAGCATGAGGGTGAGCTTGGAGTTGCTGAATTACCAGAAATGGGTGGATCTGTATTATTAATAATGTAGTTTGTAACAATGTGATGGGGAGGTAGGGGTTGTGTAACTTGTAGAGGCAGCCATGATGATGATGAAGTGGATGGTGCTTGTGATGGAGTGGAGGGTTTGGAGAACAATTCAGAGTAGGGAAACCTTGTTTCATTGGATAAAACATCTTTTGAGATATAGGTTCTTCCATGATAACTGAGAATCTTATACCCCTTGTATGATGAAGAGTATCCCATGAATATAAACTATTGGGATCTAAAGGCAAGTTTGTTGGGGTTGTATGGTCTTAGGAGTGGAAAATAGGCACATCCAAACACCTTTAGGTCCTTGTAGCTTGGATGGTTGTGTTGTAGAAGGAAATTAGGAGACACATTGTTGAGAACAGGTGTTGGTAGACGATTGATGAGGAATGCAGCTGTAACAAATGCATGATCCCATAATTTGAGGGGAATTCCAGCTTCTACCAGCAGTGTGAGACCAATGTCCACTAGGTGCCTATGTTTTCTCTCAACTAATCCATTTTGATGGTGAGTGTGTGGATAGGTGAAACGATGCATAATACCCAAATTAACAAGATATTTGGTGAATGTACGAAATTCACACCCTCCATCACTTTGAACAACTTTGATTTTACAGTTAAATTGCAATTCTACCATGGATTTGAATTGCTTGAACTGCGCTAAAGTGTCAGATTTCCGTTTTAGGGGATAAACCCAAACAAACCTAGAATAAGTATCAACACATGTGAGAAAATGCGTATAGCCTCTATGGGGCGTGACAGGGGCAGGGCCCCATAAGTCGCATACCACCATTTTAAAGGGATTATGGTATATAGTGGTAGAGTGAGGAGCAGGCAACGGTGTGCCTTGCCTAGACAACAGGCTGGGCAAAAGTCAATGGAGGCTTTTGCTGGTGCAGGGATATTACACAGTTTTAATACTGCCTTAAGTGATTCATGACGAGGATGCCCTAAACAAGCATGCCATAAATGATAAGCATAATTTGAAATGGAAGGAAAAGAAGAAGAGTGTAAACTGGAAACACTATTATTCATATCTTTAGTAGTAACAAAAGTTGTAGGTACATTAGGGAAATAATTATCATAGTAAACAACATTAGTTTCAAATTTATAAACACTCAAACTAGAATCTGAGTAAAATGGATTTTCAAACTTGTAGAGGTTGTATGCTCCAACTGTTCCTTTTAGCAGGACTTCAGAAGAAGCATGTGATTTCACAACACAAAAAGTGGGGTCAAATTCAAAGAAAACTCCATTATCTTGTGCAAACTTATTAACACTAATTAAGTTTTTGGTAATAGATGGAACAAGTAAAAGGTTCTTGAGTGTAAGATTGCTGTTAGGAAGAGTTGAGCAAGGAAAATGCGTGCTGCCTAATTGAGTTTATGGACAAACCTTGGCCATTGCCTATTAGCACATGATCTGATCCAGGTACTGCATGTCCCAAGCTGGAGGCATCAGGTGTGACATGATGCGAAGCACCTGAGTCTAGATACCACCATTGGTTGTTGAAACAAGAATCAACACTAGTGAGAAGAGCCTGAGGGTGAAACATACGTGGATTAGCAGGCCTAGGGCTGGGTAACCAAATTGAGGTTGAACAGGGGATCGTTGTTGCATCAGGAATGGAGTGGAGGGAGGTGTTCCTCGAGGAGAATAGGTAGATTGACTAGTTCCTGAATGACGATAATAGAAAATTGAGGCATCGTGACCAGACTTGTGATAGATTTGACACTGTACACGACCACCATAGCCATTACGACCACCACGAGAGCCATATCCTTGATAATCTGAGGTATTCACATTCATATGACTTGTACTGGACGAAAATTTAGGGTTCGGTTGCGACAAAAGATCAGTCGTGGAGTTCACAGACGAGGCCGACGAATCTGCTTGAGTAAGATTGACGACGACAGCTTCTGGAAGCTTCTTGTTTTTCTTAAGGCGCATCTCATGCGCAAGCAGGAACGACTTGAGTTCGTCCAACGAGCACAGGTCTTCTTTGCTCGTGACGGCAACAACCACATAATCGTAATCTTCAAGTAGGGTTTCAAGGACGATTTCGATGACATTACAATGAGGAACCATATCTCCAATAGAAATCAAAGCTTCCTTGATGGTGCGAATGCGAAGGATGAACTCATCAATTTTACGATCTCCCTTGGTGAGACTGCGTAACTCGAATTTGAGTTGACGCGCCTTGGTTTAGAGTAACGTGCGAGAGTGACGATGGATTTCTTCCCAAACTTGCCACGAATAGTGACAACCAACAAGCTTCGTGATGATCGAATAAGAAATCGTTAAAAGAATCCAGGTACAAACGAGCGCATCTTGTTGCTCCCACTCTAGAAACAGGATTGAGACGATTTGCAGTGCAATCAGTTTCAGTCAAGAATCGGAGCTAAAGGTTCAGTGACGAACTTCTGAAGCTTGTGGACGCGAATTACGCCATCAATTTGTTGTTTCCATTGCTTGAAGTTCTTCTTATCAAGCTTAACAGAAATGAGGTGTGAAAATTTGACATGTAAAGAAGGAAAATTGCTAGAGGCACCAAGGAAGGGATTCATGGAAGCCATTGATGAACTAGGATTAAGAAAAAGCTCTAAGATACCATGTTAGATTTGTTAATTGAAGAAAGTAACAGTAAATGAGATAAAGAATTGAGAGAAGTTGATGTAATTGCAAAGCTGAATTCTATTGAAATTAAAATTGTGATTACAATGGTGTGGTCTTCATTTATAGATAAAGACCACCATAACAAACTCTAAACTGAATCTAACAAACTCTAACAGAATATTCTAGATGCTTTAGTTAGTTAGAGGATCAAGTTATTTTGCTTTTCCATATGTGTTGTATATATTTTCTAATAGCACCCTTGTATTTTAGACTAGAAAATGTTGCACCATTACTTGTTTCTTTGATTTTAATTAAGAACTAGGGTCATTTGATTCAAGTGACAATGATATCAACTCCTTGAATCATGATTTTAAATTGTGATTGTTGTCGTTGTTGCGCTGCAAATCTTTAAATAGCGGAAATGCAACCTAAATTGAAATTGCAATGCCGTTGCAGCAATTTCAAAACGCGCAACATTGCAGCTGCAATTGCAGTTACATAACTCAGTTTAAAATCATGTCTTTAATATCTTTTTAGTGAAACACTCATGAACTTGGTTGATAAAGTAATGACAATTATATCTTGAGTTTGAAATTAAGCTACAATATTTTTGATTTATAAATTGTCATTGAAATATCCAAGATTAAAGGAAGAATCCACACCCCTCAATATCACTTCATATGGGGAATGTGATCGGTCTTGATATATTTTTACTATAAATTTTTTTACACTGTCAACTAATTATAAAATACTTTTTTGTATGATATTTAAGATAGACTATGATTAAAGTTAAATATTTTTAATGATCCAACAATTATAATTAATTGATACTTTATATTGTTAGAGCATATGCATTAAATTTTATGTAGAGAAAATGTGAGTTTTGTGCTGTTTGAAAGTATACTTCAGCACAAAATATGAATTTTGTGCTTTTAAAAAATTCAAGCTCACTTGAAAATCTAAAATTATGACTATTTTATATAACTTCAAAATTATTTTGAACCAAATTTTTTAAGTAGGCAATGATTTATGAAGATTTAAACTAAGACTACTTATATATTATAATAAAATATTAATATATATTACCTGTGAGTCTCGATTAAGTTCACCCCAACAATCATCTAAAAGTTAATAAAAATACATCAGTACTATTTCATTATAAATGCATTAATAAATTTTATAGAAGAAAAATAAAAAGAAATGCAACAATAACAATGATAATAACAATATTAATATAAACTATACAAAATGTTGTCCTACCTATATTAATATATTGGTAACCTAGATCAGCAAGGCCAGTTGACACCATGGCATCAGCTGTATAATGAAAGTACATAACAAATAAAATAAATAAATAATTTCTACAATTCCTAATAAATTTTCAGTATATATATAGATAGATAGTTAAGTTACCTGTTTCCTTGATTAAGTCTTCACTAATACTACATTGGAAATGGTTCCAGCTATTCCATCTGAAATTTTTACATAAATAATTGGTCATCCATATATTTGCAAGAAAAATACAACTAAATGAAGTATATTATTTTTTAAATGGATATACTTTGAAATGTAATTTCAATATAGCTGCAGTACAAAAAAATTCAAATATTTTTTTTTTCTTTTAAATATTATGATATTTTAAGAGAGTTTATTTTATTCCCTATTTTTCTTAAAAACTAATGTCCTAATTGAAAGTTTACATCCAAATGGAGAAAAAATTATTTTTTGTTTAAAAGTATATATCTGATTTTTTTTCTTCCGAATATATATTTATGAAGTATATGTGAAAAATTAGGAGAAGCAACACTTAAATTATTTTTTTATAGATGAGATAGTAAATACAATTAAAAATTCTCACAGCAGTGTGTCGAATTCTAATCTAAAACATGATATTCAATCTCACAATATCAATATTTTAAACTCAAAATACAATGTTAAATCTAATAATATTAACATTTTATCGGTTGCATTTGAACTAAAAAACATAAAATTTCAATTTTAAAATCAAGCTTTTAAGACCCAAATATATCATTGCAATGTTACTTGAAATGAAAACAAATATTATTGCAATGGTAAGGCCCAAATATATTTGAATTATTTTTTTTAATGAAAAAAGTTTAGGGTAATGACTATGTAACATTATATTGTATTATATTAAATATATTTGAATAAATTTGAACTTTTTATTCACCAATTAAGATATATACACATTTATGATGGTTGTTATAAGATAGATATGGATTCTAGTGCAATAATCAATGATGGAACAAGAACCAACCAACCAACCAAGATTGTTTTATTTGATGACTTATATTAAGTGGTTTAGGTAAACCAATTAATATATACTCCTATATATAGTAGTAGCTCCTAACATGGGCCATAGTATAATAATCACTTTTATTTATTACATCCAAACAAGTTGTATGAACATGAATTTAATATATTAAGTACATGAATATAAGTTAAATTTACATAAATAACTATTTAAATGTAATTGAAAAAAAATAAAAAATACAACTAGCAAAAATGTATAATATTTTATGAATAAAGTTATCAAATAGTCATTTTCATATACGTCGGTGGTTAAGTACTTGAAGTCTAACAAGGAATTTGAGTAAAAAAAAAAAAAGTCTAACATTTCAAAAGAAAAAATACCTCAAACAGAAAACAAACAAGAACAATAATTGAAACCTAATCAATTAGAAGACACATGCCACCATTATAAGGGAGCACTTACATCATTTTGTTCCACTCATAACTCAACAAATTGGATGTAGTAGAAAACTTTGACGGTGCCATCCACTATATAGGAAGATAATGTTTGTCTAAAAGATTCAAGATTTTATACATATTCTTTATCTATCAATATATTATCTATTTGTTATTAATAAAAAATTATTTTTACTAAAATCATTTAATATATCACTTCACCAGTCAGATTTTTCTCTTTAGAAATAATGTCGTAATTTAAGGTAGTGAAGATCTTAGGTTTATAAAATATTTATAAAACAATTTATATTTATCTCATTTAAAAATAATTACTGTAGAGTCAAATGTCAATTTCTTACCACTAGATTACAAATTATTTATTCTAAAAATAAAATATACATTCCATTATCATTGATCCTTATTAAATTATATGTCTTAATTTTTTCTTCTATTATTAAATAATTCACCCCATTTCAGATACCCACTAGCTCTCTTCAATGCATTCCAAATTTCTCTATCACCCCAAAAATGTTTAAGCAAGCACTAATTATGATTATAGACTATGGTCTATAGTCTATAGAGTTTTTTTTTTCTTTTTCAAAACTATAGAGTTATACAACGATTTAATTGAAAATCATGAAGTTATTTTTTTTTTTGTACAAGATCTATTATTATTATTATTATTATTAAGAATTCAACATCAATATATTGATAGATAGTTAGGAGATTTTATTAAAAAGAAAAATAGAAAATGGTAGTTGTTAGTGGATAATTGAATCTATAATTTCTTGTTGCTCGAATTTCTATATTATTCTTCAAACTTCTACACCACCTTATCACTCCAATTAGGAAAATAAATTACCATAATAATTTGACTATTCCAATTACGCTTTCTTTGACATGACATGATATGCAAGTTTTATATATAATTTTAGTTCAAGTTATTATGTATTTAAACTATGTGAATATTAAATGCAAAAGCTAGAGAGTATAGGAAATGAAGAAAAGAGGAGAGAAAAAAGGAAAATTTCATGGAAAAAAAATATATAATTAAAGATTCTTACCCCATAGGAGGTGTTTTGCCAAGTCCATTATCAAAGTGAAGCTCTATTCTATGTTGCTCTCTAAACATGAAAACTTCTCTTGTTCTATTCAATAATAAACGACCATATGAATAATTTGAATTGTTGAATAGCACAATGAGGCACAAAACAAACCCTTTCATCATAGGTAACTTGCACCTCCAATTTGAGCATGAATATTCAAGTGCCATAGACATATAGAACTATACTATATAATAATTAAATATATAAAATTGTATAAATGTATATGAATCTTTATGAAAAATTGAGGCTACAAGCTAATAATGTTTAGTGTAGGGTCAAGGCCCAAGCTGGAGAAGATCAATTAGGAAGAAAAGGAAAGAAGAAAAAAGCTTGGCCGGTGGCTTACAAAATAATTCAAACAATTATGATAAAAAAGAAAAAAAGCAAATATATATAGCTAGCAATAATGTAAACTTTATCCTTCAAAAAAGATAATGTGAACTTTATATATGTGTAGTGAAATGGATGGACCAATTAATGTTGGAAGAGTGTCTTACAATTTATAGAGCAATAAGTGGAAGTGAGCTAGGTTTGGTGAGTTTCAATGTTTGTCTATGTAATATTGTATATAAGAGTATGAGTTGGGTAGATCTAAATAGACTTTGTAAATTTTGAGTGTCGTTTGTTAAAAAAATTTAGGCTTAAATTTGGTCTATCATAAATTTTTTTAAGATATGAGTCTGACCTATCAAAAAACTTAAGGCTTAAGTCAAACCTATGTATCAGAGGTATTTTGTAAGTATGAGTATGACTTTTATGAAAGCATGATATGACTTGCAAGTCTACTTAAAAATTAATTTATTTCATATTAATATATTTAGATAAACAATGTGGCATATATTTGAATAGACTAACAAGCGAATAAGTCAATAAAATTAAATATATTTTTTGAGATTTAACACGACATTTTAAAAAGAATTTGACTTTATGTAACATTATATTTCAATTATTTTTTATAATAACTTATTTAAATATGTCAAAAATTAATGTAGAGTAAAATTATTAAATTACTAAAAGCTTAACAAACATAAAATTTAATACAAAGTTCAAAATCTAATATATAACAGTACTAGTAATAAAAAATATTATTTATATTTATTTAAGTAGACCAATTTGGTACTTCAGCTCTTTGTGTACTAAGTAATTCTATCTGTGCAGCATCACAAATAATCTGACTCCTAAATCATACTCTCAAACCTCCAAAATACATTCTCACTATCCTAATATTCTTTGATGCTCCTACTCCAAACCAATAACGCTCACACATTTATCCACAATTATTATTTCATAAATTCTCATTAATCTCTCAAATTAATTAGCACATTCTAAATCACACTCTGAAACCTTCAAAACACATTATCATTCTCCTAATATTTTTTTTTTTATTTTCGTACTCCCAATTAATAACGTTCAAACATCACACATCTATCCACAATTACTATTTCATAAATTTGCATTAATCTCCCTAATTAATTGGGACCTTCTAAATCACACTCTCAAACCTCCAAAAACACATTCTCATTCTTCTAATATTCTTTTATTTTCCTACTCCAAACTAATAACACTCAAACGTTTGTCCACAATTACTATTTCATAAATTTTCATTAATCTCTCAATTTAATTGGCAATACATACCTGATACCCCATTCAAAGCTCGATAGTCCATATGCTACATTCCCAACTCCAAAAATCATTTTTCAATTATCTATAGTATTAGAGTTTAGACTAACAATTTATAGTTACGTAGAAAAAAAGTAATAGTGGTTTACAATATAATCTATTCCAATATAGAAAGCGATCTTTGATGCTCCATCTACAACAAGATGTCCCAATCACACATTTTTATTGGTACAAGTCTTAATCACATGTTCTAATATCACCGTTTAGTGTATGTTCTCTTTTCAAATTTTATTTTATTTGTTTTCCTGATTTCAAAAGATGGGTCGTGACTTGATCATGGGTAATGTATCTCTTCACTCTTTTTCACCAGTATATTACAATACTAATTCAAAGTTCTCTTCTTTATCATTTGTTTGACACAATTTACATGAACTATTTGGGAGCAACGGATGGATGGAATATTTTGCTACCTATTTTTTTTATCATTACAACATTACATATTTCACTATGTATATGTTAAATGGTTGAATGTAACCCAAATTATTTTCATAAAAAAAATTTATTTAAAAAGGTGACCTAAAATAAATTCCAAGATTAGTTATCCATGAGATGAATTTTTATAGTATCATGCATATTTACTTCCTTTATTTAAGATCATTCAAATGCCCTTTTTATTATAATAATTAAAAAAAATCTTAAAACAACTTATCTCTCAATTTTTTGTTATTTTTATTGTTCATGTTCTAAACCTATTTCAATATATATATATATATATATTCGTTAGGTAATTAATGCCTCAAATTTTTGTTTCAATTTCTTATATATGCATTTGATATTCCTTTTTTTATGTCATTTATTCTTGATATTCATTTTTATATATGATATAAGATTGAGAACAATATAAGGAATGTAGAAGAGAAGAGTCTATATAAGTTGTGCCACAAGTCGGTCATATCAAATTCAAGTACTCTTTTGTCAATAATATTTTTAGATATTGATTTAGAATCGGTTATTGTTATCTTTCTCAATTTTTTGTTGCTTTTATTGTTCATGTTCTAAACCTATTTCAAAATATATATATATATATATATAATGATTTTAGTTAGGTAATTAATGCCTCAAATTTTTGTTTCAATTTCTTATATATATGCATTTGACATTCCTTTTTTATGTCATTTATTCTTGATATTCATTTTTACATAAGGAACGTAGGAAGAGATGAGTCTATGTAAGTTGTGCCACATGTCAGTCAGATCAAATTCAAGTAATCTTTTGTTAATAATATTTTTAGATATTGTTTTGAATCCATTATTGTTATTTTATTTTGATTTATGTAACCATTTATTTGTAACTTTTGAATATTTACCTATTTATGAGAATATATGTATAGTATAATTATAGTCTTGTGGTATGATACCTTACCTTTCTTTAGTAGAAATTTGTAAAAACATAAAAAAAATATTTATAATATATTAAAAGAACCTTCCAACTATATCTATTGACACTACATCTAAATTTTGCCACATCTAAGACTACATTACATCCATTAATTAATATTTTCATTTTATTCTTTATTTGTTGTTTTTGCACCAATTTTATAACCGGAACCAACTATTTCCCAGCTCATTATTACATAAATATTTCATATAATAAATTTGGTAACTCTCACTTGTCTATTAAAATCATTCTATATTACAAAATTACATTGTAGCTTAAGTCCATCATATCATAGAATTTATTGCATCCTCCTTGGCTTCATTCTCTTTTCTCTTCCTCAATAAGAACTATGGAGTTCTATTTGTGACACTCACTTGCAATAGATTCCAACGGTTCATTCAATCATCAAGTTGAAAGAGCTCAATATTTGAGTTCTATAGCTCCATTGTTATAATGTTTCAATTTTTTGGAGTTCATAATATATTAGTTTGGTAATTTGGATATTATTAGTCTAACTTATTATAATATGATTGTTCTTCTTAATATTTTAAACTGTCTTCCCCAAATACACTATTTAAATGCAATTGCGTAGTACTAATTAATTTTTCTTCAATGACACACCAATTTTTATGAATGTCACATGTCTAAACTATTTCCACTTTGATGTTTTATTTTTCTATATTTTAATATTTACAACTCAAATTTCATTTGAAATTGTTTTGCTAAAGGATCTATCATATATTTTTTCTTTGAAACTTTCAAAATGTTATCTAATGATTTTTTTTTCTTTTTTTTATCTCAGAGAAGTATCATTGGTTGAATATCAAATATGAGCACACAAACAATAACATATCGTGAGATAATTTGATTTATACAAATTTTTACATAACTCTTGAAATACACTGTCTATTTTATTATTTTATTTAAATAGATTTCAAAAGGTAATAGAAAATTTTAGTATATTAATATCAGAAATTTTTTAGTATATGTGTATAAAATACGAAGCCAAAAATAATTAGTTCAAATAAATATTTTAACTTTGATTTTTTAAATCATTATTAATTATCTTGAACATAACCAAAAAATGTTATAGAAAATTACAATAAAGATGATTACTTTTTAGCTTTCTCTAATGTTCATAGGTAAGACCATATTACATCAGGCATAACTTTATCTTCCACTATTGGATCATTAAGTTTCGTAATATCTCATTTGATCCAATGATGAAACTTATTAATTAATCCAATGGTCGAAAAAAAAATTGTGCATGATGCAAAACTTACCTCACTTGTGTAACATAACATTTGTCTACTTATAATATATCGTTCAATAACTATTATCTACTAATCATATTTGCTTCTAAATTCAAATAATAATGTTTATAAAGTTAAAGTACAATTTAGTCTTAATTTAATATATCAATTGTTACAGCACAAACCAATATCTACTTTACTATAGTACAGTACATTGTTTTATTGGTACAATTATGATTTCTTTTAAAGTTCTTTGGTATTTTTATTTAAGTTTAGGTTTTTTTTTTGGCCAATTTATTTATGTTTAGGTTGAATTACACTTTTGGTGCCTCTATTTTATCTCATTCATGGAATTAGTCCCATATCTCATTCACAATGTGTCATATTTTTAATGATGTGTCAAATAACCTGAAGATACGGAGCCATCCATTAAGGTTAATGGCATTATTTTATTATGTTAAATTATAAAAAAAAACATTACAACATTTAAAAAAAAACATTTTATTATAAAACACAAGTTACAATATTACAAAAATCATAATTGAATAAAAAAACCCAAAGTTAGAAAGTACACATTTCAAAATATAAATCACATGCATCATAAACAAGTTTATCTTTACACATACTATCAATAATCGTGTTGTACATTACCACATTAGGTTGAACCAATTTCCCTTCAACTCGTCTCAGCAACTCTAGAGCTCCTCTTGTTTCTCCAACTTTACATAACCCGTTGATCAAAGTCCCGTAACTAACTTGATTCAACTGAAATCCTTGCCCTACCACCTTGTCATGAAAGTGCAATGCTTTATGAACCTCGCCTTTGAGACAAAAACCCTTGATGAGTGTGGTAAAAGTTATTGTATTTGGGTGATAACCCCTTTTGAGAATCTTTGAGAAAACAGAGAAAGCAAAAGTAATATGACCCAATTGGCAAAAACAATTGATTAAGAGATTGCAATTTACTAAGTCAGGGTTGATTCCCCTAAGTTCCATTTGTTGAAAAAGGGAAATAGCAATTGAGTAATGCTTAATCTTCACAATGGAACCTAAAATCTTGCCAAATTCAATGGCTGGTGGGGTAGGATTCTTATGGAGCAAACGATTGAACAATGAAACAGCATCCACATGATTAACATTATCAAATTGAGGGTTTAGGGTTGAAAAATAGTGTTTTGGAAATTGAAAAGGAGTAAACTTTGGAATAAAAACAAAAACAGCAGCAACAGACCTAAATGTTGAAATTGACATTGGTGTCTGTCACAATCAACAAATTGTGTTTGGAAGCAGATTCTCCCTTCAAATTATAAAGCTTCAACGTCTTCTTCAAAAAAAAAGCTTGAATGTCAATTTCCTTGTTTTAACAAGAATTTAGTTTTGTTGCCTAAGAAAAACAAACTGTGTATCAAAGATATTTCTACTGACATTATATATACCAATTAAATTTAAAAAGAATTTATTTTTATAAATTATAAATGTAAGAAATGTTTTAAATATAATTAAGTGGTTAGACTCAAATGGTTAAATTAATGATAAATTTATTTTAGAGAATATAATTTTAAATCTTAATCGAAGAAATCCTTAATTGACTGTGTTTTTTGACCTTCATGATCAAACTTCGAAATACCAAAATCATTAAAAAAATATTAAATATCACACGATTAAGACAAAAAAGTATTATATATAAACATTCAAATTGTCAATTCATTAAAAAAGAAAATTAAATATGTTTTTAGTCTTTATTAAATTATAACATTTTAAGTTTAGTCCATAAAAACAATTTATTAACTTTGAGTCTTATTATAATTTTATAGGGACTTTTTTAAGGGACTTAAAGTATCAATAATTTATAAAAATGTTTTAAAATAGGGATTAAAAGTGATAATTTTTATAGGGACTAACGATTGTGATTAGCTGACCATATAAATAACCATATTTCATATTTTTAACGCCTTTAAAATTGTCTTTTCCCTTAGATATTTTCCGTAAACAATTTTGGTTTCTGCTTTTAAATAAACTCATATTTATTGTGTGAATTTTTAACAATATTTTATATGAATATTAAAAAATTATAGTAAATTCCACAAAAAAAATTAAATTTTTTTAACGAGTGATGAATTAAATATGAATTTTTTAAGCTTTTAGCGTTTAAAATTCATATTTAATTCATCTTTTGTTCAAAAATTCTAAAGTTTTGTATGGAATATTCTTATAATGTTATAAATATGCATGCAAAAAGACATTCAAAAATTCTAACGATATTTATACGTTGACTGACTTAAAAGCAGTGATCAAAATTTTTGATACAAAACATTTAAGAAACCATTGTTTGAAGAAAAAATTTAAAGTGACAAAAAATGAAATATGATATATTTATGGAACAAAAATTTATTTGACCGTATCAATTAAATAAATTTTAATATATTTTATCAAAAAAACTTGTTTAATATATATAATTTAGTCAAATATTGCTTATAATTTATAGAGAGATTATTTGAGCAAATCTCTAATTGTATCCATAAAATATAAATCAATACTAAGTGAGTAAAGTTCATTGGGTCAATTAGGAAAAGGTGTATTTGTCTTTAGAGAATGATGGATAAGGAGTTTGAGATTTGAAAGTTTTTAATAAAGTTCTATTAGATAAATGAAGTTGGAGGTTAAAAATCGGAGTTAGAGAGCATATGGGTTAAGATGTTGATCAATTAATATGGAGTGGAAGTTGGGCGAGGTAGGGGGCAGGTCGAGGGGGTCTGTATGGTGGAAGAATATTTTTGCCGGGAGAATTGGTATTGAGGAGGAATGGTTTGATAAAAAATTGTTTAAAATTATTGGGAATTAGAGTAGTATTTTGTTTCGAAATGATCTGTAGTTGGTTGGTGGGGTTTTGTGTGAGAAATTTAGTAGGTCATTTCATTTGTCCTTGCAATAAGAGGAATGTGCAGAAGTCATGTTAGAGTAGTTGTGATTGGAGGGTGTTCGAGAAGGAATTAGTGGACCAGTAAAGGATTTTATTGGCTAACGTTCATTTGCAAGTTAATGTAGTAAAAAAGTGGTCCTAGAATAATAAGCAAGGAGGGATTGTATTCGAATGAGACATATTTTGTGTTGCGGGGGGTTTGTGTGAGGTGTCACTGCACCTAGGGGTGTTCATGGTGCAAAAACTGAATCATATTGGACCACATTAATGGTTTTGTTCGGTTCTTCAAAACCACTTTCAAATTAAGTTCAGTACATTTCTGAACTGGTTTATAAATATAAATCATTTTAATATTTTGAACAAATTTTTAGTTAAAATTTTCAAACTAGTTATTATGAAAAATAATTTCTGAAATTCTTTTGATAAAAAAATATCGATTTTTTAAGGAAAAAAATTTTAATTTTTTTTCGAAAAAAACAAATTTCAAAAACTTCCTAAAAGAAATTTCGAAATTCTTTTGGTAAAACTTTTTTGATTTTTTTTTCGAGAAAAATAGATATAAAAAATTTCTCGATAAAATAAATTAAAAAAAAAGTTTCAATTTTAAAAAAAAAAAAATCAAAATTTTTTTAGG
>JBBPBQ010020322.1:43352641-43371186 GCA_037974755.1 Cicer yamashitae | reverse complement strand
TTTTTTTCTTTAAGAAAAATGTTATGAAAATGTAAAAAAATGAATGCAATGATTATATAATTAACTAAAAAACTTTACTACCTTCTGATATGCAATGATTTTTTTTTAAAGACAAATAACATATAAAATGAAATAAAAAGATTACACATGCATGATTATGCAATGCATTATGATAAATATGAGATATACACAGAGTAGGTTTTTTTTCTTCTCAAATATGCATGTGACCTACATAATTTTTTTTCTCTTTTGATTGTTCTATGGTCTTTAACGTGAATCTTGACTATGAGTGGCTCTATAGTTCTAAATCGGTTCCTATAGCACACAACTTAATTCTAAAATATTAAACCAATTAATAAGTAAACTATTAAAATGAAAATATTATAGAAAAGGTATTAGGTGAGACTTTCATGACAATCAAAGAGGATGTACATCAAAATTATCATTATATAGTCTCTAACTTGCACTTAGTCCAAGTATAGAGCCCACTCATAAGTGTGCGTATTATGTTAGTGTAGTGTGTAGAGAAGTAAATGAAATAAAACAATCACCACAATTAGAATAAATTACCATAAATACATAGAATTAATACATAAATTACCATAAATACATGTAAATTACCATAAATAAACAAAAGAATCACCACAATTGTATACATAATAAAAATATAACAAAATGATCAAAAAAATTATCGATAAAAAAAAAATTTCAAGAAAAACGTTTCGATTTGTTTTCAAAAAAAAAATTCAAAAATTGTTTAGGAAAAAAACATATTCGAGTTTTTTCTCAAAAAAATTTCAAGAAAAAATTTTTTTTTTTTTGAGAAAAACAAATTTCGAAAATTTTGTAAGAAAATGGCTATAGCTAGGTAACATAAAACTAAAAGGGTTAATCATAGGATTAAAACAAGGTTGAACAAGCAAAGAAGACAAATATTTTGATCATTACAAAAAGGCCAGGACAACATGTTTAAGTTAAAAACCACAAAACATCATAATATAAATACTATGAAAAGTTGTCATAGATTAACAATCTCAGTAGGAACCAAGTTTTGATGCACTTCTTCCTCAACCAGTGGATAGAAGAACATGATATGTAATCATCTCCATGAGTAATGATTCTTTATAATCCAATATTCTGAAATTGTAGTAGTATTACTTCAACAACTCTAAAGATAATTATAATCTATCAATTTCCCTCAAGTTGGAAATCACATATATATAATCTTAGCCTTGTTCACTTCATTCACTAGGCAATATCCATCTATTAAAGGGTTGTAAGTAACAATATCAGGTTTTATGTCTTTTTTCATCATCACATCGACCATAATTTTAGCTTCTTTCACCATTCCTTCCTTACAAAAAGCATCAACTAATAAATTAAAAGTATCAATTGCATCTTTCAATTGACCCATAATGCAGAAGCCACCAATTAGAGTACTGTAAGTGACAACATTAGGAGAAATTCCCTTGAAAACCATTTCAGAATATAAATCACATTAACAAGTTTATCTTTACACATACTATCGATAATCGTGTTGTACATTACCACATTCAAGTACTGGACAACACCACAAAGAAACTACTACGCAACTCAGAAGTTATTGCAGGAAATCAAGGCAGGATTAGACTAAAAATCCTCTAATATCTCTTAACAGTCAATGCGTTAAATACTAACAACCTTGTGGTTTTGCAGACAAACTAGGAATTCAAGTGAAGAAGGTGAAAAGTAATGACGATTTTTCTCAAATTATTATTATCGGTGTCGACGTGTCAGTATCGTGTCTGATGCCGTATTAGTATCTGTATTTCATAGATTATCACTTAAATAAATAGATACTAGATACTATTACTAATAGATGTTACCTTGAAGATAAAAGCACTTGTGTTAGTAGTGTGAAATTTCTTCATAAAACTTGTTGAAGCTATGTGTTTTCCAAAAAGATAAAAAAACTAACCCCTATCTATATGGATACAAAACTTCTAATCCTAAATAAATCGGGAAATCAGGACATATAATAATTATAAATTTATAATAACTAAGTAATATTAATCTTACGAGATAATTTAAGATACTCTAAGATTAGAAACAGAACCTACGAGATAAACTAAGATACTCCAACATAATATTAAGATATTCTAAGATACTTTCTTATATTCTAACACTTCTTGAAGCACATGTGCAGGTTTGGGCAGGCCCTCTCAGTTACAACAAGTTAGCAATGGTCTTATGGAATAGGAGTTCATCGAAAGCAAGAGTGACAGCATCATGGACAGACCTAGGTCTGGAACCAGGAACTTCAGTTAATTTGACTTATTTTGTTCTTTACAATCCCATGAATTCATAGCATTAAAGATACCTATAATTTTTTGACATTTTGACTATTTATATTGAAATTTGCAGCATTCAACAGAATCATCAGTTTCTTGAGAAATATCTGCTGAATTAGACTCACATGCTTGTAAGATGTATGTCCTGATTCCGAACTAAGTTCTCAATATATTTAGACAGAAAAGGAGACAAACAACAGAAGTCAGGACTACCAAAAATGCATTGGCAATCATTCGAGGTTCCGTAAAAGGAAACAGAATCAATTGGAAATTTATTTGTCAATAGGAAATTCAGAAAAATGAATATAAGTTATATCTCTAAGATGGTTTCCATTGTAATCTATACAATGAGGACCATTTGATCTCAATACGACACACCTTCCAAATTATAAATACTGTGAATCTAAATGATGTTCATTTAACATGTAACCCATTTAAAGGATAAGGGATAAAAAAAACAGTTGAAAAAAGAAACTGTAAGTCCTAGTATTGTGAATTTTACAATCAGTATTCACAATGTTCTACTTCTCTAACTAACTAACCCTTTTCCCCTAAATATTATGGACCTTGCTTTTAGGCCTCAACAAGAAAACTTATATCCATGATACCCATCAGATTTAACATGTATTCTACCTTTGTATTTGTAAAGATTCCAAAACAGTAATATCAGAAATGGTAGCAACGAATCAAAATGAATAGTAATAAACCAGAGCTTATGGTCTATCCGTAACAACAAGACAACCTGATTCATCCTCTTGGTCTCGATGAATATTGAAATGAAATTTTTATCATATAGTTAACCATCATGATATTTACTATTGTTGAACATATTGCCTACGTAATACAGTTAATACAAAAAAAAAACCTAACAATCATAAGATAACAATAATTTTAATATTCTACAAATTTCTCTCATGTTGGAACTACCATTCTACCAATTTGTGAAGTATAAACACACTTAACAAAATTAATTGAAATGATAAAATAATGTTGAAACAGTGATTCAAGATAATAATGTTTAAATAGAAAAATATCTTACCTAGTTTCGGTCTTAAAGAAGACCTCTCGCAATCATTTCCCGAAGAAGTTTCTCCGCTTTTTCATTTTCATCTTTTTCAAAGAGGGAATGAATAATTATTTCATAAGTTAAAGCATTTGGAATGCAGCCAGTGTCTTTTATTTTTGAGAAGAAATCCAACGCTTCGTCCAACAAGCCTTTGACACAAAACCCATGGATCATAATGGTATATGTATAGACATCTAGATTGTAGCCTTTGACCAAATGTTCTTGTAAAATCTTTTGTGAATCCTTTATTCTTCCACTTTTACACAATCCATTGAAAAGAATATTATACGTGCACATACTTGGTTGAATACCCAAGTCTTTAAATTTTTTCAATAATGCAATTGCCATGTCAACATCATGGCTTTTGCATAAAGCATCCAATATAGAATTGTAAGTATATATATCAGGTGGTTGGCCCCTATCATGCATCTCACCAACAAGCTCCAAAGCATATGTAATTCTCCCCGATTTGCACAAACCATCAGTGAGGGAATTGTAAGTTACTACATCAGGAACAATTTTTCTGGATTGCATTTCTTTGAAGAGGTTCATGGCTTCATCCACCATTTTAATCTTACAAAGTCCATTAATCATGATATTGTAGCTCCTAACGTTAGGAGCCACTCCCCTTTGGGCCATAATGTTGAGTATACTCTTAGCCTTGTTCACTTCATTAACTAGGAAATATCCATCCATTAAACAATTGTAAGTAACAGTATCCGGCTTTATGTCATTTTTCATCATCACAAGAAACACATTTTTAGCTTCTTTCAACTTCCCTTCCTTACAAAAAGCATCAACCAATATATTAAAAGTATACACATCCGGATTAATGTTTTCCAATGTCATTTTATTAAACAAATCAATTCCTTCTTTCAATTGACCAACGTTGCAAAAGATACTAATTAGTGCATTATAAGTGAAAACATCATGAGAAATTCTCTTGACAACCATTTCAGAATATAAATCACATGCATCAGAAACAAGTTTATCTTTGCACAGACTATCAATAATTGTGTTGTACATTACCACACTAGGTTGAACCAATTTCCCATCAACTCGTCTCAGCAACTCTAGAGCTGCTCTTGTTTCTCCAGCTTTACATAACCCGTTGATCAAGGTTCCATAACTAACATGGTCCAAATGAAATCCCTGCGCTACCACCTTGTCATGAAAGTGCAATGCTTTATGAACCTCACCCTTGAGACAAAAACCCTTGATGAGTGTATTCAAAGTTATTGTATCAGGATGATAACCCCTTTTGAGAATCTTTGCCAATACAGAAAAAGCAAAAGTGATATGACCCAATTGGCAAAAACAATTGATTAAGAGACTGCAAGTTACAAAGTCAGGGTTGATTCCCCTTAGTTCCATTTGTTGAAAAAGGGAAATAGCAATTGAGTAATGCTTAATCTTCACAATGGAACCTAAAATCTTGCCAAATTCAATGGCTGGTGGGGTAGGATTCTTATGGAGCAAACGATTGAAGAATGAAACAGCATCAACATGATTAACATTATCAAATTGAGGGTTTAGGGTTGAAAAATAGTGTTTTGGAAATTGAAAAGGAGTAAACTTTGGAATAAAAACAAAAACAGCAGCAACATATCTAAATCTTGAAATTGACATTGGTGTCTGTCACAATCAACAAATTGTGTTTGGAAGCAGATCCTCCCTTCAAGGTCTTCTTAAAAAAAAAAAAGCTTCAATGTCAATTTCCTTGTTTTAACAACAATTTAGTATTGTTGGCTAAAAAAAAAAAAACTTTTTCTCAATATTAAATTGAGAAAAAACAAGCCGTGTATCAAAGATATTTCTACTAATATTATATATACCAATTTAATTTTAAAAGAATTTAATTTTTATAATTTATAAATGTAAGAAATATTTTATATATAATTAAGTGATTAGACATAAATAGTTAAATTAATGATAAATTGTTTTAGAGAATATGAGTTCAAATCTTAGCCGAAGGAATATTTGATTGATTGTGTTTTTTATCTCTTGATCAAATTTCGAAATACCGAAATCAGTTATCACATAGAAACGGGAAGTTTAAGACAAAAAGTATTATATACAAAATTTAAATTGTCAATTTATTAAAAATATTAAATATATTTTTAGTCTTTATTAAATTATGACATTTCAAGTTTAGACCATAAAAACAATTTATTTACTTTTAATCCTATTTTGATTTTATAAAGACTTTTTTAAGGGACTTGTTTCAAAATAGGGACTAAAAGTGAATTAAAAATATTTATGACTAAAATGTTGATGATTTTTTATAGGGACTAAAAAGTCGAATACTTTTTTAGATAACGATTGTGATTAACTTACCATATAAAATATCTTTAAACTATCAGTGCATATCAGTTAGGGTTAAATATTTTTTATCCTTATAAATAATCATATTTCATTTCTAATCCCTCTAAAATTTTCTTCAAACAATGGTCCCTTTAATGTTTTCCGTAAACAATTTTGGTATCTGTTTTTAAATCAATTCATATGTATCGTGTTGATTTTTGAACAATATTTCATATGAATGTTTAGAACATTATAATAATCTATCATACAAAAATTTTAAAAAATTTACAAGTGATGAATTAAATATGATTTTTTTTAAACTTGTAACGTTTAAAATTCATATTTAATTCATCTTTTGTTAAAAAAAAAATCAATTTTTGTAGGAAATATTCTTATAATGTTATAAATATATATGCAAAAAATCATTCAAAAATTCTAACAATATTTATAAGTTGACTTAAAAGCAGATACCAAAATTGTTGATATAAAATATTTGAGGGACCTGAAAAAAAAATTTAAGAGACTAAAAATAAAATATGATATAGTTAACAAAAATTTATTAAACCTATCAATTAAATAATTTTTAATATATTTTGTCAAAAGAACTTATTTAATATATATAATTTAATCAAATATTGCTTATAACTTATAGAGAGATTATTTGAGTAAATCTCAAATTGTATCCATAAAATATAAATCGAAGTGAGTAAGGTTTATTGAGTCAACTGGGAGAAGGTGTATTTGTCTTTAGAGAATGGTGGATTAGGAGTTTGAAATTTGATAGTTTTTTGTAAGATCAGATGTGCACCTAAGAGGGGGGGGAGGGTAGGGGGTGAATTAGGTGTTTGGAAATTTTAGTAGTTTTCAGAATTTTAGTGATCGATTTTTGTGCTTAATGATAGAAGATGAAAGAGTAAATAGCAATAAGTAAATGACCACAGCAGATTTATCCTGGTTCCCCTTATAACCAAGGGTACATCCAGTCCTCTTGCTCACCACAAGAGATTTTCTTCACTATTGTTAGAGTATGTACAAGTCCTCACCGGAGGACCTTTGCTACAATCTTCTAACTAACCTTCTAGGATAGCACACCACTATCTTAGATAAAACACTTAAAGAAAGTACAACTTTCTTTTACAAAACACTTGTGATTTTGATAAGAGTATAGGAGTAAGAAAGAGGTAGAATGATAACAATCCAAGATTGATTCAAGTACGTTGAGAACCTTAGTTAAGGATATGAAAATGATATGCAAGTACTTGAATTTATGAAAATGACTTTGAGAAAAATTTAGAAAAGTTTGTTCAAAGTCTTTAAAGTTGTGTTGTAGGATTGTTGTTGGTGAATATGAAGTTATGAAGTATTTATAGTCCATAAACATCTCTTCAGATTCGTGGCCATTGCTCCAAGAGGTTTGAGGAAGAATTGCAATGTTTTAGATTCGATTCAGAACTGAAAAATTGCATTGCTTCCAATTGTATTTGAATACAGAATATGTGTATTCGAATACGCCTCTTTGCAACGTTCAAATTTATTCAAATTTAACACTGTGTAGCCGAATACACTTGGATGTAGTCGAATACAGATTGGTCAATTTTGCCACTGACTTGCTGGGTGTATTCGAATACATCAGGATGTAGCCGAATACAGATGAAGGGTTTTAGCTACTGACTTAGCAATTTTTCATCTGTATTCGAATACACCTATGTTGTATTCGAATACACTTTTGTATTTTGTTCAAAAATATTAATTCTAATACTTTGAAAATATAATTTTTGACTTTCAAAAATACTGTTTATGCATATGCAAGGATGTAAGGTTCTCTTTGTATTTGAACTATGGGTTGTATCATTTACCTTTACATAAAACATCTATTATGAGAAGATGTTAATATATCAATAAGATGTTTGGAGACTTCTTGAAGACTTCTTCTTTTTGAGCTTGTTGCTTTGAGCATCATCACCATTGGTCTTTTGTATCATCAAAAACATGTATTTTACATTCTCCCCCTTTTTGATTATGACAAAACTATTTGTTGTTTATTGATGACTCCCCCGTAATGTATGCACATCATACTCCCCCGTAATGTATGCATACTTCCGTGTTGGATGATCAAGGGAATATATGTGTTGAGTACCTACATTGATAGTTTAATGGACAACAAAATACCATGTGTAAGATGTCGGCAAGTTGATTATGAGTATCCACAAAGGTTACTTCAACATTTCCTTTAAGTACATGATCGCGTAGAAAATGATGTCGTATATCAATATGTTTGGTCCGAGAATGCATGATTGGATTCTTTGAGATATTGATCGCACTAGTGTTGTCGCATCGTAACGGAATGCATCCGAGATCAAGTCCATAGTCACATAGTTGTTGCTTGAGCCACAGAATTCGGGCACAACAACTTCCCGCTGCTATATATTCGGCTTCAGCCATACTGAGTGCAACACATGCTTGCTTTTTACATGACCATGATACGAGTGCATTTCCCGAGACATGACACGTGTCGCTTGTGCTTTTACGGTCGGTTTTACATCCTGCATAATCTGAATCAGAATATCCAACGAGACTACAGATACTACCTTTCGGATACCATAGTCCTACGTTGATTGTTCCTTTCAAATATTTCATGATTCGTTTGACTGCTACAAGATGTGATTCTTTAGGATCCGCCTGAAATCTTGCACACAAACAAACACTAAACATAATATTTGGCCGGCTGGCCGTTAGATATAATAGTGAGCCAATCATACCTCGATATTTTGAAATGTCTATTGATATACCAGATTCATCTTTATCAACATATGTTCCTGAACCCATTGGAGTAGCACTTTCTTTGCAATTTTCCATTTCAAATCTTTTTAGCAATTCTTTGCAATATTTTGCTTGATTAATGAAGATGCCATGCTTGAGTTGTTTGATGTGAAGGCCAAGAAATTCTATTAGATAAATGGCGTTGGAGGTTAAAAACAGAGTTAGAGGGCCTCTAGGTTAAGATGTTGATCAATAAATATGGAGTGGAAGTTAGGGGATGTAGGTGGCAGGTCGATGAAGTGTGTGTGGTGGAAAGATATTTTTGCGGGAAGAGTTGGTATTGAAGAGGAATGGTTTGATAAAAAAAAAATCGTTTAAAATTATTGGAAATGAAAGTAATATTTTGTTTTGGAAAGATCCGTGGTTGGTTGGTGGGGTTTTGTGTGAGAAATTTAGTAGGACATTTCATTTGTCCTTGCAACAAGAGGAAAATGTAGAGATCATGTTTGAGTTGTTATGATTGGAGGGTGTTCGAGGAGGGAGATGGTTGTTTGTGTGGGAGGAGGAATTAATGGAGAAGTGTAGGATTTTATTGATCGACTGGAGCTATATAGACTTTAAAAATAATCTTAGTGTTGTCAATTTAAAAAAATACTAATCTAGCTTAACCTTGATGTAGGCTACTATTGATCGACTGGAGCTATTTTCACCTATAGTTATATATTTTACTATAGTATAGGGCATTGTTTTATTGATACAATTATGATTCCTTTTAAAGTTGTTTGGTATTGTTATTTATGTTTACGTTTTTTTTTGTTCAATTTACTTATGTTTAGGTTGAATTACATTTGTGGTCCCCTGTTTTATCTCATTCACGGAATTAGCTCCATATCTCATTCACAATGTGTCATATTTTTAATGATGTGTCGAATAACCTAAAGATATGGAGCCATCCATTAAGGTTAATGTCATTATTTCATTTTGTTAAATTATAAAAAAAAATTACAACATTTAAAAATAAATATTTTATTATAAAACACAAGTTACAAAATTACAAAAATCAAAATTGAATCAAAAAATACCCAAGTTAGAAAGTCTTGAATACACATTTCTTCTTCGCATCTTTTCTTATTTTCTAAAACATTCAAATTCAAGTTGTTGTGTTTCTTCTTTTCTCTCTGTTTCCGATCTCTTGTTTCCAACGACAAGTAGTAGTGGAAGTGATTTTTTCAGTGGCCCTCCATCTTCATAGACGAAATAGGATCCAAAGTTATGTGTTAGGTATGTTATTTTAGGGTGTACTCTTTGTTCTTGGCTTTATTTAAACAATGTGATTTTGTAGTTTATGCCTATGTTGTTATCAATATTTTATTGATAAATGTTATTGTCTTTTCATTCTATGAAGTGCAATTATGCTTTTTCGGTCATGTGGTACACATGCTTTAATGTATTATTTTGTGAGTAGTTGTTTATCTTATGATTTGTTTAGTATAGACTAGTTAAAGGTTAAGAGTTAATCAAAATGGTATTTTTGTAATTCATCCCGTGAATATATATGTCAGTGATCAAGTGAATGAGTTTTCAGCTTGCATGCTTCACTCTCACTCTACTTCAGATGCAACATATAACATATTAGCATTTCATTTGGCACATGTTTGCAACTTCCAATTCACTAGCAACCTTCAAAGATGAACAAATTTACTTAAGTTTCAAATGAAACATCAAAATAACCACAAAGTAGGGAAGAAAAACATCATTAACTTAACAATCCTAACCATATCACAAAGTGACACAAATCACACAAAACCCCTCAAAAGAAAATAAAATAATAATCGACGTTTCCATAGTAGTCTAAAATACAAAATAGAAGTGGACTTGAACTATGAAGTACGGACACCTTTGAGGTTAGACGTGTCGCTGTGTCTGACATGCATCAATCCGACACCCGTACGACACCTCAAATAAGTGTCTCAAAAATAAAACTTGTTTTTCTTCACTTCAACACACCTTAGACCCCTTGGATACATCTCAAACACAAATACAAAGATTTAAGATGTAGCAAAGCAATGATGATTAATGATGGGGTTAAAAACATGAAATTTAATGATGATTAATGATGGGGTTAAAAACATGAAATTTAATTACATGTTTATTTTTTCCAGAAGTAGATGCATCAATGCAGGTGAAAAAATAACATATATGTATCGGGGTCGGTGTCCTATATTTTTTACATTAGCAGTGTCGAAGTGTTGGTCGTGTTAGGTGTCTGTGTCGGAGTCTGTGCTTAGACATGAAGACTCAAAATACAAAACCATCTTTCATGTCATCTAAATAGATTGCTTCAATTTTAAGCACTAAGTCTATGATTTAACACCACATATAACCAAAATCAGCAATTATGCAGAAAATAGAAGCATGTTTCCTACAAGCATTCAAGATCTAAACTCTAAGCTGTATTCCTCACAACAATTCCATGACCTTTCCAACTCTCAATACTTCTCTTTAACACATATTCTACTCATTACACATCAATTTAGGTGTCAAGCTTGTGCCTGTTGGTCTTAGAATAGCCATTCAGCCTTAAGTTTAGTATTCTAAAACATTTAAGCTTTGTAAGATTAGAATTTTTATGCAGAAGTATAAGTATTCCAAAGAATTTTTTTTAAGTTACTTGATATGTGAACAATAGTTCACTTTATGACAGAACCACAAGGATACATGTATGAAATCATCAAGTGGACATGTAGTGATTATTTTGCAATAAAAGATAAAAGCAGGTTTACTCCACATGTAAGTGAGTATATTAGGTGGTTGAACTCTGTCATGCATCTCATCCACAAGCTCCAAAGCATATGAGATTCTCTCAAATTTGCACAAACCATCAATAAGAGAATTGTAAGTTACCACATCAAGAATGAATTTTTTGCATTGCATTTCTTCAAAGAGATTCACAGCTTCGTCCACCATTTTAATATTACAAAATCCATTAATCATGATACTATAGCTCTGCTCTGAATGTCAGGAGCCATTTCCCTTTGACCATTATGTTGAATATACTATTGCCTTTGTTCACTTCATTTATCAAACAATATCCATCCATTAAGTGTTATAAGTAACAACATCCGGTTTTATGTCTTTTTTATCGTCACTGCGACCATAATTTTAGCTTTTTTCACTTTTCCTTCCTTATAAAAAGCATCAACCAATGTATCAAAGGTATACACATCTAGGGTTTGGTGCACTAGTCTAACCTTAGGACGACATTTGCCTCCCTTTAATAGGACTAGCGGAGATCGAACCCGCAACATGTCGAACCTAATACTTATCTTTTTACCACTAGATCAAACCATTGAATTTTGCATTGAGCTTTTTATATAGCGTTTCTAGATTATTATGATATTTCATACAGAGTGGTGGAAGTAAATCCAATGAACAAGAAGGTACATCTTGTCATTGTTGATGGTCAGCAAATGGTTGATTCTTCAGGTTCATATGAGATTCTCTCAAATTTGCACAAACCATCAATAAGAGAATTGTAAGTTACCACATCAAGAATGAATTTTTTGCATTGCATTTCTTCAAAGAGATTCACAGCTTCGTCCGCCATTTTAATATTACAAAATCCATTAATCATGATACTATAGCTCTGCTCTGAATGTCAGGAGCCATTTCCCTTTGACCATTATGTTGAATATACTATTGCCTTTGTTCACTTCATTTATCAAACAATATCCATCCATTAAGTGTTATAAGTAACAACATCCGGTTTTATGTCTTTTTTATCGTCACTGCGACCATAATTTTAGCTTTTTTCACTTTTCCTTCCTTATAAAAAGCATCAACCAATGTATCAAAGGTATACACATCTAGGGTTTGGTGCACTAGTCTAACCTTAGGACGACATTTGCCTCCCTTTAATAGGACTAGCGGGGATCGAACCCGCAACATGTCGAACCTAATACTTATCTTTTTACCACTAGATCAAACCATTGAATTTTGCATTGAGCTTTTTATATAGCGTTTCTAGATTATTATGATATTTCATACAGAGTGGTGGAAGTAAATCCAATGAACAAGAAGGTACATCTTGTCATTGTTGATGGTCAGCAAATGGTTGATTCTTCAGGTTCATAATTGTCTGTTTAATATAAAATCCTTTCATTTGTGGTGAATATGTATTGTATATAGAATGTTGTTTTGAGATGTGAAATGTATCTCCTTGTTAGTCATAATATATTTCCTATCGGACATAATTTATAAATTGGACCAAAGGATATATCTCAATTGTGACTTAAATGCTTCAATTGTGATCTAATGGTATATCATTGATTTGAGTAAAAAAAAATGGTATATTATTAATGGTATACAAGTGAGGGACTTAACTGCTCCATCATCTTAGAAGCCACCTGTATACATTCTTGTGTTTTGTTTGTTATATTTTTGCAATACAAAGTGTGTGAATTCCTGTGCTGATAACAATTAGGTTTAGTAGAGGTTCAAATGACTATCATGATACAAATTACTACTCTATTACATATAAGTAAAAGTAGGTTAAAGAACATCGCTCAAGTGTCTAACCTTATATGTAACATGACATTGTGAATATGTCACTGGTTTTACCAATGGCTTGTTCCCTGTCCCTGTCATGAGTTGCAGACAGAACAATGCCACAATTCATCATGGTGCTGATTTACTATGCGTTGATCGATATAAGAACAGTAAGACATTTGTACTAAACAGATATAAACAGTTGAAACATGAAATAAGTCTATAATTACAAAACTTTTAACTTTGATTAAATTCATTTAACTTTTAACTAAAATTACAAAACTTCAGATTGATTTTTGTCATGTATACTAAATTTAGAACCTTATGAATTCTTGAACCAAGCAGAAGCAAAGAAGATAACAAACGAGCCTACCTAACTAGTACCATTTGAGTACCAAGATTTTGGGGAAACAATTCATGCTAAAATCTTTGAAAAGTTTATATACAAATTTGTACAGGTTCTATGAAAAATTTAAACCAAAGTTTAAGATAAATACTCATCTAACACTGCAAAATCAGGAATTACAAAGAAAATAGGATCATGCTTCCTACAAAGAACTCAAGTTCTAACACTAACCTTGTTTCTATAAAACATCTTAGTTTCAGTCTTGCAGGAGACCTCTCGCAATCATTTCATGAAGAAATTTCTCTGCCTTGTCATTTTTATCTTTATCAAACAAAGAGAGGATAATTATTTCATAAGTTGTAGCATTTGGATTGCATCCATTGTCTTCCAAAAACTTTATGTGCATTCTTTAGTCTTCAACCTTTACACAACCCATCTATAAGAATAGTGTATGTGTACATATTTGGTTGAATACTCTTGTCTTTAAGTTTATTTAATAATGCAATTGCCTTGTCAACACAATGGTTTTTGCATAAAGAATCCGATATAGAATTGTAAGAAATTATATTAGGTGGGTGACCGCTATCATGCATCTCATCAACAAGCTCTAAAGCATATGAGATTCTCTCAGATTTGCACAAAAAGGAACTGTAAGTCCTAGTATTGTGAATTTTACAATCAGTATTCACAATGTTCTACTTCTCTAAATAACTAACTCTTTTCCCCTAAATATTATGGACCTTGCTTTTAGGCCTCAACAAGCTAATTTATATCCATAATCCCCATCAGATTTCACATGTATTCTACCTTTGTATTTGTAAAGATTCCAAAACAGTATATCAGGAATGGCAGCAATGAATCAAAAAGAATAGTCATAAACCAGAGCTTATGGTCTATCAGTTACAACAAGACAACCTGATTCATTCTCTCGGTCTCAATGAATATTGAAATGAAATTTTTATCATATAGTTAACTATCATGAAATTTACTATCGTTGAAGGTATTGGCTATGTAATACAGTTAATACAAAAAAATACCCAACACTCATAAGACAACAATAATTTTAATATTCTACAAATTTCTCTCAAGTTGGAACTCACCAATCTACCAATTTGTGAACTATAAACACACATAACAAAATTGATTGAAATGATAAAATAATATTGAAACATTCATTCAAAATAATAATGTTTAAATAGAAAAATATCTTACCTAGTTTCGGTCTAAGAGAAGACCTCTCCCAATCATTTCCCGAAGAAGTTTCTCCGCTTTTTCATTTTCATCTTTTTCAAAGAGGGAATGAGTAATTGTTTCAGAAGTTAAAGCATCTGGAATGCAGCCATTGTCTTTCATTTTTGAGAACAAATCCAACGCTTCGTCCAACAAGCCCTTGTTACAAAACCCTTGTATCATAACCGTATATGTATAGACATCCAGATTGTAGCCTTTGACCAGAAGATCTTCAAAAATCTTTTGTGAATCCTCTATTCTTCCACTTTTACACAATCCATTGAGAAGAATAGTATACGTGCAAATATTTGGTTGAATACCCAAGTCTTTAAATTTTTTCAATAATGCAATTGCCTTGTCAACATTGTGGCTTTTGCATAAAGCATCCAATATAGAACTGTATGTATATATATTAGGTGGCTGGCCCCTATCATGCATCTCATTGACAAGCTCCAAAGCATATGTAATTCTCCCCGATTTGCACAAACCATCAATGAGGGAACTGTAAGTTACTACATTAGGAACAATTTTTCTGGACTGCATTTCATTGAAGAGGTTCATGGCTTCATCAACCATTTTAATCATACAAAGTCCACTAATCATGATATTGTAGCTCCTAACGTCAGGAGCCACTCCCCTTTGGGCCATAATGTTGAGTTTACTCTTAGTCTTGTTCACTTCATTAACTAAGAAATATCCATCCATTAAACAGTTAGGATAAATTCTCTTGACAACCATTTCAGAATATAAATCACATGCATCAGAAACAAGTTTATCTTTGCACATACTATCAATAATCGTGTTGTACATTACCACATTAGGTTGAACCAATTTCCCATCAACTCGTCTCAGCAACTCTAGAGCTGCTCTTGTTTCTCCAACTTTACATAACCCGTTGATCAAAGTCCCGTAACTAACTTGATTCAACTGAAATCCTTGTGCTACCACCTTGTCATGAAAGTGCAATGCTTTATGAACCTCACCTTTAAGACAGAGACCCTTGATGAGTGTAGTCAAAGTTATTGTATCAGGATGATATCCCCTTTTGAGAATCTTTGCAAATACAGAAAAAGCAAAAGTGATATGACCCAATTGGGAAAAACAATTGATTAAGAGACTGCAATTTACTAAGTCAGGGTTGATTCCCCTAAGTTCCATTTGTTGAAAAAGGGAAATAGCAATTGAGTAATGCTTAATCTTCACAATGGAAGATAAAATCTTGCCAAATTCAATGGCTGGTGGGGTAGGATTCTTATGGAGCAAACGATTGAAGAATGAAACAGCATCAACATGATTAACATTATCAAATTGAGGGTTTAGGGTTGAAAAATAGTGTTTTGGAAATTGAAAAGGAGTAAACTTTGGAATAAAAACAAAAACAGCAGCAACATACCTAAATGTTGAAATTGACATTGGTGTCTGTAACATTCAACAAATTGTGCTTGGAAGCAGATTCTCCCTTCAAATTATAAAGCTTCAACGTCTTCTTCAAAAAAAAAGCTTCAATGTCAATTTCCTTGTTTTAACAAGAATTTAGTTTTGTTGCCTAAGAAAAACAAACTGTGTATCAAAGATATTTCTACTGACATTATATATACCAATTAAATTTAAAAAGAATTTATTTTTATAAATTATAAATGTAAGAAATGTTTTATATATAATTAAGTGGTTAGACTCAAATGGTTAAATTAATGATAAATTTTTTTTTAGAGAATATGCTTTTAAATCTTAATCGAAGAAATCCTTAATTGTCTGTGTTTTTTGACCTCTTGACCAAACTTCGAAATACCAAAATCATTAAAAAAAATGTTAAATATCACAAGATTAAGACAAAAAGTATTATATATAAACATTTAAATTGTAAATTCATTAAAAAAAATTAAATATGTTTTTAGTCTTTATTAAATTATAACATTTTAAGTTTAGTCCATAAAAACAATTTATTAACTTTGAGTCTTATTATAATTTTATAGGGACTTTTTTAAGAGACTTAAAGTATCAATAATTTACAAAAATGTTTTAAAATAGGGACTAAAAGTGAATTAAAAAAATTTATGATTAAAATGTTGATAATTTTTATAGGGACTAAAAAGTAGAATTTTTTATTTTGAGATCTAATGATTGTGATTAGCCGACCATATAAATAACCATATTTCATTTTTAACGCCTTTAAAATTTTCTTTTTTCTTAAATATTTTCCATAAACAATTGGTTTCTGCTTTTAAATAAACTCATATGTATTGTGTGAATTTTTAACAATATTTTATATTAATATTTAGAAAATTATAATAAATTCCACAAAAAATTAAATTTTTTTAACGAGTGATGAATTAAATATGAATTTTTTAAGCTTTTTAGCGTTTAAAATTCATATTTAATTCATCTTTTGTTAAAAAATTTTAAATTTTTGTATGGAATATTCTTATGATGTTATAAATATGCATGCAAAAAAGCATTCAAAAATTCTAACGATATTTATACGTTGACGGACTTAAAAGCAGTGATCAAAATTTTTGATACAAAACATTTAAGGAACCATTGTTTGAAGAAAAAATTTAAAGTGACAAAAAATGAAATATGATATATTTATGGAACAAAAATTTATTTGACCGTATCAATTAAATAAATTTTAATATATTTTATCAAAAAAACTTATTTAATATATATAACTTAGTCAAATATTGCTTATAATTTATAGAGAGATTATTTGAGTAAATCTTTAATTGTATCCGTAAAATATAAATCAATACTAAGTGAGTAAAGTTCATTGGGTCAATTAGGAAAAGGTGTATTTGTCTTTAGAGAATGGTGGATAAGAAGTTTGAAATTTGAAAGTTTTTAATAAAGTTCTATTAGATAAATGACGTTGGAGGTTAAAAATCGGAGTTGGAGAGCATATGGGTTAAGATGTTGATCAATTAATATGGAGTGGAAGTTGGGCGAGGTAGGGGGCAGGTCGAGGGGGTCTGTGTGGTGGAAGAATATTTTTGTCGGGAGAATTGGTATTGAGGAGGAATGGTTTGATAAAAAATTGTTTAAAATTATTGGGAATTAGAGTAGTATTTTGTTTCGAAAGGATCTGTGGTTGGTTGGTGAGGTTTTGTGTGAGAAATTTAGTAGGTCATTTCATTTGTCCTTGCAATAAGAGGAATGTGCAGAGGTCATGTTAGAGTTGTTGCGATTCGAGGGTGTTCGAGGAGGAATTAGTGGAGCAGTGTAGGATTTTATTGGCTAACGTTCATTTGCAAATTAATGTAGTAGAAAAGTGGTCGTAGAATAATAAGCAAGGAGGGATTGTATTCGAATGAGACATATTTTGTGTTGCGGGGGGTTTGTGTGAGGTGTCACTGCACCTAGGGGTGTTCATGGTGCAAAATAATGGTTTTATTCAGTTCTTCAAAACCCATTTCAGATCAAGTTCAGTACACTTCTGAACTAGTTTATAAATATAAACCACTTTAATATTTTGAACAAAATTTTAGTTTAAATTTTCAAACTAGTTATTCTGAAAAATAATTTCTGAAATTCTTTTGATAAAAAAATATCGATTTTTTTAAGAAAAAAAAATTTAGTTATTTTTCGAAAAAAACAAATGTCAAAAACTTCCCGAAAGAAATTTCGAAATTCTTTTGGCAAAAATTTTTTGATTTTTTTCGAAAAAAATAGATATAAAAAATTTCTCGATAAAATAAATTAAAAAAAAAATCAAAATTTTTTTAGGAAATAAACATTTTCGATTTTTTTCTCAAAATATTTTCAAGAAAAAATAATTTAAATTTGTTTTTGATTTTTTTCAAAAAAAGTTTCGGTATTTTCTATACTTTTTTTTGATAAAAACAAGTTTCAAAAATTTTGTAAGAAAAAAAAATTAATTAAGGTTAAAAATTTTCAAAATTTTCATCCATGATTTTAACTTGGGAACATGTCTAGTAAGGGTGTGATGATACTTTTTTTTTTTTTT